>PVIA01000208.1:10003-560696 GCA_004024845.1 Tonatia bakeri
AGTTTTTTGATCCATTCATTTACTGATGGGCATCTAGGTTGCTTCCAGCACTTAGCTATTGTAAATTGTGCTGCTATGAACATGGGGGTGCAAAGGTTCTTTTGGATTGGTGTTTTAGGATTCTTAGGATATAGTCCCAGCAGTGGAATTGCTGGGTCGAAAGGCAGTTCCATTTTTAGATTTCTGAGGAAGTTCCATACTGTTTTCCACAGTGGTTGCACCAGTCTGCAGTACAATGGACTAATGTTTAGTAAAGGTCATTGTAAATTATAGCATGAAGTAAATATAATAAAAAAGGTCACTTTATATTCATTATAACCGTATTTCAGTGCAGAAAATGTTATCATAAAGGAATATTGGATATTATATTTTGGGCATTCTTCTAGCTGTTACAGATGTATAATAAAATGAATAATATAAATAATATCTGAAATAGAAAGAATGTAAAAGAACCCTATTTTCTGCCACTAACCTCATTGTAGATATAGCTAAGGAGCACCCACAGGGGTGAGAGGACTGATAGGGAATAAAAGACATTGATTGTTCTAGACAGGCATGGCTTACGAAGCCTCCTCAGAAGAGCTGGTCCAATGCACACTGCCCTGGATGAGCCTGACTGGGCTTTCCCACATGGTCGTGTGGGGGAGGAAGAAACTTACCTTGACCCTCAAGGTTCTTTTGGCTGGTCTAATAATTAAATAGACACGAGACAGGTTAACAAGAGAAAATGACCAAATTTAATTATATACATGTGTATGGGAACCCCACCTATGTGAGAGAGGCAGAGACCCCACATAATAAGGAGGTTCAGAAATGAAATGGAAAATTAAGGTATATAAGACATTCTGAACTAGGGACATTCTGACTAAGGCACTTTGAGCTCCAGGAGGCCATTGAGAAAGAGCACACGATCAGTTTGCCCTCCCAGTCAATTAGGTAATAAGTCATTTCTGGCGATAACTCTTATCATGGGCCAGGCTTCTCATTTAAATTCTCCTACATAGTTAAGAAGGCAGCAAATGTTTATCTTGAGCCAGCATGGTCTCGGTCCCCTTTGGCTCAAAATAACCTGCATACCAGGGAAGCACACAAAATGCTACATTTTTTTATTCCAGGAGAAACATATTGCTCATTTTCTGTTTCAGAACCATGTGGTTTGTTAGGGCCAATGAGCTGTGAGCAGATGAAACCATATGTCAACTTAATTGCTCCTGAATGACTTAGCTGAAGCACTTAATTGCTCCTGAATGACTCCCTTGCCTACTCCTCTGTTCTGCAGGGGAGGACACAGCCCTGTATTGCAGTTGGTGTGAAGAGGAAGAGGAAGACCTTCAGCCTGCATCCCTGAATGATTAAATACAGCAGAGCACTGGAGCTCTGACACACCCAGGCTGTCAGCCACAGCTTGGACAGAAAATGCAATCAAGAAACACTGTATTTTGCCATATATAATGCAGGCTTTTTGCCCAGTTTTTTTTTTTTTTTTTTTTTTTTTTTGCGGGGGGGGAATAAGGCTGTGCATTACACAGGAGTAGTACTAATTCCATATTTATATAAATGTTTTTAATTACCCTGGGTGTCCTTTGATAGATGATTGGATAAAAGACGTGGTACATATATACAATGGAATACTACTCAGCCACAAGAAAAGATGAGATACTGCCATTTGGCAAAAACATGGGTAGATCTTGACAACATCACACTACATGAAATAAGTCAGACAGATAATGTTAAGAACCATATGACTCCACTTCTATGTGGCATATAAAACTGAAAGCAACAAATAAACAAGAAAAACAAACAAACACTCGTAGACACAGACAACAGTGTGGTGGTTATCAGAGGGAAGGGGGCTGGAGGGTAGGAATGGGTAAAGGGCATCAAATATATGGTGATGGAAGATGATTTGACTTTGGGTGCTGGGCACAGAATATAAAATACAGATCGTATATCTTAGAATTGTACACTTGAAACCTATATAATTGTATTAACCAATGTCACCCCAATAAATTTAATAAAATAAAATAATTAATCTTTTAAAATATTAATGTGTTTGTATCTGGACTTGCACGTGGTCCACAGACCTGCTCATTGTGAAATTACTGAAAAGTGCCACACTACTGTGGGAAAACCAAGTAGTTCGATATTGCGCAGGAAGTGCCATAGTCTCTAGGTTTATATCTGATGACAGAGAATATTCATCTGATGCTGCAGTCAAAGTGAAATTTTTAATCAAAAGTAGCTTTTAAGCCTCTCCATGTCCAAAAAATTAAAAACTTTGACTCTTAGAAACATGTAAAAAGTAGACACAGATCTTTAATATTGAAGTGAAATTTATAGAGAAGATACATCAAAGAAATCCATAAGTATTAAGCAAAGAGCCATTTATTAGTTTACTGTCCATATGAAGAATGAGTCATCCTTACCGTGATCAAGACTTAATACCACAAGTGAACTGTGGGCAAAAACTGAAAATGCAGGAAAAAGTAAAACAAGACAAAGTAAAAACAATTAATATGCTGTAGAAAATGGAAATCAAGAATTAGACAGTACAGCCAATGATTGGGAAAATCTGACAAATGTGAAAAGAGAAATGTAGACCGAACCAGAACAAAGGTAGTTTTCCTCATAAAAATATCACTACTAAAATGGTATTGGGCAGTGATTTGTTTATGTGCTTATTGTTTTTCTTCCCTAATAAAATGCAAGCTCCAAGAGTACAGGACTAGAGTTCATTATTTCCACAAATGAATTTTTCAGCTCCTACAACAGTATCTGGCACATAATGTCATTCAGTAAAACTTTCCAGTTTAAATTAAGCTAAAAACCATTGTCTTAATGGTTCTCTCTAACCATCAACAGTAAAAAGGACTCACATGTTTATAACAGACCCGCTGGATCAGTGAGCAATTAAACTTACTGTCTGTAACTGTCGTAAGTGTAAAATGTTATAGATGATAATATAAATATCATAAAAAGTATATGTGTGTATATATACATACATGTACAGGTGTAGGTGTATGTATATTTGCTGTATTTTGGTGCACCAGCAATATCTCCCATGTATGCCTGGGTGATTTTTTAAACAAAAAAGGCTGAGGTCCAAGTGTAAAAACAGATACTCAATATTTTTTTCCTGGGCATGTAAAAGGCTACACATTTTCACAAAGAGTATAATTACTGTTTAAACTCTTCTAGCCATGCTACCTCTTATTTGTAATAGAAGCCAGACAACCCAAATTAATAATAATTGTAATACTATTACCACTAATAATAAGATTCTTAGTATTTTTCTAAAACACCAATCTTGTTTTCACCTGAAGGTCTTTAAACTTAATTGCCAACCCCACCTGGAATGCTCATTCTCTGGATCTTTATGTGGCTGGCTCCTCCTCAACCTTCAGATCTTCTCAATCTATAAATAAATATATCCTTTCCTGAGAAGTCTTCCCTAATTATCCTATCCATCACAACACCCTGCACCCTGGCCCCGGTTAGGATCTATTCCAGGACACCACTCTGTGTTCTCTGATGCATTACGCACTTTCTCAAACCATGTTATCATTTATTTCTTTAGCTACCTGGTGATTATTTGCCCTTGCCTAGTAGCACAGTGAATAAGGAGCAGGAATCTAATCTGTAACGTTTCCTTAGCACCTGAATCCCTAGGAGCAATGCTTAAAAAATAGTAGGCACTCAGTCAGTATTTTTAAATGCCCCCAAATGAATAGAGGTATTTAGAGATAAATTCAACCTATGCTTATTCTCATTTCATCCTTTGGATCTGGAGGGCTCTAAAGTCATACTGCCTGAGTTAGGGTCCTGACCCTGTACCGGCCATCTCTGCAACCTTCAGTTTGCTGATTCCCAGACAGGAAGAAGAGAAACATTACTGTATAGAATCATAGAAACTAGTCATTGTGGGTGGCAAAGGAGCTCAACATATGTTATTTATCTTTACTATTAGTAACAAAAATGTCAAATGATATTATATATAAATATATGAAGTATTTTTCAGATTAGCAGTGAATGCAAAGGAATTGAGATTACTCAATGATTCTATTATTCACTGAAGACATCAGAAATGATACATTCTAAGTTAATTATAAAAGGCAGAGCATATGCAGAAAAAATTAAATAAATCTATGATGTCCTTGAATTAAAAAAAAAAAGAGAAAGAAAAAAAAAAAACACAATGAGACTCCAGCCAAGCATCTAAACACAGCATTTTTATCTGCTGGTGATGTTACACTGTAAAAGCTCAGGAAAGAAAGCAAGATTATGCATATTCAAATGATGCTCCAGTGAAGATAATAATGAAACATGAACACAAAAACATTCATTGGATGAGACACGATCACATTTATTTCCATACTTACACAACAACAGAGATTACTACGTAAAATTCCTATATGTTTTCAGGAGAAAAAAAGTCTAAATTTCTGAAAGAAGGCAGAAACAGAATGCACATTGTAAAAACTGTCAAATATATTATTTCAATGTATTTTCTTTTTTTTTTAATTAAGAAAATCAGAATGAAACACAAAATCCTACCAGAAGATATGTAGGTGTTCTGATTCCCTGAAGATATCAGGAATTTGGCTTTGGCAAAGTTAACAATAAAAAACAAATTATCACATATATATATAAAATGAGTTTTCCAAGTAAAAACTAGATAGTCTCTAACAATTTTTTGTTTAACTTTTTGAGTTGTTTTTTGAGCAGAGCATAACATTAATGAATGTTCAAATTTTTTTGTTAAAAAAATAGTGTACTATATCAAAGTAAGGGGGTTTGGGTGAACAGTATAGTAATAACTCATCAAAATAACAGCACTTTGATTATGCTGCATATTAAATATACCACACAAATTCTCATCTTTCTGATAACAATGTAAAATAACTTCTACCAGAAACTGTGCTTTGGTTATACTACTCTCTTTAACACTAGGCAGTCATTCATATGCATACACACACCTACTGTGAAAGGCAAAGCAAATTTAGGTGAACAAATTTGGCAAGAGTAAGTAGACCAACATCAAAACAAAAGGGTGGTTAAATATCTGTTTGTGTCTGTTTTTACACATAAAAATAGTTCATGACTATTGTAGAAAAACTCAAAAGTAATCACAGAGAAGAAAATAATAGTCAATTCCACCATCATACATGAACATCAAAAGATTTTGTAATATGCCCCGTAAGTCTTTTTCTCTTAAATTATTTTTTATAATTTACATATGTATAATTTATATAAATGTACAAATCTAAAGCACACAAATAATTATAAGTATATGAATGTTCCAGAAAATGCATAAATATTATATAATGAAAATGCACATATAAATATAAAAATATTTGGATTCATTCAGAAATACTGTTATACAACCTAAGTTTTTCACTTAAACCTGATAAGCTCCTTTTTAAGTAAATAAATATGCATACCCAAAACATTTTTCTTAAAACTGCAGTAATATAAATTAACAAATTTCCAAGTGTGAGTCACTTAAGCAATAATCCTTTTCCACTTTTAATATAAACTAAGAAAATTCTGCATACACAACTTAAGTCCTAAGAAATTTTACATTATTTCCTTAGGATAAATCACCAGTTGTGAAACTGTTTGGATAAAGAAGATGCGTAAGAATGTAAAACTCTTTCCAGAAACGATACTCATACACACACATGTGCATCACTGTCACAGTCTGGGTTCTCGGGAACCTAATGCTATAATTGAGCGTGGGGTGCAAGACGTTTATGAGGAATCAATACCTGTTGAAGGAACAGAGGCAGCTGAGTTGGATGGAGAAGACTGACTGGCAATGCAGAACCAACATTTCTCTTTTCTCAATGCTTATTCGTGTCTTTTGCTCTTTTCCCTTTTGGTATGTTCATTGTATTTCTTTTTAAGAGCTTACCACGCATTATAGATATTAAAAGCCTCCCTCATTGTATTTTGCAAATAAGTATCTTGGGCCCATTTCTATTGTTAACAACCCAATTTATTCTTAGGGAATATTAACATATCTTTAACACTGCTTTGATATAACATTATAAAGAAAATTTGAGCATCTTAATTTCAAAGTTGCTATTGCTTAGTAAACAGTGTTAGTGATTTCTGCATGTTTTAACTTGCTATCTTACTGTTCTTTCAGATTATTTCAAACAGTTTCTGAATTGATTCCATTGGTTTAGCTTCTACCAACTTCAACTATTCTTAAACATCAGTTGTTCGATAACATTCAATACTGGTGCAGCCTGATGCCATAATGGAATAAGACACTGGAGGAGTCCTGAAGGAATGAATGAGTGTATTTTGTTTTCCTGAAGGTTGTGAATTGTTATTACCAGACGGTGAGACTGAGGCAGATTGTGGTTTCCCAAAATGGCCAGAGCAATACTCCTGAGTCCACACACTCTTCCAGGACTTAGTCACTCAATCTAAGGAACAAAATAAGCTAACAAGCAAAATAGAAACAGACTCATAGATATAGAGAACAGACTGACAGTTGTCAGAGGAGAGGGGGGAGGGGAGTTAGATGAAAAATGGTGAAGGGATTAAGCAAAAAAAACCAGAAAATAAAAACCCTCATAGACGCAGACAACAGTGTGGTGATTACCAGAGGGAAAGGGGGAAGGGGAAGGCAAAAGAGGATAAAACAGGAATAAATGGTGATGAAAGACTTGATTTTTGGTGGTAAACACATAACACAATGTACAGATGATGTACTATGGAACTGTGCACTTGAAACCTATGTAATTTTATTAACTAATGTTACCCCAATAAATTCAATAAAAAAGAAGAGGTGAAGGCAATCTCCCCTCCCTTTGTGTGGGAAACAGAAGGCCATCTCTGATGGCCTTCACAGATGAGATACTGGATAAGGGACTCTAACTTCCAAGGCTGGGTCATAGAAGGTGGGTTGATTTTTACTTGGCCCTTTCACTCTGGATGCTTGACCTTGGAGCTCTTGAAGAAACCCAGCCCACCTACAAATGCCCCTCATAGGTGTTCTGGCCAAGAGCACTGGTTAAATGGACATTTAAGAAAAATTGTGCTATTTTAATTCTTTTGGTCTTAACTTTCATTTCATCTCATATTATTTGTATTCCTTATTTCCATTCAAATGATCTATGTTTTATCATTAGAAATCTGGTTGTTTTTTAATTTCATGTAGATCTTGCTTACAAAGCATATAACAGATCTTAATTTTTGACACCACCTGAATACCTCTATCTCTGATAGGAGAGTTCAACTCACGTTGACTGCCATGATTGCTATATTTGAGTGTTGTTCTCTTATACAACTTTATGTTTTAAGAATTTCATGTTTAATTAAAGTTATTACTTTTGCTATATGAATTATATAATTCTGTTGCTATTGATTTTTAAATAGGGTATATACATATTGTTCGATTTTTAATTCTTTTAGAGGTTATATTCAACTTAAGAAAACAAATTTGGTTCTCAGTTTCTTTAATTAGCTGTATCAATGCAGCTAATTAATACCTAACTTATACTTACTGGCTCACAAACCGATATATAATGTAGTCATTAGCTATAACTTGTTGATTATTTATCATAAGTAAGCCATACTGCTAAGTATTTTACAAGAAGGTCTCTTGATCATCATAAGAAGCTTATGAAGTACGTATTATTTTATATCCATTTAATTTCAGAGTGATTAAGTAACATGCCAAGGTTATCCAGGGATTAAGTGATAACCCTGGGATTCAAATTAACTTGGTCCCACTCCTAACTACAAGTTCTTCACCACTATATACCATTGCTACACGCTGCACTTCTTTACCAGCCCAACTTCATCTGTTCACTTGGAGAACACCGTATCATACGTCTGGACTAAGTTCAAACAGACCCCCTCAACCACACATGTGGGAGCACACGCATGCACACACTCACATTAATTTCTCACTGATTTTCCAAACATAGTTAATTGCACCATTTTTTGTGTTTCCACATTTCTTGCTGCAGAAATCTGTGAATATTTGTCAAAATGTTTTGTAAATAGAGATTTTCCTGCCTGCTTCTCTAACTGTATGCGGAGCTGGGCTTACTCTGCATTCTCAGTGGCTGCCCTGATCATTTGCCCATAATAGGTCATGGGTGAGTCTTATCAAATGGATGTTGGATGTATTGTCTTGTATAACTGGAATGACACTTCCCAAACAAGTCTTGAATATGCCTGTGCTATAAAGTAAATGTGTTTTATTAGTGTTTAATGCATTTAAGGAAATCCAGATTGAATCAAATTTATATTATTAGTTGTTTAATTCAGAAAGTATAGAAATGTCATAATTTTTCTGTGCTTGGGCAAATTGTTTTTGGTTATGGAGCCATGGAAGACATACTAGAATGTACAAAAGTAAAATGAAACACAGTACCAAATATTCTGATTGCCACATTATCAGGATCTTAGTGAATAGGACACTAGCGAAAGCAATAAATGTTGACAATAAAGAAAAAAATGAGGTACCTAACTCTAAAACCTTTATTCCAATTTCGCTCACCATTAACTGCAGAAATGTTGACTCCTCCTGCACGTACAAAGAGTAAAGTCCCTGAGACTGATGGTGCTCTTGGAGGCAGTGGAGGGGGTCAGTGGCAGTTCTATCCAAGTCCCGCTGTCAGAGATTATTTCCAGTTAATACCATAAGCTTTGCTGTGTTAAATCATAATGCTTTTAATTCTATTTATCATGCTTATACTTATAATATATATATTTCTAGAGAACAAATGACAAAAAATCATTTTCATTGAAATTCCTATCTACTAAAGCAAAGTTCTTATTAATGAAATTAAGCTTTGTATAGAAATACAGTGAACAATTGAAGAATTGATCATTATTCACTTCAGCATCAGCTATGACTGCATTCAACAGCATTCCAATTTCCATGCCCTAAATGCTCCTTAGTAATGAACTGAATTAGGTGTGTTTAAGTTTTTCTGATAGATAATGTGCTACTGAGGAAGAGAATTCCATTGTCTTACAACACGCATTTTACGTTATTGATATTAGTGTTCTACAGACATGAAGACAGTGGGTCCTCAAATTTTCAAAGTCTGTAATAATTTAAAAATTCACATTTAGCATACAGTCAATGAATTAGCTAAAAGTTCTATATTGCTGCCTTCTTGAAATATTTTATATCTTGCTATGAACATATATAACTCTACTATAAAAATTAGCCTCACTGACAAATGAAAATATTACTGTGTTGTGATGAAGCTGCCAATCACCAGTTTCCCATAGCTGTGTCCTTTGAATCATCTGAATAGTTTCTATGGAGGAATATTCAAGCTTAACAGTAAATTTGATGCAGATTCATTGCTCTACTTGAGTAGTCATTTTGAAAGCAACAACTACACAGTACACATGTTCACTCAATGGCATCTATCATCCCCACTGACTAGTACAGTGAAGTAATCTTCGTTTACACATGGGCACTCCAGTCCACTCTCCTTAGCTACTAGGTTACGTCGATGTCATGCAAACTGTTCTCATTACATTAACAATGGTTGCACTTGTTCCAGACCAACCTCAATGAACACACACACACGCATAAAGACTTTGCAACCTCCCTCAGTACACGATTCCAGGACTTAATTCTTTTATGGTTAAAAAATTTTGTTTTTTCTTATAATTAGGTAAAAATTTACACACTTCAATTCATATATTTTCCTCTTATTTATTTTCCAAGGATATAGATCTTTGATACCTTAAGACATGGGTTAGATATATTAATAAATACAACCACAAAGGAAGCACATGTTTCTTTAATCTTACCCTTTTTCACCTCAGTGTCACTCTTTTTTTTCTCTCTCCAGGAATTCCCAAAGCCTTTTCCTCAGCCTCACCCACTGACATGAAGCACAGACGTCAGCGTCCAGGTTTTGAGGCCCTACTAGCTCCAAGGGGATATTGTAAGCGCTTCACACACATCTCAGGTGAGCCTCAAAACAACTTTTTGAACTATGCATCATCTTCCAAATTTAACAGAAATGAAGCTCAAAGCATTTTATGTCCAGAGTCATATAGATAATTAGTAGGTAGTAGAACTAATATCTGAACCCTCATCTCTGCTATTCCAAATCTATGCTTATAACCACTCTACCACGTTCTGAATATCTCCATGTTCTGCAAAACTGCACCTCTGTCGCTCTCCTTTTCTTAACACTTCTCTCTGAGTTACTTGTTCTTGTGCTTTCCTTGTGCTAGGATACCAAGAGGCTCCTTCTGATACAGAATTAGCAAATGCTCCGGAAGTGAATTAAAAATTGGGGCACAATGACATGTTTAGAAAGGAATAACTAAATATACTTGAAATCATAATACAACGTTCATTGCTTAGCATGGTTTCATGTAGGTCGAGGCAACAATAATGCTTCCCTCAAAGATGTGTTTCCTCAAAGTACCTTGCAAGCCAGATTCTTGAGCCCAAGAATTCAAGGTAGTATCCAAGGCACCAAGAGAGAAGGGCACCAAATTGTAGCAGACGAGAAAGACCCTGAGGTATAACCTAAGTAAACTCAAGTTCAGGATCCCAGCAGACCAAAAAAGCACTTACTGCATGGAGCAAGTTTCAGGGAGAGCTTTATCTAATACACCCATAGATACAGAATGTTCTTACTAAAAATGAATACCAAGGGAAAGCAATTGCCCAAAGCAAATGAGTTGTTAATTTAAGCTAACAAATTAGGGTTGGAGGACAGAAATAATTCTGAGAACAAAGGAATTATATGTACCCCAAAGTTTTTGAACTTTTCATTTGAGTTCAAGCCTTTAGGAACCCAATCACAAGGTCAGACAGGCTTGCAAACAAGAGGGAAAGTATTTGTACTGCACTAGTACAGTATTCCACTTCCTATTGAAATAGAATCCTGCTTATCAGCTTATCATATATAACATACTATATCTAAATGTAGTGGCTTAAAATGACATGCATGTGTTATTTCCCACATTCTGCGATTCATGCAGAGACTCTTTTGTTCCTGGCTGGCTGACTCAGCTGAATGGACGGCTTCACTCATTGGCTGGGACAGCAAGGGCCTCACTCCAAGTTGCCTCTCATTCTCTTTGACTACATGGTGGGAGAAGGGTTCTCAGCAGCTGAAAAGGGTTAGGGACAAGAGGCCTTTGCTTGCATTATGTTTGCTAATGTCCCATTAGCCAAAGCAAGTCAGTTGACCAGATTCAAATTCAAGTGGAACAAGCAGCAAAATCACATTGCAAAAGGGCATATATTGTAGGGATGAGAAACAAGTGCGGTCATTTCAAAAACTAACAAAACTCTCTGGAACAAAAGCAGCATTTACTTAATTTAAAATATTTTTCCAATCAGAGGGTTCAGAGTAAGGAACTTAACATAAAGAACACATTTCCATATATTTCCTCAGTTTTGCTGATTTTGCAGGAACCTTCTAACTCAGAACCAGGGTCACCATTTAAACACAAAAACACAAGAAAACCACAACTATCCAGCTGAGCATTTACATAAATATTTGCCAAACCCCACAGATACTCCACAATTTCAGAATGGCACCAACCATTAGTATTACTTAGAAACAATTCTAAATCTGCTTACACATATAAATAACTCATATGATCAGTCATGAACAATCATCTCCTGCAGGGTCGGGCTCAATTTATAGTCACTTTTCTGAATTACTTTTCAAAATATACATGCTAATATTTTTAAAAGTCCAAAAGTATTCATGTAATGCCGCTAAGGATAAAGACCATTCTGGGATGGTATTGTGTTGGCACGCACTCAGTGATGGTAACGACTGTGGCTATCATTCACTCTCAGGATAATTTGTTGAGATCTCGTGTCATTTGATGACTCAGCAGTGCCTTGCACATCACCAATTACCATCTCAATTATTAGTTTGATGGGGTAGATGCCACAGTTTTAGCATTTGTTTTACATTTGTATGTAAAATGTTCTGCACTAAAGACCTCTAGCACTCTATAAGAAAATTCAATTTGAATAATAGTAGCTTACAAATGCAATTTTTTTTACTGCATCACTAAAAGGTAAATAACATCATTTGATTTCAGTAAAGTAAAGTGACAGAAAAATCTTTGTAAGCAAAAATATAACAATAGAAATACATTAGGGTGGAAATTTATAGGCACAACACAACTCATGCTTTAAGATGCATTATAATGATTGTTAGCTGCTGCAATTGCATTTCTTAAGATGAAAAACAAACTTTATTCACTAAATTCATGACAGAATGGAATCCTGAAAAATTACCTTTCTTTACAATGTATTACTCTAGTATGCTTTCAATTACTTAAAGAATTTGATCAGATCATGGTTCAGACAATATATATATAATACATAAAAAACCAATACATGCTAGCCAGAGGGTACTGTTATAGGAGAATGAAGTGATTAGGTCTTTAAATTACTACTGTTGTTTAATTTCATTCAATTAAATATAATCTCAAAACACCTCCCGTATTTTTAATAATTTTCCTTAATTATTGCAAGAAGCAAAGTCAAGAAAGAGTTACCATACTGAACTGGCCCAGTCCCATTTTATTCAATGTCTTTTAGGGAGAGGGTATTTCTATCCCTTTCTCAGAATCTGTGTCCTTATTTTAAAATCCTATGCAGTTCCAAGCCAGACTTCATATGATCCTAGAGTAATTTATGCTGACATGTTCAACCTTTCTCCTCACTAATGTGAACTTGAGGACCTGGAAGATCTCTGCTGAGTCCAAGCTCTGTCTCAGGCATTGGAATCTCCTTTGAGGTTGCCAGTGATCCCATTTGCCCAAATGGATCTTGTAGCCATTTCTCCTGCGGAACTGCTGCTGGTCCTCTGGCTGCTCTTCTGGAAACTAAGGATATGTTTCCTGTACTCTGAGACCCCAAAACTTCCTTCTCACCACCTCACTCACACTAGGCTGGAAAAACGCTTTACAGTTTTAGAGAAATATTTCCCCCATTTATATTTATGGTCAGTTTTGTCTCTGCCCCAATCTTCTCACATTTTGGGGGTTTAGGAATATTCACTGAGGCCTTCTGTATTCTATGTCACCCCAAAATTCATTCAAAACAATAAACACAAGTCTGACCTTTTACTTATATGAAATTTGTGGTGGGCGGAAGTGTTAAGGGGAAATACAGGGAGAAAAATATCATGATTCCTCAAAATATTATATCACCTACACACCCACCTTGCAGGGTTGTATTAAGATTTGGAAATAATGCATGCAACATTTCTGGCATATTCTAGAAGTTGATCTAAGTATTACTATCATTATTATTATTAAAATAGAACCATGCAAAATTACTCCTTAGATTTTTCAGATCCCTGGAACAGTTATTTGAAAAAAGACTAATAATTGCCCTGAGATATATATTTTTGTGTAGGTATCACGTAGAAGACTTTGAATCCCCAAGGACTAGTGATATAGGAGACTTGATTAAGCAAAGATAAGCTGCTGATACTTTGAAAATTCAATAAAGACCTAAATCCTAAAGACTACAAATCAACTTTAAAATCTAAACGATGATCAAGGTTGTTGACACATTTCTCCAATAAGCAGTTTTCCCACATTTCAATTGATAGTTTCTTAAAACCTTCAATTCTCTCTGAGCTATTCACTTTTTTAGTGCATAATGATATTACCAGATATGTTTCTAACTAACTATTAATGGGACTGGGTGTTGTTATTCTAAATCCAATACAAACTGTCTCTGCCTTTCTCTAGTTGTAATTTTTTAATAGAAGATTATGTGTACAGGTCATAATTCTAGAACACAGGTCCAAATGTACTCAATTTCTTAAAGGACAAGCAAGAAAGGTCAAGATTATATGGTCCTGAGATCATTTGAAAAGGTATTTGAATAGAATGATGCACTATAAAACAGGAACAGATTTTCCAATAAAGGGTTTTACATATTTTCAAAATAAGAGCAAATAGCCCTGACACCAAGGCCATTAGCTGTTTTGACATTATTTAAGGTGAGATAGTTGTATCACCTTAAGTGAGGAGAAAGAGGCTGAGTCACAGGAGTTGACCTTGAAGGGCTGCAACAGTGCCCTTGGAGCCACACATGGACAAGTGGCCATTTTCAGAATACATTGTAAAAGAAGCCAACTCTAGGCACCCAGCATCAGTACAACAGATGAAGCCTTTAGCCCCTTTAGTGTCACTGAACCTCCAACTGCTTTTGAGTCACAATCCTATCCAGATATTAAAGGGCTTAGAAAGAGAAAGTAGAACAGAGCATCAGCTCCCCTACCAATCTGAGTCAGGAGGCCAATGAAAAATAAACGAACCCTTTTACTTACTTTAAATCATAGTTAACTATCAGCCAATAATGAGACCAATGTCCATCCTATTCTGATTAAAACATATTAAGAATTCTTTAAATGGAGCAGGGAAGGAGCAAATAACATACAAAGGTATTTATTCTGAAACTTTCCTCTACCCTTTTGTATAGAATAGATTGGAATAGAGTCAGAGGGAGGGTATGAGAAGGTTTACCCATAAAATGTTGGTAACTGGTCAAAGATAGCAGAAATAAGATCAATAATCTTTTGAAGGATGCCATCTTTTTAGAGTGGTTACTCTAAGACTGGAACAGAGAGGCAGTGCGAACAGGACTGAGGTTATAGTACCAAAGACAGAAAAAAGTAGGTCAGTTCTAGGTATGTTTTGGATACATGAATTTATGATCGATTGTCTAAGACTCTGTGTTAGATGACAGAGACAAAGGATTGAAAGATAACCTCTTGTTTCCAGGATGAGTGGCTAGGTACACAAAGGAGTCATTTGTCCAAATAGGAAGCAATGGGAGATCAGGAGTTTGCATTGAATTTTTTGTAGTTTGATTAAAAATGTGGTTACTAGATATTTCTAGATATGGCCCAATGGCAAAATTTCAAGTTCAACTTATCTTTACTCACTAATAAGGACTGAATGTTTGTGTCCCCTCAAAATTCCTATGTTGAAGCCCTTTCGCCACAATGTGATGGTACTAGGAGCTAGAGATTTTGGGGGGTAATCAGGTTTATATGAGGTCATGAAGATGGCGCCCCTATGATGGGATAACAACCCTTATAAGAAAGGAAGAAACACCAGAACTTCTTCTTTTTGCCATGTCAGGACACAGCAAGAAGGCACCTGTCTGCAAGCCAGGAAAACACTCATCAGAATACAACCATGCTGGCACCTTGAGCTTGCACTTTCCAGCCTCAAAAATTGTGAGAAACAAATGTCTGTTGTTTCAGTCACCTAATCTATGGTATTTTCTTATAGCAGCCCAAGCTAAGACAATCACTTTCTACACACCATCTGTCTGGTAACAAGCCCCGACTCTCTCTGTGTGTATGTAGATCAAGCCTAGACTTTCCTTCCGAGATTTAGCTTTGCTTTTAGGCTTTATCAACATACAGTTGAGAACTGTTAGCAGGTAGGCAGTAACGAAACTTATAAAATGGATAAAATCACTCTAGGACAGTATAGAGTAAATTTAAAAAAAGGAAGAAACATATTTGAGAAAGAACATGAAACCTAAAAAACAGTACTTACATCAACAATACGTCGCAGCAGAGCTGACCTGTATTTGCTGCTTTTCCTTTCTACGCAAAGACCATTTTCGACGCTGTTTTGTTTCATCCCCCGCACTGATCTCTGCACTGACGGCCTGTGGTATCAGGCACTAATGGTACAAGGTATGCCCCAATGTCTGATGAAATATGATGTCTGAAGTCAGCAAAATATCCAAGTCATCGCCTCTATTATTTCCTTTAGATTTGAGTAGAGGCACAAAAAAAGAAAGACTGGTAAATATTTGCAAACTATAAAAGTCTTTCAAACTTTCTGGAAGTCAGGAATTTTCACATCCATAAAATACCCGAAGGGCAGGCTAAGCAGACATTCAGGTTTATTACAGGGCTTTTCAGGTTTAAATGTCAGGGCTCCTAATCTCTCCTGAATCAAATAAATGAGTCATAAATATTTGCAAGCTGTTTAAGTGCATACCCTTACTAACACCACACATTCCTTTCACAGAACTATGTATATATTATGCTGGCTAATGATCAGAGAGGGTATTATGACCAATTTTCTTTCTCTGCATTCTATCATATTTTTATAGGGTGCTTAATATTTTAAATCCTTTACCTGTCTGTTCTTCTCATTAGCCTATAAGCTCATTAATGATCGAGAATCTGAGCTTAGAAATGAAGATAAAATATATCACAAGCTTAGCAAGTGATGCTTTAAATTTTTTTTCATATTTATAAAAATATTTTTAAATTATTTTGTCGAGGATTAAAATAATAATCACCAGTAGATACATTTTTGAGACCATGCTTTATGGTCAAACAGTATGGGTTTTAGAGGCAGATTCAAATTAACATCTTCACTACATACGAGTTTTCTACATTTTCACTTCCCTCCTTTTCCATTTCTGCGGGCTATTAGATACCACTTGTGTGCAAAGAACTTCAACTCTATTACATTTTCCTCTGTCCATGGTTACTCACCAGTTACAAGCTCCCCCAGCCCCTAGATAAACCCACCCAGCTCTCCCCATCATGCCAGGGCTCCTGAAACACGCCAGAGAAAAATAAGCCAACCAGGTTCAGGCTTTATCTCTTCATAATGAAAACCTTCAAATGTGCACTCAAGATTTGCAGGAATTATACAATATTTATCTAGCAAACTTGATGTTCAATTTCCTAATATTATTTTATAGCATCTTCATTTTCCTCAATCTGAGAGAAATCATCAGATGCTAAATACTTGATCTTCACATCACCAAATCCATAAGGAACTGGCACACAATGAACTCAATTTTGAGTGACTTAAAAAATTGAGTCTCTCTCCTCACAAATGGTTTTCAGAGGGATACGGTAGGAGAAGGAAGAAGTCTTCAACTGGGAAATTTTGTCAGCTTCTTCACTCACATCACCTTCAAACTTTCACACCTGCTAATACCTGCAGACCTTTTGGATGAAATCTTAACTATAAAACAATTGGGCAAAGTTATTTAAGTTAGGTAAGTTGAAACTGCAAGTCTCCAAAGCATAGCTTCCCTAGTTGTGGACACAGTCTATTAACTTTGTTTCCTGTCTTGACCTATCCACACCACCCTTAGTGCACTTCAACAGGCCTGATTCATCCATTCACAAAAAAGCTTACAGGGTATGGAGTGCAGGTATTGTTACAGAAGATGGAGCAAAGCAGTGAATAAAAGTATAAAGTCCCCACACTCATGAAGATTGCATTTTACTGGGAGAGCTATACTTGCATTATATAAAAACAAGAACATGAATTGGTCATAGAGTGATAACTGCTAAGAAGAAAAATGAAGAAAATATGGGAATAAAGAAAGCCATGTCATTGGGACTTCCCTCTCCATAGTCAGTAAAAAAGACTTCATTCATGAAGTGATATGTGAGTAGGATCCTAATGGAAGTGATGGTGCGAGCCATGTTATCATAAGCCAGTGTTTCCGGAGGAGGAAAACACACGGACTGAACTGGTGTGTCAGAGAAACAAAAGAAGGTCAGTACAGTAGCAAATGATTAGTCCTGTCAGGTAATTACTACACAGGCTGCAGAGGAAACAAAGACACAGGCAGATGTCTTCATTGCCTTTTATTCTGACCGTCCATCTTTTTTCTTACTAGATTTTTTTGCTTTTGATCATTTTTCATATTTCAGTTTATGTTGCAAGACTGTATTCCATCTCCAACATTTTTCTAGGAGTTAGTTCTTTAAAGCACTAACTCCTAAGAAAAATAAAATTCAATTTACCCTTGAAATCATCTTTCATATGCATAATGTAATATCTACTTTATTCATATTGTGTCAGATAGTAGGCAATAGCTTTGAGGGCCTGATTGCCATGTTCATGCTATTTCAAGCAATATCTGAAGACAAATGCACTGAGAAAACCAAGTTAAACTTTATCTGCTGAAATTTTGCAGCTCATTTAATGGCTTATTAGCAAAAGTAACCCAACAGATTGAATAAAAAGGCATTTGTATTTTTTCCATTAAAAAGCCCTTATATATTCTGATGGTGATTACATGAAAGTCGTTTTTTGAAATGCCAAATACTTCCTCATCAGAATAAGAATTGACACAAGATGCACTCTGACATGTGACCTGGAATCACAAAATAAGTCACTAAAGTAAATGAAAAAAGTTAGAGATTTGAAGCAGGTAGACCTCTTCCCGAATTCCGCCTCATAGGGTGGTATGATATAGTGAACTATCAAGAGCATGACATATAGAACACACGCAATAATTTTCTTCATAATTCAGTTATTATGAAATCAGTGATCTGACATCATGTATGGCATTGTCTACCCAATACTAAAGGGCAAACACTATGTAGGAAGATTCAACATGAGTCCATCCCATAGAGTAAGCAATTAAAGCTGATTATTACGGCCACTTCTACTTATAATAACATCTATAACCTTCCAGTTACATTCATCTTATAAAAATAATAGTGTCTCATAGAGAAATGAACAAAACTAGAAAAAATGTCTTAAAGAATACTGAAGTTTTCATTTTACATAATTCAAATGACCATCCAAGGAGTTGTAAAATAAATGACCCAAATTTTAAAAGTTATCTACTCTTTGCTCTAATTTTGTACATCATTTTAACTAGTTCTCACATAGAATCCTAACTAGATAACATAACTAAGTCATTTACTGCAGTTTTCTAAATACACTTGCCATGATAATTTGCCAATACCACCTAGCAGAGGCCACTTGCCAATCGAGAGTCTATGAGTTTGACCTGTGACAATGCTGAGAAGTTGGACTTTTGATTTTAATAACCATCCTGTAGGCCACTGACTAAATGCTTTCTGTTTTGTTTTTTAATCTGAAAAATAACAAAGTCATTATACAGAGTTTAACAATCATCCTTAGGATTTTATAGCTTTTCATTTACATTTAGATCTATGACCCTTTTGTGTGTGTGTGAGGAATAGGTGATCTGTGTGTAGTTTCGTATTTTGCAAGTGGATGTCTAGTTGTTTGGGCACCATTTATTGAAAAGATTATCTTCCCTTCATTGTACTGCCTTTGCTCCTTTGTCAAAAATCAATTGACTATAATTATGCGGGTCATTGCTGGGCTCTCTAGTCTGATACATTGATCTTTTTGTCTATTCTTTTGCCCATTCCACACCATCGTGAGTACTCTACCTTTGGATCATTTTGAAGTTGAATAGTTTCATTCTTCAAAGTTGTTTTGCCTTCTCAATATTGTGTTGGTTATTTTGGATCTTTTCTCTCTTCATATAAACTTTAAAAGCAGTTTGTCAACATACATAAAATAATTTGTTGAGATTTTTATTGGGGTTGCATTGAAATTACAGATCAAATTTGGAAAAACTGACATGTTGACAATATTGTTTTTCTATCCATGAACATGGAAAATATTTCCATTTATTTAATTATTTTATATTATTCATCTAAATATTGTGGTTTTTATATATATACCTTCTACATATTTTACTTTATACTTAAATGTTTTATTTTGGGGTACACTAATGTAAATGGTACTGTGGGTTTTTTCTAACTTTATTGAGATATAATTGACACATAGCATTGTAAAAGTTTAATGTATTTAATATCAGTTGGATAGCTTTATATATTACCAAATAATTACTATCATAGCATTAGCTAACACTTCTAACATACCACATTGTTAAAAAAAACATTTAAAGTCTATGCTTCAAACAACATTCAAGTATATAATAGTGTTATTAACTATAATCACAATACTCTGTCATAAGTCCCCAAAACATATTCATTTTCTAAGTAGATATTTGTACTCTTTGAGTAAAATCTCCCCCTTTTCCCTGCCTCTGAGTCCCTGCAAAACCCCATTCTACTGTCTGTTTCTACAAGTTTGGCTTTTTTTAGATTTCTGTTTGAAAGGTTATTAATACGGATTCACTTTCTCTAATAAATACAAGGGGGGACCCAAAACACCCAAAATATATTTATTTAAAAAAATTGTATATTTATTCTTACTTGTTTAAACTTCAGTCACCTTCAAAGTACTCTACATTTGATGCAATACACCTATTGAGATGTTTTTTCCACTGCTCAACATAGTTTTTGAACTCATTGATTTTTATGCCTTTTAGTACTCCTGCTGTTTGTTGTTTCAGCTCTTCCACATTGCAAAATATTTCCCTTTGAGGACTTTTTCCACCCGAGGAAACAAACAAACAAAAGTCTCTCAAGGTGAGATCAGGTGAATAAAGAGGGTGGGGCACAGGGGTCATGCTGTTTTGGGTCAAAGACCACTGAACACTCAGCATGGTGTGGGCAGGTACACTCATAAATCACCCATCATGAAATGGGCAAATATATTGAAAGAGTCTTAAAAAAAAGTCACTGGAGCCAAACTCAGCCTCTCACAACAATGCCAGCTGGTACACTGATGCAGATGGGTTCCTAGAATGCTCACCTAGCAGAAGAAGCCTATTCTACAAGGAGTTTGCCCTCCAGAAGATAATTCTGTTTGTTTGGGGTTTTTTGGTCACCCTTGTATAGGCCTCATCACATTGTCTATTTCCTTATGTAAATTTTGACAAATTATATTTCAAAGAATTGATCCTGCTTCCTATTTTTGATATCTTATCAGGGCTTATGAGTATAAAGACACAGGATCAAGGGAGGAAAAAGATTAATAAAAATAATAGTCAAGGAACATGTATAAAGGACCCATGGACAAAAACAACAGGGGGAGGGGCAGGACTAAAAGTGGAAGGTAGAAGGGTGGAGAGTGCAGGGGAGGGTCATGGGGGGAAAATGGGGATACCTGTAATTAAATAACAAAATTGTTTTGAAAAAATAATACAAGAGAAATGTAGAAACACAAAAAATAATAAACATCCACATGAATTAAATTAATATTTGGAGGATATACATGATTTATAGAGAAAATCTATATATTATTAAAATGTTATTTAAAATAATAAAAATATTAATTATAATAAAACTGTGATGATCCACCCTTTAAATTTTTCACTGCCTAAAGGTCTAGATTATGGAGAAAGAAATTTAATTTTTAAATTAATTTTAAGTTCATATATGTTAATACATTGCCATTGCTAAAATGTCCTATAGTCTACTGACTTTCAGTGATAGCCTACTTTTGTGTAGTGTAAATAATTATGGGAAAACCTAGACCAAAAAACAAATATTATTAGGAAATGGGATGTAGGGATACACACTAAAAGCAATAACCTGTCACCTAATACATGGGAAAAAATCCTCGTGGTTGGTAAGGTCTACATCTCACACGTTTTTCCGTCCCACACATTTAAAGACACCAGAGGTGATAACAGGATCTTGAGAAGCTATTTGCATTTATTCTCTAGTCATTCTGAACACTGTACTTTTGTATACGCAACTGATGAAGAAATACCCTGAAAAAAACAACACTCACAGTCATGAAATCCAAAAAGTAATTGCATTCCAATCAATGAAACCTGACAAGTAGTGCTTAATCTTCAATATATAAGCTTCCCCTGCAACTGCCTGTCCACTGTCTCGTATGCAGGGTACATAGAAAGAGCTTCTCAAGGAGTTATATATTTTTGAAGTGAAGATGATAGACTTTGCCATGACTCTTTGGGAGAGCTTGTTTAAATGTCTCTTATTTAGAACTTCGTGCAGCTTGAGTGTGTGCATACTAAGCTAGTCACCTATTTTGTATTAGGTCACATAAAAAACCTAAAGTGTATCTCCATCTCCATTCAAGTAGTTCCAGAATACATGATCAGTTTCTGAAACAAATCAAAACATAACAATACATTATTGAGACCCTATGGTATTTTTTAAAAATAGTGTTTAAAAATTAGTCCTATTTCTCTGAAGTTGCATTCTTCCAAGTCAGAACTGAACTGCTCTTTAAGTTATGTCTGTTGTTTATTATCACTAAACGCATATGAATGCCATTTATAAGAGATGAAACTAGGGCCCAGAGAGATTTCTTTCTTTGCTTTGCTCTCAAAACCAATTTGCTTTTGCTATAGTTCACTTTCAAGAGCACAGGAAATAAGTTTTATGGATTCACACACTGCTTTATATACGGCAGCGATCTGAGTAATTGCAGTAAAGATGCTACAAGAAACCCCACACTTGAGAATAACTTCAGTTTACAGAACCTGACTACCTACAATTCTTACAAATTTCACAACATCAGATCCAATTTTCTGTACTCAGGCACCGAGTCCTGCTTTAGAAAGAGCATCCTTATATCTATATGAAACATTGTTGCTAAAAATTACTTTTTACCAAGATATGTCTGTGTGACTTTATTGCATATTTAATACTCTTGATTACCCATTATAGACAATTTTTTTGTCACTTAGTATTCATCAAGATTCCAGTTAAATCACTTTAGAGTTAAGGGCACTGCTAAAGATTTACAAGGTTTATGATTGTTGATAATGCAGATATTATATTCAGTGGCTAAAATTTATCGTCTCAATGAATATTACTAAATATCTTAATTCAGGACAAACTTTGAAAACATCTTGGTGTTTCTATTAGATAACACAGAAGAATGAAAATTCTGAAGGTTTTGAACTAGAATACCCATGTACGTTGCTCATCACACATGTGAATGTGTCCTGCCTGGTTTGGAGGCCAAGTCAGACGTAATCCTCTACTGAGTGTGGGTGGCATTGTAAACTCATACACAGAGTGGTAACAGTCAGGAAACTATTCCCAGTAACGTGATATTAAAATGTGTGCAATCTTCTGGATTAATTATAGGGCTAATATATGCAAAACATATTTTTGAATGGGAATGGAGATAAAAGTTTTATTTTACCTCAATCCTACTTTCTTTAAAGTTCACTTTTTTTTTTCTGGTAGCTAATTTAACTCTTCAACCAAAGGTCAATAGCAAACTTGAAAACTGCAAAAATTGATTACACCAGTCTCTATAGAACTCTTTCTTTACAGAGAGTCTAGCACACTGAGAAAAAAAATGAGACATCTGTTTTTTTACCAAATACCTACTCAGAAGAATATTTCCCGATATTGACTGTGCCTGGCAGCCACAGAACTGGGTACTGCTCACAAGTTTCCATTTTCAGTCTCAGTGACTTACTTTACACAGCTAACTGACCCTCTGTCTCATTATTCGCAAAGAGGTTTTTTTTTTAAAATATTGAGCCTTGTGTTGCAAATGGAGTCTCACTAATGTCATCTTTCTTAAATCCCCATAACAGTATCTACAATCTTAATGAGACACAGACATAAGCACAAAAACACACAAGTATACACTCATACACGTTCACAAAATATTTCACAAAGTAAGAGTACTACCTTCCTAAACACACTTTGGCCAATGTCCAGAAGAAATTTCTCATGTGTGGAAAATGAAAATAATATTAGTGGACAACACATATTTTTCAGGAGAAAACAGAAAATCTGTGAACCGCTAAGAAAGCAGGGTTAGAAATTCATTGGTGGTACTAAATGTGAATAGCACCAAGGTTGAGACATTCCAATTTACAAAATGAAGGTGAGAAGCATGAACACAATTTTGAAAAGAGAATAATAGAAGAAAGTGTTCCATACAAATAAAACATATTATGTTCTGATAATTAAAAATATGGGACCAGTGTAAGAATCAATGGAAGAATCATTGAGATAGTGTTGATAAAACCAAGACAAACATGTTGCAGACAAACGTGTTGACATAATGTTTCTGTTACCAGTGAAAATGAGTTCTTCTGTAGTGTCGAAAGACAGGCATTTCAACCAACACATGTGTAGAAAAGTTTAAATGTGGTGGCAAGATTTTATTGCAGTTAAAGGAAATAATTCACCCTCAGGGTCACAGACTGCACAGCAACTGCACTAAAGCTTCTGTTAATCCTCCATATATTTCTCAGTTCTTGGTAAGGATCAAGGTGTTATTCAAACCACCCAACCCAACTTCCTGATTCTTCCCAGTCTTGAATTGGGCCAAGCCCCTGACCAATCCCTTTCTGGGACTTACTGGGGTTCTGTACCCTCTATCCAATCAGACCACCTTTGCAGTTTTTCCTAGACTAGGCTCTGCCCATTTATGTCACAATTTTGGCTCTCATTGCACATACCCAAAGGCAGAAACACTGCCTCCTCACCCTAGACTTCTATTGTCCATGTCACAAAGTTCTGTGATATCATCTGGCTTCTACTGCAAGTGGGCCAAACAGAGGAATTTCCTCCTCCCACAGAGAATCTGTACGTGCTGGCAGCACCCCTGGGGAGATTTGAGGTCCGTTTAAAGAACTAAATCTCCTCAGTGTCAGTGTCCTGGAGTGTGTGAATGAGCCTGTAAATGCTAGAGCTTCCTAATAAGCTTAATGGAATGCTGTCCTAATATCTGATTCCGCTTTCCAGTTTAGTAAGCCTAATATCTGATTCCCTCTTCTTCCTACCTTATTAACACCCAGCTGAATACCTACACCAACATTTCTAGTTTGGCATTAAATGCCAATGCTAGGAACCTTTCAAAATATGTGTCCTAAGGAAAGTATTAAAAGTGTGAATGAGGGTGTGCGTACAACACTGTTAATACCATTATTAAAAAATAAATAAAAAGAATAGAGTTTGCCCCTAAGTATCTTTTAATAAATATAAAGGCAGGCCAGTTTTCTCATAACTTATAAGGTAAACTAAATGCATTTTGCGTGTGCCATATCTCCTTATTTTCAGTAATCTCTGACCATCTCTCTTTGTCCTAATGCCACATGCTAAATCTAATGATGGACCTGCCAAGCCTGCCCACGCCCTTCTCTGGAGAATCTTGCCTATGCTTGATGACAAACCCTCCACACGTCCTCCCTCTTCCTCTCTGCCTCCAATCTATTAACACTTGACAGTTTCATGGAAGGGATGCTAATCCTTTATCCTCTGTGATCATCTGGAGCAGTTCTTTAAACCCAATGAAGCAATTCAATAGAATTCAAACTCTGAACTACCCTCTGCTGCCTTTCAGCCTCGGAAATGTCTCCTGAAATCACCTGTTTCAAATAAGGTTTCAAAGAGCTAGACAGAGACCTCCCAGTCTGTATGGATAGATTTGTACATTAATGTTTCCTTTTCTGCTTTTCTTTTCCACCAGTGATAGCCAGATGTGCATTTAAAGTGTGGACTGTGTCTTCATCAAAGAGACAATGCTACTCAGTCGCAATGCCATGAAGCGTAGTAGCCTGCCTTTTAAAGCTCAGTTCCGGATCTGTACCAATGATCTCCGGGCTTGGATGTTCAGGAGCCTTTCAAACCAACTGGCATGCAGCATCGCTGAGATCTGCGGTACGTACGCAAAAGACATGTTTCATTATATAATTCTATTCTTTTCTTGCCCCTTTTCAATTATGAATAAAAATACTTTATACATAAAACTGCAACCCTGAACAATTTAACACTGTACAACGTATTTTCATTTATCTTAAGAATTATAGAGACACGGTAAGTGAAGCGCCATTTTAGTTTATTGAGCAGTATATACAGAGGTTATGTTGAAGCCTGATAGAACACGTGAGTTCAGCTGGCATCTCTTCCCTAAATGTCTTTAACAGACTCATTCTCCTACTCTCCAAAAGATGAAAGGTCTTTTCAAACTCCAAAAGTCTGGCTCAACTTCCAACCTGCTAACTCAGTTAATGACTTCCTTTTTACTTTGTATTAAAATGAGAGATTTCACCAAATGATAGTTCCCTTAACTTCCAACTCATCTACCTGCATTCCACACACACATCCTCTGTCCCGCCATCCTCTGGGTCCCATCTGTCCCTGATTTGTCAGTAAAATCACTCACCATGGGTGATTCCTTCTTGCCTTCTATCAGCAATTTATTTGTCTTTTGTGGGTATTTCTCATTATTCTTCATGGAAAATTTTCCGTCACAAAAATTTTTTAAATATATTTTTTTACCTAACTTTCCCATCAACCTTAAACATCTCTAAAGCATTGTCCTTACTCATAACTCATTTGTTTTCATTCCTCTTATTTCTGGAAGTCAAACTACTAAGGGATAAAAGATTCCAAACATAATAGTGTCCTAGACACTAAGTATTAAAATCTTGGCACAGTACACACCTGCATGGTAGAATATTATCACGTCATTTTTCACATCTTCAATTACAAAATGTAAAATGAATCTCTATTAACGGCTTTTAAGATTTTTACCCCATTCTTTCTTCCCTTCATGTTCCTTAAGATGGATCTTCAAGCACAGAAATATACATGTGTGCATATAATTAAAGACAGGATAGGGGAGACTGATTCTGTGGGGAAGGAGACAGACAGTGCCCTGGGCCGCCAGTCCCTAAACAGATTGCCTTTAACTAACCTGCTGACTCCCATTCAAGAAAAACTACTGAGAATAATCCTACCTCACTGTAAAGATATATAATATAAATAAATTATAAAAATAATATAAATTATTAAAAATCATAAAAATTACATAACTATATGCTTATTACAGAAAGCACTGTAGATAAAATACCCATGCAGCTATATAATAAAGCGATCATTATTAAAATGTTAGGTGTAATGCTGTACTCAATAAAAACTAAAATGTAACTATTTTCATCCTATAGCATTTATTAAGAATTATAGTAATGTAGTAGATGACATACTGTTTTAATATACCACTTAAATTGTTAATAGTATTTTATTTTAAATAATGGCATCATTAGTTATGAGCATAACAATTAGAATTATCTATAATGACGTTTTTCAGATAAGTTCTAATGATGCTGCTTTAGAATTTTACTGAATACACACTAACGTTTTCAGCATTTTCAATAATTTCCTAATGATATAATTTTTCAAGTTTGTTCACTCAATAAATTCAAGTACATATGCAGCAAAGTGCATTTCTATGAAATCACATACTGGAAGAAAATTAGGACTTCGACGTATGTTTGAAATTGCAATTCTAAACTAATGCGACATATCACAAAACCTCTGTAATTTAAAACATAGCTCACAGTCTTATGGTATGGGGAGAAGGAGGGAGAGACATTAGGAATTGTTTTCCTGTATTGCAGGGTTTTTCTATTATTACTGCTGTTCAGGTACCATTGTCTCTGTTTTCACCCCACCACAGCCCCCCCACCCCACCCATCCCCGCCTCTCACCCCTGAACCTACCTCCTTTGGCTTTGGCCATGTGTCCTTCACACATGTTCCTTGATGGCCCTTCCCCTATTTTCCCCCATTAACCCTCTCCCTCCCCACCTCTGGTTACTGTATTGCAGTTTTTGATCACTGAAATTTTCTAGATATCTTTATTTCTGAGGTTTTCCTTGTTGATACACAACACAAAAACAAGGGGGAATTTCCTTTAATCAAATTGGAATATTTAATTTAAATGCATTTAATAAATTCACTTGTACTGAAATATGTTTATCAATTTTGTTGACGTTTAATTTTATATACAATAAAGTGAATTATTTTGGCATTCAGTGAGTGTTAACAATTGTTGTACCTCAGGAACCAATGCTTCAATAAATCTGCAGAATATTTTCCTCACACCCCAAAGTTTCTTCCTGCCTCTTTGCAGTCCCTCTGTACCTCCCCAGTCCTGACCCTAAACACCAAATCTGCCAGTGCCTTGATCGTGGACTTCCCAGCCTCCAGAACTGTGAGAAATAAATTTCTGTTGTTTAAACTACCCAGTTTATGGTCTTTTGTTACAGTAGCCCCAACTGACTAAGACATTTTAATATCTACATGTGCTTATGCATTATTCATCAACTTATAAACTCTTGAGGACAGGAACAATTTTGGAATCATTTTAATGTGTATAGGTTGGTTACAGACAGCTCCTTCTGATTATATCCCTCATTTTTCATTTTACTGTAACACTGCATTTCTTTCTATCATTAAGTAAACACTTTCGACTCTGTGTAAGAACACTTATCCTCTCAGTGAGCTTTCTTTGAGTGAGAGACAACTTGTAATTTCAGTGTTACATAATTGGGAACGATTTTATGGACACATCCTGTGCAATCCATAATCCTTCACTGCACTAAATTCCGGGGCCTATGTACTCTGACCACAGATAACTCTAGGTTTCCCGATCTGCTTTACTCATTACCTAATTACAGTGCTCAATCCCCTTATTACTGGCCCAAGGCTGTCCTGAGAAACGCTGCCTTTATCAACTCAGCACTCTCCAGCTAATTGCCCTTCTTGCTATGTAGTAACTGTGATTCTTGGCTTCGCCTAGAATCTGCACATGTCCCCAAAATCACCTCGCACACCAGAGTGTGACTCCTCCCGCTCTTTCCATGTTACCTTTCAAGGCAGCCATATCTCCTGCACATGTGAAATGTTACGTATTATAAGTGTACACATTTTTATTATGAATAATTGGTGGGACGCAAAAGCGTGTTCTAGTTATTTTTAATTTTGGCACATTATAAATGCCAAGTGCCTTCCAATTCAGCAATTAGGTCATAAAAATTAAATCATGAACCTTATATTTTACATCAATTTTGGGGAATTGGGAATATTGAAATTGACATTAGGGCAAACAGGAAAGAGTACACGGGAGCAGCCCAATGAAACAATTTATTAACGAGCTTCTTGCATGACACTCTCTTCTAATGTTAATTGCAACATCATTTACAAAGAAATATGAAATGAGAGATCTTATATTTTAGAATGAACTTGTTGAGGAAAAAAACAATGAAATGACACACATAGATATGTGTATATGAGTGTGGCTAGATAGATGATAAGCGAATGGATGGGTGAATGGATGGATGGATGGATAGATGGACAGACAATGAAGCGGAAAAGACCTCTATCTGTCCCTGTCCACCAAAGTGGCTTGAAGATGAATGTATTAAGCTTCACAAACCTGAAGTAAAGAAAACGTGTCTGATGAACTCTTGAGATGTGTTGTTGAACTATGTTCCCGCAGGTGAAACGGCTCCACCTACCGTACTAAACCTCCTGGGGCAGTCCGAGCTTGCGTGGGCAGCCTTAGGAGGAGCAACAGAGGGTGTCGCGAGAGAACAGCCAAACACCGCCTGCTCAGATCTCCACCTCCTGGGATCCAGATGAGTCAAATGCAGACCCAGCCGTCTTTGCTGGGGAGCCTGGAGTCCACTGCACTTCTAGAGTCAAATGGGTTAGTTTTTGCGTGGGGAGAGGACTGGCCTGGAAGTTGTCAGTAATAGGACTTGATAAAGCTCTCTGGCAATGGCTATGCAACAGTGAAAACAACCTGTTTTCCTTTGCTGGATTCGAAGAAACTCTCGGATTCCCTTCATCATTTGGACTGCGGATGCCATGCCAGATGGATAATGTCTATTTCCCCACAAATGGCTCTTGTAGGAGTGTTGTTTGAACAGACACATTTGGCTGAGCCTCCTTCTTGGTATGTTCAGTGTTTAGTCACTCCCCTATAATTGCTCTTGCCATATTTTTACTGTAATTATTTTTGTATATGTATAATTATTTTGTATATGTATAGGTAAGAAATTGTAAGGGCTCAGGCAGGGACAACAACTCATTCATTGACTTATTGCTGACACCTAGTGTCTTTTATAGAGTAGAAACCCAGTATTTCTGTTAAGTGAATACATAAATAAAGGCCTATAGAACACAGGCAAAAGTACCTTTACAGGTAAATATTTATTTATGTATTTTACACATATTAATGGTTCTGGAGTTGATAATATTCTTATATTTGGTACTGTTTCTTTAATTTCAAGAAGTTGTTTTTAAATAGCTCAATCCAATGTAGCCAATGCAAATATATATATTTGGAGGGTAAAGTTCATATAACTATTATATATTTCCATTTTGAGATTTTATAAGGGTGAGATCCATAATAAATTTTTTGTGGATTTGCTTACTTGCAAATGATGGCACATTTTATAATGTTTAAACTTAATTTAATTAGTAAAAACTAAATGAATTATAGTTTACCACCAGTCTCAAATACATAGATGTGTGTAAATATTTTTAAAGTTCCAGAAACAAAGTTATAAATTATATAGAAATTTTAAATAATCATTCTTCATTGTTTAAGATATTTTGTGTATGAATTATTCAAATACATTACTTTTATAATTTGTTATATCTTTCACAATATGGCATTTCCTTATTGGTATGAACAAATACAGGGTATTTTCTACTTTTCCTACTGCATTCTTTTGCTCAAGATATAATTTCTTATTCCAATTATTTGCTCCTAGAGTAGTTATTATTATTAATGAGTTTCATTATAATGCCATAAAGTAAATATAAAACTTTTAATTTTACATATATGAGTCTAACTACATTATAAATATATGTACCAGGATTATGCATTATACAGTGTATATATATTATTTCTAAACAATAAACAGGGAAATCATATTAGATGGAAAACAAAATTTATGGAACTCTCTAAGGGGCAAAGTAAATTTCAGATGCAATGCATAGTTAATGTACTTTGAAAGTAATAAAAACTATAGCTGGACAGTGTATTAAGAAAAATGTCCCACTTAATAGTTTTTACTGTGTCAATAAAAAGCAAATTCTTCATCCTTAATTACTTTTCTGGCATTCTAATTCAATATGCGGTTTTAAATTAGGGGAAATAAATAGTATTAATTACAGAATAATCATGTATTTTTATTCTTTGTGCACAGTAAGCTTCAAAACCAAATTCCTTTTTCGCTCAGAGTGTTGGGTTCTACTCCCACCTAGAGATATGACTGTCTAGCTCAGATAATGTTGTCAACACACAGAATCTTAATAAGCTTGGTTTTTGTTTCAGAAATAAAAATAATCTAAAAAATAAAACTAAATGTGTTCTTCTCCCAACCTGGATTAGCCCACCCTCTCATAGCCTCCTTTGGAAATGCTCTTAATATATATTTTTTTCAAGATTCAGCTCACATACTACCTGCTTCCTGAAGCTTTCCCTGAGTTTCCTCCATTTTCCCTCATTTTAGTGCATGCTTCCTCTACATGCCTACGTAATTTTAAGTGAACTTTGTTTAGCATTCTGCTTTCCTCTTTGAAACACAGTTCATAAATCTCTTTACAATTACGTCACCGATTTCAGAACATCGGGGCCCTCCCACGCTCACCGCACTGTCATACACAGTTCACGCGATAAAGATTTTCTGGATTCTTACTGTTTCCTATCTTTTCCTATCTGCAGTGATGAGGATAATATAAATTGTGCAAATGGCTTTGAGTCATACATAAGAAAACCAAAACAAAGCTCCTACCTGAGAAATTTATATGTTTCTTGAGAGACAGATTGGGGTAAGAATCGACAATATCATGACAAGGCTTTCATTTAAAAGGAAAATATTATAGTGTTAATTACATGTTCATTGAAAGGCCAGCATACTAAAGTCTATCCATGATAGGATTAAAACTATAATATCCTTATACCCATATTACACGTTTTGTAATATAAAATTGCAATCAAATGAGTCACTGTATTAGTTGTTGACTTTTCTTGACTGTTCAAATGTGTTTATAACACAATTTTATAGTAGATTTACACAGTTCACTAAACTAGTGTCCGGAAGAGTCTGAGGAGCCATAGAAGCCTATTCCCATAAAGCATTATTTCCACACTTAATAATTTGGTAATCAACTATTTATTTTAATAAATTATACAGAGACAGCAAATGTTTTTCCCTGACATTCTTGAGGCCTCACATTTTTCTGCCTTCAAAACTGTCTCTGATGCAGCCAAGTCCTTGTAAAACACAGCTAGCATATGATGGATACAAAACAGTTCTGCCAAATCCCCAACAGTGAGTTCCCAAATTTGACTCTTCCAGATTGAGTACAAGCTCTAAATACAAACTATTCTGCTTTTAGTGTAAAATGTATGGTATGTGGCTAAGGCTTTGTATGAACATCTTGTTATTACGTGATTATACTTCAAATACAGTCATCTCAAAACCATAGTCTAATCTCTTACAGTATAATAATTGAATCCAATTTATCAACTTGAATACCAAGATAGCAAAAAACATATCCTCCAAATCACATATCTTTTATGGGCAAATAGTTATTAATACTAAAAAAGTTTGAAAGTAAAAAAAAAAAAAAGATAGTAATAGGAAAAGTAAATTGGGGATGCTAACACAACTAAAACACTCCAAGTAAGAATTGCACAAAAGGCCCGTCAACTTTAACATGAGATTAACACCATTTGCAGATATCAAAGTTAACTAAAGCTCTGAATCCTAATCTATAGTACAGATTTCTTTATTTACGAAATAAATGTGTAGCATTGGGGATGAAAACAGACTTTGTAGTATAAAACATCGGCCACCTTTACAGTAATAAATTAACACTTCAGTGTTTCATATTGTTGTCTCCCAAAGGTTTGGTATTTCATTTTTCCAAAATTTCTTTCACCAAATACTAATGTACCAAAATGCATTTGGCAATAGTGGTATATATACTGCTATTCACTTTACCACCAAAGTAAAGATCAAGTAATCTAGTGAAACTGACTTAGGGCTTTGAGTCAAGTAACCGCAGTGGCTAATTAACTCACAGGTAAAAGGGGAGCAATAAATTTCATGGGGATGTAGTGTCAATAAAGTTGTCACATGGCTAAGTGGGTGACATTCTTTTTTAAAAAAATACAAAGTCAGTTTCAAAACATGCACCCACAGTCAAGAAAAAGTGCCAGCTAAAGAAGCGGTTTTCCTCACCTATAAAGTGGGAATTATAAAGCTTATCATCTCGCAGTGTTGAGAAGAATAATGAGCCATCAGAATCTATAAGATTACTTTGTGGTGGTGTTGTTGTTCAAAATAGGTAATGTGGAAACCAATATGAACTCTTTGAAAACACATTAATCTTGGTAGCAGGGTCAGAAGGTCAGCTTTAAGCAAAGTCAAACAGAGACCTTCCCATTCAAGACAGAACATTCTATTCAAGACACAACATTTTGGTTACTTGAGGCCTTTGAACTCAAGTTCTAATTCTCAGACTGGCATCTGCTTCCCTGTAAGCCTTTCTATGCCTCTGTGATAGCAAAAGCTTTAACCGCCTCCTCCTCAGGGATCCTACCGTTGCTCTCTTTCTCTGCCATGGCAGGGTTCTGACCAACTGAAGCATTAAACATTTTGAAATTATTTCAATCCACAAACATTTATTAATGGTCACTATGTACAACTATAATAGCAAACAAAACCAACACATGAAGCTTGGAATCAAATGTAGAGATAGATTTAAACAAATAATTTTTAATGGGATTATTGTACTCAAATAGCAGTCAAGGGTGCCACAGAGTAGGAGCCCCTATACTTTGCTGCCTTATACTTTGGGAAATTTCCTAGGCTTTACTTGAACACAGTCTATCGGTCATCAACTGAAATGTTACTTTCCCCACGCTGAGTTTAGAAATGTATGGGGCAACATTTGGATGGCACTATGATTGGGATCTATCTCATTTGTCATTTGGTGGGAAAATCAAGGAATAATTTGTACTGTGCCATGCAGAATTTAAAAATATGTGGAACAATTGGAAGTTTTATACTTGTTAGTGGGAGTATATGTCTGTATACATATAAACCACTTTGGAAAATTATTCTCCAAAATTTATTAATCTGAATACACAAAGCCAATGAATCAGCAATTTTCTGACTAGGCATAAGCCTGACTGAAATGCAAATGTCCGTCACCAAAGGAAATGTACAATAATTTGAGAGCAGTGTTATTTATCACTGGCAAAAACTGGAAATAACCCCAAAATCCTTAAAGGGTATAATGAATAATAAGTTGCATTATATTCATACTATTAAATACTGTACAAACATGAAAAAAAGACTATTGCCTTAAGTAACAACATGGATAAATTTCACCAACAAGATACTGAGTGAAAGAAGACAAATAGTTTCATTTGTAAAAAAAAAAAAAAAAGCTCAAAAACAAGCATAGGTAATCTATACTGATAGAAACTTGAACATGGCTATGTCTTGGGTAATAACTGCGGGGCATGAAGGTGTGCTGGTAATGTTCTGTGTCTTGTGGCATTTAAAATATTTCATTGAACTATACAATGATAACTTCTGTACTTACCTGTACATGTGATAAACTTAAGGGCTTTTAAAGAAATTTACTTAGAAAAATTCCAAAGCAGAGGTACCAAGGTATCAACTGAAATTCTACCCCATAATCTGAAGGGAAGAATGTACTGTTATAATGGCGTGATTTGGCAGGCACTATTAACCAAGCGTTCAAACAGCATCACTAGGCATAAAACAGGAAATACACCATGCCAGCTATTAACTGTTCTTGCCAAAACAATTAAAGGTGCACATAACCAAGCCTTTAGACAAAACTTACAATTTACAGGAAATATCATTGATAATAGAATGTTAAAAGACATCATGAGGAAATAATCAGATAATTCTAGACTCTGAGACATTCTGCAAGATTCATGTCCTAGACTCTTAATATCAGTAATTTGAGAGGAAAAAAGGCAGGGAAATGCTTCTAGAATAAAAGAGATTTAAGATATATAACAATTGCGAAGCAGAAATCTGAATGGGATTATAAGCAGGAAAAACTCTAAAGCATCTTTAGTGTAATCAGAAGCAATTTTAATCTGGAGCATCCAAACTGGGCCAGGAGGGAACAGCTCGTTCTGACATAACCAATGCACTGAGCTACAAAAGCTTGGGGACATGTCTTTAAAAAAATAAAATAAAACAACCCAAAAGACTGAAGTTGTTAGAGATCAACCCAGACAGAACTCGAGGGATGTAACACTTGAGAGAAGGGAAGCGTAAAAAGTGATTGACACATTCGCCTCAGCTTTTTTTCTGAGAGCATTTTCCAATGTGCAGCTTAAGGCCGGCACCCATTGAAGTGTTGGTCTCACAGGGCCTTGGAGACAGGCCAAGAGCACAGGAGAGCTGCCAAATGACCAACACCTGATGCACCGAAATCCCTTCAAGGTGTTGGTTGACTTGTAAGCAGAACACACACAGGGTGAAACCCTCAGACACCAAGTGGAAAACAGCACCCACAAGGCTGAAGAGCTGCAGACAGAAGTTGGAGTTCAACCCTTAGGAAGATGGACACCTCTTGGAAAATACACGATAGAGCCATGTCCTAATACAGTCACCCATGACTTTAGATGAGTGTGTCTTGGACTATGAGCCCCACTTACAATGATTCTGACAATGCTGTGCATTGCAGAAATGCTTAACTCCCTACCGTTTCACAGTGTAATATGATAAGAGTACAAAATAATTCATTTTCATAGCCTTAAACATTACTGTAACTCAGGAAGTATAACTATTATAAAATCATAGATATTGAAACAAATCATCTATTTAAACCTTCTCACTTTTTACATGAAGGAATTAAAGACCCCAAAATATATAAACACTGGGCCCAAAACCATAGGCGTAAAGAGAAAACTTGAACTGTGTGAGATTTATGTGATTCCAGGCTCAGATGATTGCACAGTTTGTCCCACAAGCATAGTATTCTTAGGACAGAGAGACCATCTAGTTCAACCTCTTTATGGATGAGCAAACTGGGCTGCAGTGGCTACCAGGTTTTCTTAATAGAGTAAGATTACTCACAGGTTCTCAAATACAGCTGCTGATACCCTGAAATTGTTTTCTCTGCTTCCACGTGTAAACGGCACACTGCCTTAAGCATTGTTCCTTAAGGAATTGTTTTTTTCCAGCAGTAATTATCACTTTTCTATACTCTAAGGCCCAAAGGATAAACTCATAGTTTTGTTTCAAAATAGACATGTTTTGTCACACAACTTTCTAATATCAGAAGAGTAATTCCCTCATTAAGCCAAAATCCCCTCATTAAACCAGACACTTTGTACTAGATGCTCCTGTAGGTCCAAGAACGAGACAAACACTGAACCCAGTTTTCATTCTAGAATGCGACACAGGTGAGCCAGAACCTAAACAACCTAACTAATTACCAAGCAAAATACTCCTGTACATACAATTATTGCTAGTGTTAACAAATGCTATGACTAAAATTATAAACCCAAATGTTGAATGAGACTTCTTTCTAATCTGAATAATATAACAACTAAATAACACTCTATTAAGTGACCTGGCAGGACCTTCGGGGAAGAAAACTTCTGTAGCAATTCATATAAACTACCAAAACTTGCTAGAGGAGCTGTAGTGCTTGAGGATTTCTAGTTTGTTTGTATTTTAGAAACTGCTCATTTTTCTATCGACCGCATTTCCATGTTTTAAAAATACTCATAGGCTTTTCCCACCCTTTAGGTGGCCCGAGTGGCGGGAACTGCCCACTGCTCCGGCGACAGGCTGAGTGCCCTGGTCTTCAGTGGGGAACCATGAAATCGGGAGAGAGGGCACTTGTGTGCCTTGGGACCCACCTGCAACCTCAAGTTGAGTTGTTGTAACCTCGGGGGCTGAGCAGTCCACTCACCCTGAAATTCCTCCTCCAGCACAGCCTTCCCAGCAACGGCCAGATCTTCATTCTCCATATTCCCAGGATCTTGGGAGGAGCGATCAGGTGTGAGGGCCCTGGGTGCCCCCGCGAGATGAGGCAGCTGTGTGCCGAACTAGACCATCTGGGCCGCCTTTACCATGGCAGGCCTGCTGAGAGAGCTCGCCTGCTGTCCCCCAGGATGGCAGTGTCCACAGCGCACAGAGGAGCGTCTCTGTCACCAGAAGCGATGCTAAGCAGGTTAACCTAAGATGTCTCTGTGAAGGGCTGGTGGTCAACCCCGGGGCCAGTAACCACCAGAAGTCTCAGCTCACCAGAGGCTGCCTGAATCTGCTTAGTGAAGATTCCAGGAGGGAGCAGCCAGCCGTAGAAGTGGCCCCGGTGGCAGCAACAAACTTCTGCACAGCTCGCTGGCCAGCATCCCTGCAGAACATGACCCTGCTATCAGCCGCATGTCACCAGCAACACGACACTAGCTGCCACCAGAACGTCTCCCAGGTTTTCTTCAGATTCACCGTGGATGCCATCACTTTTCCTTTTGTAAGTGTGCTGTTCTGTCTGAATGTCAAGTTCAGTGCTGCCTAAGTGGGTTCCTGCTGGAGGAACTTGAGGACATCAAGGGCTCTGAATACTGTGAAAGTTGACCTTTAAGTCACCATGGGAACACAGGAAGATGCCTGATGGACCCCTCTCTGGATAGTTTGGAAAGGTGAGTTTTTCCAATTTTAATAATATATTTTATTTAATTCAGTATATCTAAAATGTTACCATGTTAACATGTGATCCGTATAAAAATTGAGATATTTTGCATTCTCTTTTTTATTAAATATAATAGGTTGCAGGTGTACGTCATCCATATATGACATCATGTGCCTGCCACCCAAAGTCAAATAAAACTCCTTCCGTCACCATGTTTGACCCTCTTCATGACCCTTTCAAGCTCCCTCCCGCCCCCTTCCTCTGGTCACCACCATACTGTCGTCTGTATCTATGAGCTTTTGTCTGTTTGTTTGTTGCTTTCAGTTTTCTATCTCACACATGAGTGAAATCGCACAGCTCTTGACATTGTCCACCTGACCTATTGCACTTCGCATGACATTTTCAGGATTCATCCATGGTGCCATGGATGGCGGTCCTTTATCTTTTCTTCTGGCTGAGTAGTGTCCCATGGTAGGTATGTGCCACACCTTTACTCAGCCATCTATCAAAGAACACTTGTTTCTGTGGCTTGGTACATATGTCTTTATGAATAAATGTTGTCAAATTTTCCAGGTAGATACCCAGAAAAGGGGTTGCTGGGTCATATGGTAACGCTAGTCTTAAGTTTTTTGGAAAACTCCGTACTGTTTTCCACAGTGGCTATACCAGTTTACATTCCACCACCAGGGAATGACGGTTCTCTCCACAGCCTCTCCAGCACTGGTTATTATTTGTGTTCTTGATAATAGCCATTCTAACAGGTGTGAGATGGTACCTCAATATAGTTTCATTTGCATTTCCCTAATAGCTAATAAAGCAGAGCATCTTTTCACATATCTCTTAACCATTGGTATGTCTTCTTGAGAGAAATGTCTGTTTAAGTACATTGCCCACTTTAAAATGGGACTGTTTGTTTTATTGTTCTTGTTGTGGTTGTTGAGTTGTGTGAATTTTCTATACATTTTGGGTATTGACCTCATCAGAGGTTTTGTTTGTAAATATCTTCTCCCATTTGGTTGATTGCCTTTTCATTTTGTTCATGGTTTCTTTTGCTGCGAGGAAGCTTTTTAGTTCGATATTGTCCCATTCATTTAAATTTGCCGTTACTTCCCTTGCCTGGGGCCTGGGGCAGTTGCCTCTGGGGGCTTGCCGTATCCATGTACCACTTTGTGCTCTGCATTGTGGCTATCAGAACCTCAGTCTGAGTTTGGTTTCTTAAGCCCTGAAGTGTTAACAGCAGCATAAGAGGCAATAAAAGTAGAATATTTAAAAATCACTTCAATTTGAAACAAAGACATTTTTTTCTCTCTCTTTCTTCCTCCCTCTCTCCTTCACACACAGATGCACACACACTAATCATCAACCATCAAATAAACACAAACAAATATTAAAGGAATGTGAGGAAACTCATCCCATGAGAAATGCCGCACATTCCATTAAATGAGACTAATGAGAATATCTAAGAATGTGTAGAGGAAATGAGATATTTAAAAACATGATCACCTCTTCTCCTGGTGCTAGAACTATCTCCTGATCAGACTTCCTTTCAAAATCACTTGTCCTCCAGCTCAGTGTCCACTTCACAGCACTTCTGCCCACTCTAAACTTCAGATGTGATGATGTTTGCAGCGTTTGACCTAAAATGTTTGCATTGTTCATTCTCCTTTTTCCACTTCTCTCAAGGAAGGGGCAGGCTTCTCGCAGCTTAGGGCGCCCTACATCTTTCTTCCTCTGATGAACTCTCCCGTTTGAACTCTTGGTTCACTCTTCTGTGCCCTCGGAGGCTTTATGCCCATTGTTTCTCTGAGGGAACACACCTCCAACTGCAAGGTCTCCAAAGGTGCTGTCTCCTCTACCTAAAACACACAGAGGCAAGCACCGCCCTTTTTACCAAAAAACTCAGGCTTGTCTTCCGTTTCTACATTGCCTCAGCCAATGTCTGGGTTTGGTATTTGTCTCACAGACTATTTAAAGACCCTTTTGATTTCCACCCCTTTGTTGTGTTATCGTGTTGTTTCTACTGAGAATTACTAACTTCTGTGTGCACACCTTTCCTGTAGAGGGAAAAAGTGAACAAGACAGATGCAAACACCCAGCCAACTGGAGTTTACACTCTAGTGAGGAGAAACAAAGAATACATGAATCATACAGTCTGGAGACTGTCAGGTGATAACGAGTTCCACAGAGACCGCTCAGGAAGAATAGTGCCTGGACATTCTAGAAGGGGGCTCAGGGAGACATGGCGTTTGAATAGAGAGGAGAGGAAGCAAAGGAAAACCATGCAAATGTCTAAGATGCAAATATTCCGGGCTGAGGAGGGAAAAGCCCGAGAGGCCTTCCTCTCCCTGTTTCCAAAGGGCAACAAGAAAGGCAGTGTTGGAGTGCAGGGAAGGAAACCTTTGGAAATGAGACTCCGCATCGATTTTCTCACTGCTGATATTTTAGACCCAATATTTCCTTGTAAAGCAATAGCCCAGAGGTTATCTTGGGAATTGTAAGGTATTTAGCAACATCCTTGGTTTCTATCCACTAGATGGGAGTCCCATTTGTCCTCCCCGCCGAGTAGTGATCACCAAAAATTGCCACATATCCCAGGGGGCAAGGTCACCCTCAGCTGAAAACTGCTGTGTTCGAGGTAGCAATAAAAAGATTGTTCATTGCGGGTCACAATAAAAACTTTGACTTTTCCTTTAAGTAAAAGGGGAGCCACAGCAAGACATCAAACACAGAATTAGCATGACCGAAGTTCATTTCAGAAAAGTATTCTTGACACTGCGTTGAGAAGAGCCTGTAGGATAACAGGGCAGAAATGAAGAGCACAGCAGTCCAGGTAGGAGATGATGGCTGCTCAGACCAAGACATCAGGAGTGGAGATGATGAGGAGAGATCAGATTCTGGAGAGTCATCAGACTTCCTGGCACGTTATAATGGGTGTGTGCAAAAGGCAAAATTCCGGGATGACTGCAGTGCTTCTGGCACTCAAAATGAAAAGACTGGATTGCTATAAACGGAGATGGAGAAGATTATAAGTGACACAGGCTTTCAGAATACCAAGAGCAATGGATAAAGTTGAAGCAAATAGTGTGACTGCAGGAATATATCCGCTGATCAAGAACACATAGAAATGAGGCCCCAGTCGCCTTGGCAGGAAGGCTTACCTGAGAGGGTGTGGCCATCTCAAAGTCCTAGGTTTGGACTCCTGAAGTGGGGGACCCAGCACCCTGGGGAGGATTACTGTGCATTAAATCGTATCCCTTATATTCCATAATGCTAGCTACTGAAAACTGGACATATTTTGTTTAAACAGCTTGGGAAAAATAATAAAAGGAGGCAATTTTGTATATGAAAAACAAAATGCAGTAACAACTGCATATAGTTTGTTGGTTGCTCAGAGAATTTAGACAAGTATAGATAAATGCTTTGAGTTTAAATTTGCAAATGTGCTGATTATGACTTCATTGAATTTTACTAAAACGTTGTCATTAAACCAAAAGCCAATCTTAGTATATAATTTATGATTCTGTCTCCTTGAAAGGGATCTCAAGGCCCACTGCTACACAGTCATGTGCAGCTGAAATAAAGTTCATATTTACATATCATAGGCTATATAGACCCCTGGTGACAAAGCTACACCAAACTTCAGTTTCACCATGTATTTATTTATTCTTTGTTCCAGATGCACTAACATTTGTGGGGAGTACATGTTATGTAATTAAAAACATTTGTTCTTTGTGCAAAACATATGTCCTTGTGTTAAAAACCAAGAAGAAAAAAACCTTGATTTCAGAAAACTGAAATACAGGAAAAGTTGAGTCAAGAAAATGATGTTTAGGCAGATAATATTTTTGGGGGGTTGAAATAAAACAATAAAATTTTAAATTCTGCAGGGGCTTAAATTATTATCCTAAATGAACTCATTATTCTTTTTGATCTGTACAGACAAATAAGAAAGTTTGTAAAATATCAGTAAAGGCTTCCATCAACACTTTTCAGGAAAAGCCATATGCTACATGATACTGAGGATATGTCTTAACAAACTTTCAAGGCCCACCGTGCCAACGCTTTTCAATAATATTAATTGTTGAGATTTCAGAATATACCTACATGTTCAATTCAGCTTATTTAGGACTGCCTCTCCTCAGAACTATGGCCTGCATGCTAATAAGGAATATGTGGAATTGTTTCTGAGAATGTTTTATTCCAATTAGTGCTGTCCTACCCCAAATTTTAAAACAAAATTCAGGTTATGTGACTTTCTGACCACTTTGAAAATGACATTTTGACGGCCAAGTGTGATACCCAAATCCATTCCTTTTAGGGAGTATTTGCACAATAAAGTGGTCCTAGAGTTCCATTCACTCTCATAGCCATCATCTCCATCATGACACTTCGGTTCTCAGATCTGAGCTCCTGAGTGTTCACTTCCTCCATGTGGCTTCCTCTCCAACCTGAGTGTTAGCTGAAGTAGCAATGTCTACACTATATCATTGATCATTTTTTCTCCCAAAAGATTAGCTTTGTTTTCTAAGTTTCAACTCAATACTACCTGGGTAACCACTTAATTCACAGCACATCTGAAGAATGTTTCCCTTTTCGTATCTGCAATTTTGCTCTCTTTCCCTTAAAATAGCAGAGTGTTGTGTATTATTAGTTGTTTTTTTTTTTAATTTAGTGAAAGAATAAGAAATCATGAAAAGGTGAGTGAATTAAAATCTTCATGTACCACACATTTAAATGATTTCTGGATTGGAAAACTGGTGTTTAATAGTTCGTTATCTGCTACTATGAAGAAAGTAAAAGGAAATCACATTTATTTTTCATCTATTCTATGGGGGTGATCTAGGTGTGTTACATGCCTTACCTTTTATCCCTCTCAGTAAAGCTGTAAGATGGCATTATTTTCTTCATTTTGCCAAAGGTGGCAAGGCTAAGTAGCTAGTATATGGAAACTGTCAAAATCAGATACAGTTTGAATTAATGTTTCCTCAGCTCCAAAGCCTGCAATTTTTCAAGGAAATTCAGCATATATATATATATATATATATATATATATATATATATATATATATATGCAATTCAGCATATATATGCACATATATACACACACACACACACACACAAGCTTACTCATTTAAACACATTGCCATGTGACTTTTTTTAGGTATGAGATTGAGGCCCATATGGTATTGAGGATGAGGATTTGAAAAACACTCTGAAATTACATAGCCAGGATACTTAAGTCTTGTAAAAGAAGACCTTAGCTTTTTGAGGAACTTTCATACTGTTTTATACAGTGGCTGCACCAATCTGCAATCCCACCAACAGTGCGTGAGTGTCCCTTTTTCTACATCCTCGCCAGTGTGTGTTCGTTGATTTATCGATAATAGCCATTCTGACTCTCTAACCACTATGCTGCATACCTGAAACTAATATAAAGTAGTACATGTCAACAGTGATTGAAAATAAGTAAATAAAAATAATATTGTTGAGCATTTAATGTAAGATTTTAGCAATGCTCACATTCTTGGTCTAAGTCTATTAAACATATTTAAGAAGGCTGATGGGTTCCCCAGGACTTTCTTTGCACTGTCAGCACCAGGAACTACAATGTTATCGCCATAGCTCAATGATGAATGGACAGCAGATCTTTTCAGTGAAATGACTTCTTCAGAGCAATGATTATCGTTGGGATGCAGGCATGTGAGAACCATTGTAATTAAAAATGAAAAAGAAGGTAAAAAATGCAGCATGCTAGCATACTTTAGAACTATTCTTTTACGAAGAATGCTTGAGTGACAATAACACTAATAATACCAATATTTTAGCACACTGATAATAATGCTAACATTATTATATTAGTTTACTGTAATTTTATAATAATAGCAGCACTAATGTTCTTAGTGCAAGTACATGAATATTAATAATATAATGAGTAGATAGAACTAATTGCAAACAGAATCTCAAATGATCTTGAACTCCAGCTACAGAGATAATATGAAAAATTCTTTTTTTAGAAAAAAATTAACTTATTCATAGAATTAATATCTATCCAATGTTATTTTGACTGTTACCATGTTGGGATTGGGGCCTTCAGTATGAAGCAACTTCATTTTTAGAACTCTTTGTTTTAATTCTATAGTTTACAAAGAAAAATTTACCATGAAGTGACCTTAAGTTTCTTTGGTCAGGCAGTCCCGACTCCCACACAAAGAACTATACTCACGCCATAGGGTTGAGACTGTAGGCATTTTGGTACCTGGCTGAGGCAAAGCAGAATTGGTGATGTATCTGGTTTGGGTTTAGTGAACTCAGGACCAACACAGAAGCCTGGCACACAGGACAATTATCTTTTTAATAAAATTCTTTCTCGCTTTCCAAGCACGTTTGGTAAATGTAATGAGAATCACTCTTGTTGATTAAGAAGGAAGCGGTAAACAGACAGCATATAATTTTTTAATCAGTTCCCCCAAGTTAAAGCTTCCTATTCTCTATATTTTATGGGAAGCAGATTTTTTTCAATGAGATAAGCAGTTTCCAGCTGTATGTTACAAGATGAGCTCAGAATAGGCAAAAACATCAGGTTAGTTGTAGCTTTTCGGAAAGCAAACAAAATCTGAAAAACAATAGAAATATGTCTTCAGCTGAGACCTCATAAGAATGATATGCTGTTAGTGGTAAAGATATGAGAGCTTATAAGATAGCTTAATTGTCTTGTGAAATAAATGAGCTTAAACGGTCATTTAGTTTATTACTGGAGTGATCATTTCTTTGACACTAGTTTAACTTTCATGCTCTACTGATACTTGTAAAAGCTTTTATTTTTTCTAGAACACTTTAATGGACCAAAACAATTTCTCATTTTCTCTCTAAAAGTATATTAGCAATAATTCTTGTCTTTAAAAATGAACAGCCAAAAATATATACAACGAATATATATATATATTAAACCAAGATATTGACAAGTATATTTTTTATTGAAAATCTCATTATGTTAATGATTGTATTGAGAAATTCATTTTTGAAAAAGTCATGTATTTGGGAACCTTACCTATTCTTAGCACATTGTAATATTTATATTTTTTCAGCTTATCTAGAAATAAAACCAAAAGTTATATCTTATTTTTTAAAATGTATACTATTCTTAATATAGCTTCTGCTCGACTATGCCACTTTTCTATATAAAGCCCACAGATTTCAGTAAGCATACTGAGTTTAGTATTTAAGTTAGTCATTTTACCTACATTTGGGTAGTGCTTAATGGTTTCTAATGTGTTTTAATATATCATTTCTCTTGATATTATGAATATGTTAGGAGTTATTCCAGTCTGTTATAATGCTATCCTAAAATGACAGAAGCATGACTCTGAGTTATTTTCCAGCAGTAGTACTGTGTTCCATGATTTCAAATCTTGCCTAAACTATTAACAGATTTGCACACACATTACAAAAACAAATATGACCAAGAGTCTTTGAGGTATTTGAATAATTCCAATATAATTTTAATTGGATTCTATTAATTTATTACAAGGAAAGGAGGAGTTCTTACAGAAGGGCAGCATTATTATAGACATATGGGGCCATACTATGGTTAATATATTCAGTTTTTGTAGCTAAATAGAGCCAGCATGCATTGTCAAAGGAATTATAGAGGTCTGTTTGACTTCAGAGAAGAAGAAAGAAGGAAACAGGAGTTTGAAACATTGCCTGAAGGTGTCTTTGTTACCTAAAAGTTCCAAGAGTCACTGAACAGATTATTTCCAAGATACACAAAGAGCTTCTTAATTAAAATTGTATTGATGCCATGTAGCTGTAGAGACAATTAAATACAACACTAGTTTCTGCATGCAGAAACATTTGTCTTGCCAGGAAAGTAACTGAGAAATAGAGTTGAGTGAGTGACTCAGCCTCGAAGCAGAAACTTTTATCAGAAGACTTTCTGTCTGTTAAGGAAAGTATAAGGATTGGCCCCAGACACATGGGTTGGTCTAGCTTCTTTTTGTGTTTTAATTGAACATTCAAAAAGATAACATAGTAAAACAAATGTGTGTTTCTCACCAGGCATTCCCTCTATAAGGAAAGATAAGCTAAATCAGATTACAGAATCAACTGAAATTTGATGCTTTCACTTGGTGTTACTCGTCTGTTCTGTACAGATGCTTTAAAAAAAATCACTGAACTACTAAATTATACTCTCCCATTTTAAATACAATTACTTTCACATGCTTGCATCCCAATGATAATTATTCCTCTAAAGGAATCTGTTCCACTGAAGAGATCTGATGTCCATTCATCATTCAGCTATGGTGATAACATTGTAGTTACTGGAGCTGACAGTGCAAGATTGCGACAGAAAACTGGAAAGAAAATCCTAGGAAACTCAGCCTTCTTAAATGTGTTTGAAAGACTTATACCAAGAATGTATCAATGTATAATATTTTTTATATCTTTACAACCATGCAAAATTTAGAAAAATTGAATTTGTTAGAACAGCACAAAGACATTGAGACAGATTTTAAAAAGCATTACAATATCAGTACCAAATGATGCCAGGTGAAGTGAGACAAGGCTACCCAAGAGCAGATATGATCCCAGGGGTGTATTCTGGCATCGTAGGGGCAAAATCCAACTCAAGTTAATAACACCTTCACAGGCCCTAAACTCTTCAGAGTGTTGATAATAGTTGAGCTATTTGAAGACAGAGTTCAAAGAAAGGATTATCCAGAAGAGAGAAGATGAACTTCAGTAAAGTGAGCAAAAGCCTCCTTTCAAGAGTTTATGGCTTCAACACGCATGCCACGGCCCCGTGAAAAAGTGGGGGAAAGTTATGAAACACTGTTAGAGAGAGACAATATTCCAAATTGCAGAGTAAGGATCTCCAAAATCTGTTTTCCCATAAAAACAATTAAAACACTGATCAAAAATGTCAAAATTAACATTTTCAAAACTCCAAAACTTAGCCAAATGCTTTCTGCAACCTGATGAGCATTTATAAAAGAAAAAAAAAAGCTGCATGTCAGTTATGAACAGCAAGGGCCTTATTGCGTTGTGACTTGCTCCACCCCCTTCCCTCTCGTCCCAGCCCCACAGTAACCTGGACAGAGAGCAGTGTTGCAGCCCAGGTAACAATGGCAACAGGCAGCCTGGCGGCCCCTGGAGGTGACAGGGATATTGGGGCTATATATAGTCTATAAACTCTGTCAAAGATGTCAGTTTTTTAAATTTACTTATCTCTAGGTATTTATTTCAAGATTTATGAATTTATAACATTGGCTTGTGGTTTGTGACATTTAAATCTCAAATGTTCATTCATATTATCAATGAAGATGAGATTACTGATAAATTTGTAATAGTTATTCAGTCTCAGTAAATAACTTTATTTTAATACTGGCATTTGATAACTATGGAAAACAAGTAAACACTCCTAGAAATGCAAATGAATATTTATAGAACACCTCAAGCTTTTTAGAATACTGATGGATGACTTATAGAATATTTGGTCATTAGTTTAGTCAGTCTTTTGAACATTTAACTCTTCATGATAATGATTTATTTGTCAAATTTTTCTTAAAATTATTATATACTTCCACAAATTAAATAAATTGGAATATATTTACAGCTTGGGACTCCTAACCTGTTTGACAATGGATCTACCATAGTAAGACCATTTAAAATTAATAACTATATTATTGTAGTGTAATGACTACATTTATACCAATTTCATGTAATTTTCAAGCTTGTATTCATATGAAACATATGTGTTTCAAGCACATATTCATATTTTATATAAAATTGGAATTTTCTAGTTTAATATTCATTGAGCTTTCAGAGCACCTCAATTATTACAGTCAGTTATATATTGGCATTTGCAAGTAAACAAACAACTATATTAGAATTAATTACACTATTACCTACTTAATTTCATTATTCATTGATGAACAGGTATAAGACAGACAGTGCTTCTGTGTGATTTAAAGGCTGATTTTTAAAAACCCCGGTTCCCATTATTTCCAGCATAAGTTCACTTATATCAGCAGAAAAGTTGCCCCTAGCCAAGTGTATCAAATACATCGATGCAAAACAATTCTCAGGTGAAGAAATCATCCCCAATTATAATGCCCTTCCCATGCTAACAAATATAATTACAGTTACCTCCAGAGCTCACCGGTGCTCATCTCCAGGTTGCTGTGCGATGCAGCAGTGGAACAAATTGTAGAGACAATTGCAGATCCACCTGTCACATCGACCCGAGGATCCATGGCAAAGAGACGAGAAAGCCCAGAGTGGACTCTAACCACAGTGCAGGATCCTATATTCTCTGCACCAAACCCCAAACCATGGGGACTGTGGGACTCGGAGTTAACAGGTGTCAGGAGAAGCGTAGAAGCTACAACAAAGAGTGCAAAGAAGCAGCTTGGCCTGACCCAGTGCTTGCCACAGAGGACTCGAACCGAAAGGGAAGCTCAGCCCGACTGAGTGTAGCCCATCCTCGAGCAGAAGAGCACAAGGAAGGAGCCATATATTTCATGAGTCAAATATCTATTCTCCATTCTTCAAGAAGGAGCTGGAAGGATGGAGAGGGCACCCTGATGCTGTCTTGTACTTTGGATGGCATTTTACCTGGCCAGCCTTCACCCTGGAGGCAGTGCCTTCTGGACATGTCATAATGTCTCAGTGACCTCAGGATGCAGCTTAATATTGCTCTTCTACTTACAGTAAATTAACTGGATGAATTCAAGGACAATAACTGGAAGTGAAACAGGTTTACTGTTTGAGAACTGGGAGGGGATAACGCTGCTCTTTGTGGGTAATCTACAGAATATTACTCTGGAAGTATACAGATTTCAATGTTTAATCCCTAATCGTCCTTTCTCCTCCTCCAACACACATCCAGAACCACTACAACCAGTGTTATGCATGGAAGGAAATAATATGAAGTACTAGAGGTAGCTCTTATCAGAGGATGAATAAGAAAGAATTATACTAGTACTATGGTTTTGGAAAACAAGTTTGGTCATTAGGGTTAGAAAAGGTATTATTCACAGTCATCAAACAAAATGAAATGCCATTTGAATTTCGCTTGAATATTTATGGGTTCTTATATGCCCTCACATTTTGTGTTCTTTGCTGGTGCTAAGACTTACTATTGCTTTTCCCTTTGGAATATGAAGGGAAAGGTGTTACGTTGTGCTGTGTGAAGTGGAAGACCGTATTTTCATATTCTGGTCCCTACCCCACTTCTGCTCGTGTTGCAAAACTGGGGAGACAACCAGGTCTGCAGGAGCTATTACTTATGTTGGTATCATTTGGGGATGATTTCACGATGGAAGGGGCTACCCCTCAGGCCTATAGAAATATTACGTAACAGAACATTTAAAATTAACATAAATTAATGTCTCTAGATTCTCTTGATCTTGCATTATGGAGCCTCATACCATCTGTGCTATCACTCTGGATGTACTCCAGCCAATTTTAGTTACATATCTGGTACCCCAAGCCTCTGTCCAATGGTACAGTGGAATTGAGGTGCTGCGGTAGAACTATAAGGCTGAAAATGAAAAATTACATTTACTTTCTCCGTCCCTCTCCTTCTTTAGCCTAAAGTCCTACCTATTTCTGTTCTGAATTCCAAGCACAACAGTGCAACTTTTTAATTGGCTAAAAAGTGCAGTTATGAGACATTGTGATAGTATCAGTGAATAATTGGAAAGTAAAGCAGAATTACCTCCACCCTAATCCCATTCATGAGATGTTAGGCATTTTCCCTATTAAGCCATAAACCAATATCTAGGAGGTTACAATATTAATCGTTCTGTGAAACCATTAAAATTCCAATCTTAATATTTTGATTTTATGTGAGGAAATGCAAAAAGGTACAAGGGTGTAGAAATAGTCAGAAATAAAGTATTCAATTGAACAGGACATCAACATAATTTATAGAAAACTACATTTAAACAGGGAGGCAAGAGGCACTGAAAGCAAGGTTAGATGAGAGTGTATAAAATTCGTTTGTCTAATAGTGGGAGAGTTCATCATCTCTCAAATCACTTTACAAATGTCTTCCACAAGACGACTGGATGTTGTGTTTCTGAAATGAATTTTCTACCACTGCTGTGATTATACAGTGATTTTTTGAAAAGCAATCTGCAGATCTTATTATGGCAATTCATTAGGAGTGAAAGGATATATTTTTTAAAATTACTGTCCTGACTTTACCAAATAACAAAGCAGTAGGTAAGAATAATCTCTCTGCCTATCATTTCCCCATTGCTCCTAATAGCATTGTCTAGCTTTTCAAGCTGTTTGACAAACAAACAATATTGCAGCTTCTCCGTGAGGCAGCCGAGATAATATTCAGAACGAATGCATTTTCTAACCTTCACAGCACTACGCTCAGTAGAAAATCATTAGATTCTAAAATCATATTTTAGTTTGCAATGAATCCAAGGTTATGGAAGCTTTGGAAGAGTCAAATAAATGACTTCAACCAATTATAGCCTTGCAAATAACTTTTAAATAATGGCTTTGCATTTACATTCTGAGGTTTTAAATAATTGCTATAATAAAATTGGACTATAAGTACGATCCATATTTCCTTCCTTCTAAAAAGCTAATGTGGTTTCTGTGAAAGTTTTTCTATAAACTCAGAATTCAAAATGTCTGCCCAAGGAAAATATAAGCCTCTTCTACTGTCATGAGCGAAATCAATGAACTACGGCGTACACTGTCACATTGACAAGTTCAAATTAACTGCTTATTCTGATTTGTCAGAAGAGGTGAACCTATATGAGGAGTGTGAAATGACATCGATTTTATTGACAGAAGCATTTCACCCACCAGTTTACTAGCTTCCTTACCTAGTGCACATCAAAAGGAGGCCAAGGATCTTTAATATTGAAGATTTCATTACACAACTCTAACATGCTTTTCTGGATTTTTATTTGTTCTCAAGAAAGTTCTGCTTAGCATAAAAATCATCTGAAATATCCAGTCACTGAATATACCAGGATAGGCACTATCTTTTTGGAATAGGAGAAAAATACTGAAAGAAACATCAAAACAAAATTAGGAACAACTAGATATACCCATAGTTTTCAAATAATTCAGGAAAACTAGCTTAGCTTCCTTTTACCAAATCTTTGCATTATAAAACTTCAGTTGGTGAATTAATACCTTAAGATGAGAAGGAATCATTCAAATTAGTTTCAAAAAGTTGTATTCTTCTTGATTTCCTATTGAAAATTTTTATTGAGATAAATATATATTCAGACTGAAAGAACTTTCCTCAGTGAACATTTCCTGAGGAATACACACTACTTCAATTACGCATGTTAAAATGGTGTATTGGAAACAGCCCCATCTCTTATTTTCATAGATGTTTGGCCCTGAAGTACTGGGAACCATACATAGATAGTGGGGGTGGGGGTGGGGGTGGGGAGGGACTAATCTATGGTGAGGTAAGATGGTTTGACTTCGGGTGGTGGGCATGCAGTACAACATACAGACCTTGTGTCGTAGAAATGTACGCCTGAAACTTGTGTGATCCACTTAACCAATGTCGCCCCAATAAATTTAATTTAAAACTTAAGTGGAACAAAAAAATATTCTTCCTTCATTTCAGGTTTTCTATTTCCGAGAATAATCTCAGAGAAAAGAATGTAGAGTATGAGCTTTACAGTTTCTTTTGGCAAAGCCTAGTGTTTCTAACTAGACCAACCTATCAGGGCTCAAAGGGTCAAAATAAGGTGGTGTTCTCAGGATACCGCTCAAGTCCCTTCCGTTGGACAAACGCAAACACTATCTGCCTAACTCGGCTTAGCCCTTTGTCCAATAGTCTCTGAAGTTGAGAACAAGCCAGGAGCTTCTTATTAGCAAACTCTGTTTAACTGTTCACTAACACTTCTGATGAGTCCAGGATCCAAAATTTCAAAAATCATTCTGCAGAAATCATAATTCAGCCTGAGAGCAAAACTTTACAATGGTAAGCTGATAAAATAATGAAAAATCTGAAGCAAAACTTAAAGATTTTGTGCTCACGTTCTTCAATGGAAGTTCTACACACTCAAATAAAGACAAACTTGTTTTTTAGTAAAAACATAAAAAATTTCATTTCCAATTAAAAACATAAAGCATATTTGTTAAAAACTCAAACTTCAAATTTCAAAGCTGACTTCTCTGATTTAGCTCTCATTTTATAAATAACAAAGTTTAAAGATCAGAGAGTTAAAATGATTGTCCAAAGGTGCCCCAAACTTTAGAAAATAGCAGCACATAATCCAGCTCTCCTGACACTTTGTTAACTGTATGTCTGTACTCTTCAGTTACCAAGGTGTGGCCATGGCAGTCTTTGCAAAATACTACGAGGAAAAAAATTGTTTAAATCAGCAATTTATATTGAGGCAGTTGGGAAATTTCTTGAGTCAAAAGAGGAAATCTTTTATTAACTGACAGTTTTAAAGAATAAAGTGACCAGCAGTCTAGAAAATTAGCCTCTTTTTCTGAAGTCACCAGTTTAATTTTCTGCTAAACTTTGGCTATGGGATTATCAATGGAACAGTGATTAAACAGTGAAGATTTTTTATTAACTTGCTGCTTTCAGATGTCCCCAAGTTGGCATAAATTTAAAATAGATCCCATTTGCTTCTTTTCCTGTGTTATCACTTATTAAGAACAAATAAAGTACTGAAAAATTAAATTGTTTCTCCCATGCTTCGGGCTTGAAATGAATTTGTTCTTATATAAAAACACCATAAAACTGAATCCTTTAACTAGAAAAGATTTTCTTTGTTATGTCTTTCTGAGGAGAATGCTGGCGTAGAGACCCCCTGTTGTCACTTCAGGGTTTCAGAACCAGAAAGTATTAGGTGGTCTAAGATGGGTCAGTTTCTAGAGAATTCAGTAAGTCTGACTGAAGCTATATGAGCCTGTGCTGAGTCACAGCCCTTTCCTTGGGCAAAGTCACCATTTTAGTAGTTTCATTAACTAAACTCTTTGTATTCAGCTTGGAATGTGTTCTCAATCATACCACCTCTATCAAAGCCAGATATTAGGTAAAAGAATCTAAATGTTTCATCCTGGGTCTGTTCGTGAAACACAAAAATATTCCAAAAGTATTAATTTAGATAACCATCTTCAAAGCAAAGCTACTCAAAGACAGGTTGATTGAGTTATTATTGCAGCTAAAGTACCACGAGAAAAATGAATAAAATCGGACACAGTTATAAATCTAATGTTTTCCTAGTGTGTTAAAATCTGCATTGTTTTAAAAAAAAATCTGCATTGTTTGTGACAATACGTAGAAGTGTTTCCCTTCTTATCTATGTTATAGAACTACATATCCCATTCACTATTTTTTTCAAATATGATTTATAGTTATTTTTCCAGGTTCTTGTATATTTGTGGCAAGTTAGTTAGTCCCTGTTAGAGTTTTTGATGCCTTTCTTCAGGATTATATGGTCTAAATTGTATCTGAGGGAAAAACAGACTCTGATATGTCCTCTATATTTTCTGTTTGTTTGACTAAGAAATATTTCTCCTAATGTTGTAATTGTTTGGGTGATAATTCACTAAGTTTTTTTTGGGGGGGGCTGAAAAATTTTAGAAGTCTGTGTTCAAATAATTATATTATTTAAAAAATTAAATAGAACGAGCACACAGGTATATATTAGAAAAGTAACAAGTTAATATAGTAATCTGAAGTTTTGCTGCAGATTAAACATCTGTACATAGCCCTGGCTGATATGGCTCAGTGGACTGAGTTCCAGCCTGCAAACCAAAGGATCACTGGTTCAATTCCCAGTCAGGGCACAAGCCTGGGTTACAGGACAGGTCCCTAGCAGGGGGAATGAGAGAGGCAGCCACACATTCATGTTTCTTTCCCTCTCTCCCTCCCTGGCCCTCTCTCTAAAAATAAATAAATAAAATATTTTTTAAAAGTAAATAAAGGTCTGTATGTATATAAATAATGCCCAAATATTTATAGCTTCAATTTAAATAACTGAAAAATTTATAGTTTCATTGACATGTGTACATTAACTGAGGATTTATATTGTTGAACAGGAATATGAGCCCACAAAACCCAGACCTACTTAACTTCATGAAAATCAACACCTAAACTAAATGTTGAGGGTAGTAAACTTTCTTAATGGATATCAACATTCTATGGCAGTAAAAATAAATTCCCTCTCCAAATTACATTTGGCATGTATCTTCTTCATATTCTTCACAGGGAGTATTCATCATGTTTTGATTTCTGAAATAGATTCAAAACAGAATCATTACAGCGCAATCTAGCATAAACAACATAGAATACTAAGTTGTAAGTATTTGGATCATCCTAGCATGCATTAAATAATATGGAACCCAAGCAATATCTTAAAGTGTGTTATTTTCTCTCGAAGATAATGCATAAAATATAATGATAATAATAATGCTTATAATTATAACAATGCCTATCACTTACATATTCATAACTTTGCCCAGATACTGTATTGGATCATTTACATATGTTAAACCACTTAACTTCATATCCTGTTCTCACTACATTTTACAGATGTGGTACCTGAAGTACAAACTGATTAAATGTTTCACCCAAGACCACATGTCTGGTTTGGGGTAAAATCAACTTTTGAACTTTGGTAGAATATTACTAGAATCCAAACCCTAGAAATAAAGGTTTAGTTATTTTTAATGGATAGTAAAAGAGTAAACAAAGAAACCAAAAGTACTACCTTACTATTTCAGCTTAAAGGTGATTATATAGAACAAAAGTTTATTTATGACAGTATAATTCCTAAAAGACAGTCCAAATTCCTCCCTGTTGATTAACAACATCCTCACAGTCCATCAGCTTTTGAGATGTTTCAGTAACATGCAGTGAAAATGTGATTTTGTAGGAATGTTCCTTTTAAAAAACCTGTTTAAATAGACCAGAAATACTCTCTGTTTGAAGAGCCTTGGATGATGCTCAACTAAAGCTGCCACGTGAAATAATAAGGATGCCTGAACTCGACTCCTGATTTGCAATATTGTGAGACATTTAAACTCCAAGGACTTCATTTCTTCATTTATAAATTCCTTGGGCTGAACAGGATGACCTTCAGTGTCCTTGTCATCAACTTGAATTTGTGGCAGCTTTGTGGAATAGCAAATTTTTGTACATTTTTCCCCAGTCAAGATAGCGACACCTGCAGGGAATTATTGGCAGAATAAGGACAGCCTCACGGTCTTACCAGCACGGCAGAAGGCCTCGAGCTCACCCAACATGCCACACTACTGGTTTACCTAGTAAAGCACCCTCGTGGCTATAACACCCTCTGTTCAGTGGTACTTTGTTTCTACTCTGTGCTTTGTACTTTTCACTGGGAGCTTCTTGCCCTGACCTGTCCCTACCTTTGAAATTTAATTTCACCTTCTCCAATCTCTTGTGTAAACTCGCTGTTTGTAAACCCCTGGCCTGGATTAAATATTCTGTTTTCTATTTTTTTTTCATGATCCACAGCTACTATTTTCTTCAAACTTCAATGGGAATTTTGGAAAACAACTTTTATATAAGAGCATAAATATACCAGCACTCCAAGTCATACTTGCAAAGATTTAAATTCCAGAGCATTTTGTGTGCATCCCCTAAATTACCAACTCACAGTGTCATAATCTGGGAATTGAAACAGATCTATGAATTTATAGCTGTTCCAGGTGCAAAAACCCTATACTACGTTTTAGGAGAATTGCCCAAAGCATTAGAACTAGGTGAATTTAGGACTTCATGTCTGAAAAGGAGTTCATTTCTTCAAATGTTTAACACCAAAGGGGAAATTTCAAGGGAAATAATTCACTGAAAATTTACAATAAACTTTGGGGAATAAAAGCACAAAATAACAGAACTTGAATATTTCCCACTACTACTTACTTATAAAGAGGATCCTACTATATTGTTATGTGAAGACTTAATTCTACCTGGCAGAGAGTACCATTATACCTATGCCTTCACAGTTGTGATTGGCTTGTTATATTTCTCCTTGAAGTCCAATATCAAGTCTAAAAGAAAGTGAGACAAAGAGTTAGTTTTCTATTTTAATTGAATTTATCTTTGTATTTTAAAACACAGTGCAACACTTTTTGAAGGTAGAGTTAATATTACTGAACTTAAGATTTTTTTGTGTGATCTCGTCATAGAACAATGACTGATGACACTCCTCTATTTCCCAATTAAAAAATATAATTATTCCTGAAAATTCACCTTTAGAAACTTAGCTTCATAACTAGTACCATCAGAGAAAGTTTAATCTTTGCCAGTAAATATAGTCATTTACACCCCCAGCCCTTCAGAATACATAAATTCCTCAATAATTATTTTCCTTATTTTCCCAAGGCCCTACATGTTTTTAACCATTTTTTTCATATCTCTAAGTAGGATTAATTTAATAACTTAGCTGAAGACCATATTTTAAAGAGGATAACCTTTAAGGTGGACTGGACATAAAGACAGATGGGTTTACCATCCTGGACGTTCATATGTGGCGTGGGAATTTTATGTCATGCAAACGTTTCCTGGGAGAAGGGAAGCAGCAGATAACCAATACTGGACACAGTGAGAGATTGTTCGTCCTCTCTCACTTAAATACGTTCTAATTCATGAAAAGGAAAGGAGAGATTCTTCATGTCTTTCATCTAAAGTAGGTCAGCTTTCCTCATTTCCCGAATTACACTCAAAAACTAAAGGTGAATGTTCACAAACATCACCCTGACTGATTTGCTTTTTTCACGCAGAGGGAGCTTGTTTCGTGCCCAGAAGCAATTGTGTGTAATGTAGAGATGCTGCTTCTTCAGACGAGTTCTCTCACGAGCCTTTGTCTCACCACCTAATCGCACTTCCCCTTTTCTCCCCGGAGATGTTCTTGTTTGTGCCTTTTGTGCAGACTGCTGGGGACATGTCTCCCTGAAGAAATTCTAATGTGGCCCACCTTCAGTAATAAAAGAAAAGAGGGTGCATTGTTTTAAGGGCCTCTTGAATATTGAATAATTTGTTTTTAAGAATAAGTCTTGGTCATTGTTTATCAATTCTTGCAATTTTACTCAATTTTCCTAATACCTATCAATGCAATAGTATGTCTTTATTTGTTCTTAACCACATTACTACAGATTGCTTATGACATTTAACTATACTTTAACCTCAGTTTGCTTTTAGGTGGCTACCTATTGCTACATATAGTTGACTTAAAGAGATTTTAGTATTCAGATAGCTAAGATAAATTTTCCGTAGTCGGGGGGGGGGGGTGTGTTTGATACTGCTAGGGTTTGGGAGAGATGCAGTGAGAAATGAATGCTGTCAGAAATAAATACTTCAGCATCTCTTGACAGTTTTCAATAAAATAAATTCAAAAAAGGATGCTTCATGCCAATGTCTGAAGTCCAGACAGAATCTGCTTTTCTTTCTCTATATCGGGCAATCATTTCCCTGTGTTGCACTTAATTAAGCTACTGTTATCTCATGAAAGATGCCTGTTGAGCTTTTCATTTTTTGAAAAACGTTGTTCTCCCAACCACAGTAAATGTGAGGAGGAGAAATGAAATACCTTTTTTAGGAAATGCAAGATGTGTGTATGAGTTAACTTTTTATAGTTAAGAAAATAAGGAGAAATGTTAAATAATTTACATTTCTAGAACTCATTTAAATCAGTTTCAAGTGTCTCCTTATTGCAAATATAATCAGCTTATTATAGGATCTTGACTCTTAAGAATATATAGCTTCATTGCTTCTCATAATACTATCATTCTGACCCCACCCCAAACATTTCCTGCTGGGTAGGCCTCTAAATATCTTAGACTATACACAATTCTTTGGGCATTTTTTCCTTTTTATTTTTCTTTCTTTTTATTTTTTCATTTACTAGAGCAAACTCTTTAGTTGGGAAGCCTAAGATAAATTGAATTTTAATTTTATTTGGTAGTTGGCTCATCACATCCCCTATGACCCTCTTCAACGTACTAATAAACTCAGAAAATCCTGCCAATCCCACCCCCTTCCAAAATTAAAGTTAAAAGAAGTATTGGGCAATATGAAGAATATCAAGAAGCTAGGAAATGGAAAGTTACAAAATAATTGTATGACTTGTCTTTTGTTTTGCTTTGTTCTCCAGTACCTTTTTACAAAGTTCTCAGCTAGAATCATAATAGATTTTGTGGAAGAACCATATTACTTTTTACAGTACATTTCGGTGCCAAAATAACATTGCCAAAATTATACTGAAACTGTAGGTAGGCCCCTTTCCCAGATAAATAGATAAATAAAGATATTTCAGCAACTATAAAACAAACACTAGTGTATCAATCAGGGATCTTGGTGGTAGGCAAAACTTACAAATCTTTGCCCATATACATAGGGAAGTTGTTTATTTAAAACCTATGTAACCCAGGCACCAGATACCCCTATTCTCTTAACACAGAATCACAAGTGCCCTAGGCCCAGCCAATTGGATATAACTGCCCAAGACTGAATCTCTCAGAAATAACACAATTGCAGAGGCGTTGAAACCATTCAGGTCAGTCATGGCAGATCGGGAATCCCACAGCCATGCTGAGGAACACTGAGGAGCTTCCAGTGGTGGAAGCTCTACTGGCTGCTTCCCGAAGCTTCCCTTGGCCTCTGAGCCTGATGATCTGCTCTTCCCACACATTACATGAGGGCCAAATATGCACTCAATAAACTCCTTCTCTCTATAAATGGTCAAAACTTTATTTATGTAACTCACAATCAAGGTCCCTGATGGATACAGCGGTGCTAGTGTTTTGGTTTTAGAAGACTTCAACATCTCCATAAACTCTTATTTTACCTCCAAATATTGTGGCTTTAAAATACACTTTGGCAATGTTGTATGGCACTAAAATTGGCTATAGAATGATGGGGCTCTTTTGTGGAATCTGTAATAATTCCACTTAAGTCTCTTTGAAAACTCTAGTACCCATTATATCAATGGATATTAACATTCCTATCTACAAACTACTCCTTTCTTAAAAGTTTTACAAATGCATCCTCTTTTGTCAAGGAAAGTGCAGTCACCAAATAAATAATCTTGCTGGCATGAAAAGTTTCCTGCTGCTTTAATAAGCTCCACTTCTACCATGCACTAACCTAAAACTAAAGGCACATGTTTTTTGTTTAGAGCTAAAATAGTTTTTGGACTATTTCCAGGAGTGCTCTGAAGCATTATTCTTCTTCCCCAAAATTCAGGTGGAATAATGGAAGCCATTTGATATTAGACATACTTTATAACTTAAGTCCTAGACAAAACATCCAAAGCCACTGAGATTCTCTCCACTCTGACACTGTTAAAATAAAGGTTTAAACATTATCATTATAGAGTCCTCAGGGTGTGTGTGTTGTTTGTTAAAATTACACCTAGAATGCATTTTTAAATAACTCATCCATTTCGGGGACATGAGAAGTAGGTAGTATGATCATAACATGAGATCGGAAATGAGAACTGTTTCTGAGTCACAGCCGAGCCACTTCCTAGCTGGTGGCTCAGTCGTGGTTTCCTCACAGTCTGTTTCATCTGCTGGCCACGCCAATCTCACTGATTTGTGTGAGGTTTAATGAGACAATGCATACAAAACACTCTGATCTCTACCACATCACAGTAATAACAGCTATCACTATGGCCTGAAACATGTAGAACTGGGAATAGTCTATTCATAGCACAGTACTCCATTATGAGCATGGAAGAGACGCCTTGTTCATATTGTCCTCTTTTCTGAGTCTCAAAGGATAGTTTTTAAGAGGAGGTACAACACAAATGAAGAAGGAACTCATAAAATGGAACATAAACCCAAAGAAAAAGGAAAAAAATACAAAAAGACCACATATAAATGATATAGTGAGATAATCTAAACTCCATGTAAACATTCCTTAATTCCATCATTCCTTTTCACATGTTATTCCATATTTTAATTTGGAAAGGAGCCACAGGAAAAACAGAAATAAGTGGGGTTTTGTGTGTTTGTTAGTTTTTTAACCTCTCAGATCAGCTGGAGAGCCAAACACTCTCTCTGAGCTCAAGTGAACTCTTAGGTACCCTCCCCACAACCAATCCCTCAGATTTGAGATGGGAAATTAAGCATTGGAAGAGATGAAAATAAATGTGATTTATCTTTATAGAATGCCATATTATTATCACATGGGAGTAAGTAATAAAATATAATCTGTTCTTCCCAACAAAGAAGTGGCTGCTATAGCACAGAGCCAGAATTCAGGTTCAGATCAGGAAGAAATTTCTAAGGCATCTACCACTGGAAGAAGCACAAAGCATTTTAACAAAAGAGGAAAACTTGAAAGTAGGATGCAAAATGTGTACAATTAAGACTCAGCTTGAGTGGTTAGTTAAATTGTAACTGCTTGAGAAAGGAATCAAATTTCCCTTTGAGTTCTGATAATTTTCTATCACCTTAGAGAAGAAAAATGTGGAGGAAAAAAATGAATGATTTTCAAATAGCAGAAAGGGCAGCCGTCCTTTGAAAACCAATAATGGAGACTCCCTGCCGACTGCCAATTGTTAGTTACGTAATTACCTTGTCTTATAAATGCATAGCTTCTATAAAATGTGATATGTACACCCAAAAAAGAACATAGTAAAAACTATGTCTGAAATAATGCCGTCTCTTAGAAAATTTTCATCAAACGCACAACTTTCTACAGTGTCTGTCTGATTAGTTTCTTCCTAGACTTTATTTTTCTTTCAGATTTTCAGTGCCCCTTCCAATCAGGCATCATTTCCTTACCTGTTTAGAATCAAGGCATGCCTGGTATCTAACAAAGCTTAAAATAAGAGAACTACATATATAGGACACGTGAAGATATAAAGGCAACCTTGAAATAAACTTAATTCCACTGTATTAAAGGTGGTGATTTTTTAATTTGGCAACACACTCGAAATATCTTAAACATAATTTTCCTGAAAATGACTAGTTCACATCTGCTGGAGAGCCTAGGGGAAGGTTTTAGCCTTCTAAGGCTGTGGGTACCACACCCTGCGTGAGATGGAGGTGCACTTACCAGGCTAACAGGTTCACCCTCAGACTGTGAATACCCAAAATGAAGCAAACCACCAGGCAACCACACCAGCAGCCATGACGAGGAAGTAAAGAATTTAATAAATTGCAAGCCAAAGAAATATTGCACGCTACCAAAATCCCCTATCTCATTGCTTCTAAGACCTTACCCAGTTATAAGATACACTCATATCTGATAGTCCACCAACAATTTTTTTAAACACTGGCAATTCATATGCAACACACCAGTGATTCCAAGATGCATCCTGATTTCAGAGATAATAAAGGTGGGAAAATGTGTATCTTGAATTAAAATGTGGCATTTCTATTTTATTTTATTGGCTTTTTCTTTACTTTTGCCTGTTGAAACAAAGGGAGCTCTCAGTCTCAATCCTAGAAATTCTGATATTTTAAAATTCCATTTAAGCATTTGACTAGATAAATGCAGACACAGAATCCCAGAGAGCAACTTAGTCTGACATCAGCACTGTGGCACTGAACATACAGCCGTTATAATCATCTTTGCCCTTTGCCCTTTGGGAGTGCGTGTGTGTGAGCGTGTGCCTGTGTGTAGGTGTGTTGATTGGTTCTAAGCCCCCTATTTAATTCTGTCAGTGAACTTTCCTCTTCTCTGTGCTCCTGTGACAACTTTAACTCTTGTCAAGTGTGCTAACTATTTATCTCTCTTGGGACCATTTTTGTCTATTTTCTTTACTTATGTTCTCTTCACACTCTACTGAGCATATTTTCAGATTAACATCTGAAAGAAAAAGGAAAAATAAAATTTCCCTAAAGGAGTTGGAATGTTCCCAGCCATGCATTTGCTTGTGGAAATCTGAATAAAGGAATTATGTTGTCTATTTCATTAAGTTCTAGTAATACCACGTATCAAGATTTAGACGCCATTACTCCACCGATTGCAGCCACCAAACCTGTGCTCAAGCAAAACCGTATTTGTCATATTTATTGAGCAGCCACAATTTTCAGACACACTCACGTCTCCTTTGCTAACAGGAAGGATGAAATACTCTATTAAAAGCGTCAAGGGCACTGGTCTCCATTTAACTACGGCGATTATCCTATTGCAGAGCATTTTTAAAGAATAAATTGTGCTTATTGTTCATAGAAATAACCTAAGACAATCATTTACTGTAGCCAGTGACAGGTTTACTGATTTTTTTTACAAGCAAGAAAAATATAGCCAGAGACAGTGAAATGAGGAAGTTTTAGAATTACTAAGTAGGAGAGGCTTGCAGGGACTCTTGAGCAGAGTGTGGGGAGTTTTTCTGAATCTGCCTCTCTGTGAATCTTTACCTAAGACTGAACAACTAACTACTCATTTTATAGCACACAATTAGGAGTTGGGGGTTTAGCTGGTGGAGATCCTGGGGAAGAAGGGAACAGCCCGAAGTGCACCTTGTTGCTTACCAGGTTCAAGGTTGTGCGTGGTAGGCAAAATACATCCTCAGACCATCATCCCCAGTGTAGCACAGGCAGTGTATGTATGCAGAACCTGTAGAGTCCAATGTGCTCCTGTGAAGAAGTGCACATCCCATTAAATTCAGATAAAAGGGAGCGATGTAGTTCCGGTGGGGAAGATGTCATCTCCGAGACAAACGTTCTCTAACATACTTTAAAGTCAAAATGATTAAGTGCAAGACTTTGTTTCTAAAACTTCCATTCTTACTTATTTTTACTTTGAAGTGCCATTTCAGTACCCAAAGATCTATATTTTCATTTTTACTTGCAATTTAAAATTCATCAATTATAAAGGTCTGTAAGGCAACACAAAAGTAGTTTGATTGTGAATAACAGCATTAAATATATGTATACATATGTTATTTCTAGGTTATATTAATAATGATAAATTTTACATCACATTGATTTTTTACCTCCATACAGAGAAACAACATTGTAAATCATGACTCCGTTGTTGCTTCTGTGAGCTATGCACAGTGGGGAAAACTAGACATACTGCATGTGGGAGATTGTAAGGAAGAAGTTAGTCACAGACTAAATGTAACACACAGCTCTAGTCACTGCCTTTATAAACATGACGATACTCATTTTAACTACTTGTGATACTAAGTAATCTAGTAACATGATGATTACAATTTTTTTATCTCCCTTTTGTGTGTGTGTGTGTGTGTGTGTGTGTGTTTATTAAGGTAACATTGGTTTATAACATTATATAAGCTTCAGGGATACAACATTATAATTCAACATCCATATATATTGCAGAGGACTCACCACAAAAGGTCTAGTTTCTGTGCATCACCATACAACAGAGCCCCGTTATCCAGTTTCCCCTCCTCCCCTCCCCAACTCATCCGGTAACCACCAACCTGTCATATGCATTCTAGAGTCCGTTTTTTGTTTTCGGTTTTTGTCGTCGTCCATTTTTTATATTCCGCATGAGTGAAATCATACAGCATTTGTCTTTCCCCATCTGACTTAGTTCAGTCAGCACAATACCGTCAAGGTACATCCATGTTGTCTCAAATGGCAAGATTTCATCTTTTTATGACAGTAGTATCCAGTGTATACAAATACCACTTCTTCTCCCTCCATTTACTCATCAGTGGACACTTAGGTTGTTTCTATATCTTGGCTATTGTAAATAATGCTGCTATAACCTGAGGGCTCTTTATATTTTTCAATTAGTGCTTTTAATCAAATTTATTGGGGTGACATTGGTTAATAAAATTATATAGCTTTCAAGTGTGCAATTCTAAAATTAGTATTTTTGTATTCTTCAGATAATTACCCAGAAGTGGAATAGCCAGATCATATGACAGTTCTGTTCTTAATTTTGGAGAAATCTCCATAGTGTTTTCTGTAGTGGTTACCCACCAGTGGTTACAAGTGTTCCGACTTCTTTACATCCTCTCCAACACTTGTGACTGGATCATATGGTGTGAGCATGTTTAACTTTGTAAGATACTGCCGAAGTGTCTTCCAAAGTGGCTGTCCCATTTTTACCTCCCACTAGCAATGAGTGAGAGTTGTTGTTGCTCCACCTCCTTGTCAGCACTTGGTATTGTCACTGTTCCAAGCTTTGGCCATTTTAATAGATGTGTCATGGTATCTCACTGAAATTAAAATTTGGAGAAATTCTCATCCATTATTATTTCAAATATTTCTCCTCTCTTTTTTCTTTTTCTTATGGTCTTTCCATTACACATATGTTATTTCTTTTGTAGTTTTCTTCATAGTTCTCCTAATTTTTTGCTGTCTTTATTCACTTTGCTTTTATTGGTATTTTCTATTGCGATACCCTCAAGCTCAGAGATCCTTCCCTCAACCATGCCCAGTCTACCAATAAGCCCATCGAAGATGTTTTTCATTTGCATTGCAAGGGTTTTGGTCTCTAGCATTTCCCTTTAGTTCATTCTTAGGATTTTCATCTCTCTGCTTATTTGCATGCTGCTTATTTTATCTGTTACAGCCTTTATATAGCATATTAATCATAGTTGCTTTAAATTTTCCATCTGGTAATTCCAGCGTCCCTGCTATGTCTGGTTCTGATGCCTGCTTTGTGTATTCAAATTGTTGGAGGTGTTTTCCTTTTGGTACACCTTGTCATTTTTCTTGATAGTCAGACAAAATGTACTGTGTAAAAGAATTGCTGCTAATAGGACTCCAGTTATGTGGCAGGGAAGTGTTGGGGGTGGGGGGGCATTCTATTGCCATGTGATTATGTCTCAGTCTCTCGGTGAGTCTTTGCATCTAAACTGTAAATTTCACAGTGTTTCCTCTGTCATTTTTCTCCCCCTCCCATGCCCTGACACATACTCTCACACACATCCTGTTACATGGGACTGGGTGGCTAGAAAGGGCTGGAGTTGGCTACTTTCTTTCTCCCAGTTCAATCAGCTTCTCATAATACCTCTGCAGGCTGGGTTCTGGCTAACTAGTGTCTCCTGAGGTCAGGCTTGCTAAGAATCACAGACTACTCCGGCATACTTCAAAATGGTTCCTTCTCCTTTTTCCCTGTCAAAAGCATGAGGATGATTGATTGGTTTGTTTTTTTCTGATATTAACTGTGAAATCATGGAGGTAAATCTCAAAGAACTGTGGGATCCTCCCTATGACTGAGTTCGCTTAGAACTTTGAACTCTCAAAGTTGCCTGCACTGAGCCTTCTGCAGCTCAGGTTTCCCGACCCTGGCACCAGCTCCCATGGTGGTTTTCGCCTTTGAGACTGTGCTCTGGTGAGCCACCATGACTCCCTATGTTCACCTGCCTGTCCCTCCAGTCCTGTGGGCAGCAGTTGGCCTGGGCCCCCACCTCTCGTGCAGATCCTAGAAGAGCTGTGGAAGTTTCAGACTCTTCAGCTTTTTACTTGTTAGCACCAAGTGGCAAATTCAAAACTCCTCATGGAAGGAACTATGATAAAGACCAAATGTCTCATGGAATTTTTACATTGTTGGTATTGTTTTGGGTTTTTTTCTTGGGAGTGGGGTTTGTTTGTTTTCTTTTTGGGGTTTTTTTTGCCTTTTTTGATCATCACTATTATTTCCTATTGTTTCAGAAAATTTAGCTGATATAATGAAATTATAAAAGTCATAAAGGAAGAAGCAAAATTAGTAATTTGTACAAATTGTGTATTGTTTACGTATAAAAAGAACATATTTCTGAAATTTCAATTTCTAAAATTTTCTTCTGAATTTCAGTCTACAGACCTTTGAATTTACAATCAGTATCCAGTATCTTGCCCTCTGTAGGGACCCAATGATGTGCATGACTAAATATTCAGAACCCATGAACATGTTAAGATTAAATGACAAAGCAGAAGTAAGGTAGCAGATGTAATTAAATTTGCTAACTGACCTCGAAATGGGGAGATTATACTCGATCAACTGGGCAGTCCCAGTGTAACTCCAAAGGTCATACAAGTGGGAAAAAAAGGCAGAAAAGAGAGACTCAGAGAAATGAGAAATGACAGCATGACAAGGACTCGGCTGTATGCTGGCTTCGGTGATGGAGAGGGGGGGGCCACGAGCCAAAAATTCCAGGCAGCCTCTGGAAGATGAAAAAGGCAAGAACCAGATTTTTCCATAGAGCCTCCAGAAAAAAAAAATAACAGCTCTGTCAACAACCTGATTTTAGACCAGTGAGACTCATTTCAGACTCATGACCTCCAGAACTGTGAGATAATCAATTTGTGTTTCTTTAAGCCTGTCAGTTTGTGGCATTTTATTACTGTAGCAATAGAAAATGAGTATAACCTCTTAACTTTGCCTTGTATAATGTTCCTTTATGTTATAATATAATATTTTCCTTTGCTCTTATCCTCAAATAAGTAAAAACCTACCCAGACATGAGTTTTGTCAAAATGGAGAGCATGTGACCACCACTGTCTCCCTCTATAAGCCCCTGGGTGTTTTTTTACTCTCTTTCTTGGACGTAGAGTTGAAAATAATGTTTCTATTACAGTTTTCCATTTCCAACAGCCACCTGTGTTTATAAAGAATATTTCTTCCTAGCATTTAGTAAATACTCTGAACTTTGTGAAAAATTAAAATCCTCTCTTCTGTCTGCTACCAGAATTCTTCCTGTATTTACTCAGTTTTGTGGAATTAACTATTTAGATAAAGTATGCCTATATAGTTATAATTTGTCACTTCCACATGTATTATTTTTGGTAGCTATATTCACCTAATTAATCTAGAATGTGATGTGTGGGGCTGGAGACCCAATAAGTAATTCGTTCTTGATGTAGAAAAGTAGATAGTCTGCTTTTTGTCTGCTATTGACTTTGAATTTTTAGACAAGGTGTGGACAGCAAAGGAGAGAGAAAGTCAATTTCTACCTACTTTAATGTTGGCTTAGCATTCCTAACCTACCCATTTTTTTTTCAAATTAAATTTTCTGGGGTGACATTGGTTAATAACATTCTGTGAGTTTCAAGTATACACCCATTTCATTCTATTGGCATTGGAGTTAATGGAAATTTTCCTCCATACCATTTGAACCAAGAAGTCTGCCTTCAATTCTCAGCAAACAATTCTTCTGGCAGTGGTTTTGTGACCTTATGTCTGCTTATTTCATTACAAGACAAATTTGTGCTGTCCTTTTGAAATCACCTCCTAATAAAGAAACCAAGCACTACAACCAGCCCATGGTGTTAAAACACTGACGAAGCTGCAGTGTGCTTGAACTTGGTGAATTCCCAAAGTGAAAAGAACCCCACTTTGTCCTCATCAAGGTCCTTCGTACATTTTAATGAATACCTTACCGAAATATCCAGAATAATGGCGGAAGTGAAGCCATCCATGAAGTTTGTTTAAATGCTAGTAGATAAGAAGCTTCAATTAATTATTTTTTAGCTTACCGGTCTACCATTTCCAGACTCAAAGCCAGCAGAAATGATGGAAATAGTCTCCTATATCCAGCTCAAATATCTCAAAAGATGTAGGGTCTTGTAGGGATATGGCTAAGGTGATGCTGCTCTAAGGGTGGACTCTGTGAACATAAGTCCGGGGAACTAACTGATCAGGGAATGAAAGATTAGCCCGAGGTAAATGTGCATACAAAATATCTACCAATCTAGGTAGATATCAGCAGAAGGGTCTTAACAACCAGCAGTTACAGAATCTTAGAGAGGCAGGTTCTTAGCAACAGCAATTGGGGGTATTGGCATGGGGAACTAGGTAACCATTGTGGAGATCAGGAACCAAGAGAATAAAGCACCACAACTTGACCTCCAGAGAGCAGTTCTCTGGGTTCAAAATTGTTCCAGATTGACAGATTGGCCTATATTTGAAGGTGGAGGCTAATTTGGCATTTAAAGAAATAGGGATGTCAGTAGCCAGAAAGTCCATAAGAACCCTCACCTTTCAACTTACAACCACCTTTACTGAATGAGTACATAATGCATTTTTGGACTCTCACATTCAACTACTGCCTTTCTAACACATGCCCCTGTGAATAAGAGGGAGCATTGTGCTGGTGGTCCTATTGCTCTGCAAAGCTGATGCCAAGCCTGGAATTCTGCTGGGCCATGATGTGTCGGCGAAAGGATGCTTCTTTATGCACTCTTCTCCAGCAACTGCAGACCCCGCCACACGAAGCTGCACTGCCACTCTCCAGGCCTGTGCAATAACTGCCCTTCTGCAGGCACCCCTTTGTCGCCTTTCCCTGAGACCCACTTGCTAGTGAGACGTGCATGTCTGCATTTCACTGTCAGTCTTATGTGAGGGCACCCTCACTCTTCGTTCATGCCACTTCCGCCTCCTGTCCTCTTAGCACTGGCTCCTCTCTTCTTCCCTTGGACGAGCTTCCATCTGCTAGAAATCAGTGGGGATATGTCTTCTGAAGAGTTAGACACGTATATTTGGACCTTGTAATGACAAAATTTATGCAATGCGTCTGTTGTTTAGGGCTCTTCACAAACTGATTCCGGCTAGCTCGATGATTTCTTAAAAGAAATGTATATATTTTAAAGATTTTATTTATTTATTTTTAGACAGAGGGAAAGAGAGGGAGAAAGAGAGGGAGAGAAACATCACTGTGTGGTTGCCTCTCACGTGCCCCCTACAAGGGACATGCGCCCTGACTGGGAATCAAACCGGCGACCTTCTGGTTCATAGGCCAGCAGTCAATCCATTGAGCCATACCAGCCAGAGCCAGAAATGTATTTTAAAAGATACTCAGAAGCTTACAATATCAAAGTAAACACTAATAAAGCAACTTAGGGGAAAAAAAAACTAGGTTTATGGAAAAAACTGAAATTCATGAGTTCTACAGTTAACTAGTTGTCAACATGGTTTAACACTAACAGATTGATCTTCTTATTTTCTGTTTATCATGCACATTCCTAGGAGGATGTCTGGTGGGTCCAGAAGAGACCATATTCTCACCTGTGGCTCAGCCTGGGAGGCAGGAGCCATGGCTGGCAATTCCAGGGACGTGCTTATTGCAGCTCCACTGCCTGACTCACTAGTTCATGAAGCTGGTATTCAGAAATGACTGTTTAATTTCAATGCTCTAAACAACCAGTTTGTTCTGATGAAGATTCACGTTGGTAAACAATTTTTAAGATCCTGTATTTCTGTTCTTTCTGTTTGTGTAATTCTTTTCAAAGTCTTCTATGTTTCTGCTTATATTTGAACAGTTATTATCTCTAAGGCTCTAAGATATTCTTTAGGAATTCCTGTCCCACCAGAAACACAACCTGAATGAAACTGCCTCTGAGCTGGACCACATACCAATTCTTCTCATCCTCCTCCTTCTAACCTAGATATTGATCTGTGTCACAGTGTTACTGAGCATGTTCATTAATATTTAATTATTTTACATGATTTCAAGCATTGAGACAGCTTTATGGCTTACTAATTCATTCATTTGTCAGTCTTATGGCCAAATGCTCAATAACCAGTCTCAGGAGGGACAAAAGAAATGAGAAAAAAGGGAAATAAATAAGGAAAGAACACAGAAGTTAGAAGGAGCATGAAAAATATTACTTGATCACTGATACAACCAGGTTGTAGAATATAGTGTGACCTGTGGTCAGAATCAAGCTTCCAGCCTTGGCTAGTGTAGCTCAGTGGATTGAGCGCAGGCTGTGAACTGAAGAGTCACCAGTTCGATTCCCAGTCAGGGCACATGTCTGGGTTGTGGGCCAGGTCCCCAGTGGGGAGCACATGAGAGGCAACCATACACTGATACTTCTTTCCCTCTCTTTCTCCTTGCCTTCCCCTCTCTCTAAAAATAAATAAATAAATAAAATCCTTTTTTTAAAAAAAGCTTCCTAATCATTTGCCCCCACAATGAAATTTACCCTGGGTTTACCAACAGAGTACCTGGATAATGGTGTGTTATCTCCTTGAGGAGAAAGAGCTGCAGCCTCAGCAAGCTTACAGTATCAAGTAGTGGAGAATATTGGGTACTATGGATAAGCTGTTCCATAATGAAAAAAACAAGCACCCCTCTATTCATTGCAGCATTTTTTACAATTGCCAAGATTTGGAGGCAGCCCAAGTACCCATCAGTAGATGGGTGGGCAAAAAAGCTGTGGTGCATATACACAATGGAATATTGCTCAGCCTTTAAAAAAAAGGAACTCTTACCCTTGGCAACAGCATGGATGGACCTGGAGAGTATTATGCTAAGCAAAATAAACCAGTCAGAGAAAGACAAGTACCATGTGATTTTACTTATATGTAGAAATTAATGAACACAATAAACTAACAGACAAAATAGAAACAGACTTATAGACATAGAGAACAGTCTGCCATCTGTCAGAGGCGGGTGCAGTTGGGGGCTGGGTGAAAAGGGTGAAAAGGTGAAAGGACTAAGAAAAAGAAAACCCTCACAGACACAGATAACAGTATGGTGATTACGAGAAGGAAAGAGGGGTGGGAAGAGGTAAAATAGGGTAAAGGGGGGATAAATGGAGATGGAAGGTGACTGGACCTGGTGTGGTGAACACACAATACAATATGTGGATGATGTATTATTGTACACCTGAAAACTACATCATTCTATTAAGCACTGCCACCCCAATTTTTTAAAAAGTCTGTGTCATGTATGTGTATACCAAACCATTTCCTTTATTTTAAGTTGTCAGGTGAAGTGTAGAACCTACTTTCCAAGGCCAACAAATAGTGAAAATTCCTACATGGAAAACCAAAAGATTTTTACTACCAACCACAAGGAAGAGTCTCAACAATGCCTCATTTCCAGCATTAAAGTTTTTCAGCTTCTGCACAGATTCAAAGAAGTAATCATTATGACCAAGAGAGATTCTACTAAAGCTTTGCAATGCTATGGTATGTCGGATTAAGAAGCACAAAAACCAAAACTCCCTTCTGTCATAAATCTGTAAAAGGATTCAGCTAACTCTGGAGTGGAGTGAACAGGTCAGGGGTGATCCACAAATCTTCTGATGATATCTCAACAAAAAACTTCAGGCCCGATGAAAATCTTTTTCCTTTCAAAGAGAAGTGAGTATTTATATTAAAAAAAAAAAAGCCATGACAAGGAGTCAGAGTAAAGAGCAGATTTATGAAAATGTTTTCACATAAAATACGAAGAAACTGAAAGAAATGTCAGCTTGCTCTCCTTCAGTGAGATGCAAAAGACATGCTGTCTTTGAGACAGGAGGAGAAAAGCATGTACAGGAATAAAACATTTATTTAAAAGAGTGCAAACAGTAAAGTTACTTTTACAGTGATTTATAAACTCAATTCTCTTGGCAGCTGCATGAAAATGAACACTACTTCTCTCCCGGACTCGCAGATGCAGAAACTGAGGAACAGGCTTGGGGAACTTGTTCCAGATTGTACAAAGCGAGCTGGCAGAACTGGGACTGGGGCTCCAGAGGTCACACGCTGAACGCCAGGGCGTTTTTTCCATCAGGGAAATGCAAATACAGACTGAGTCGATTTCAGAGCCGAGGCTCATAGAGGAGGATTTCCAAAGAAGCTAAAACATCCAAAGCAAAATTAAAATCCTCATTACAGTTAGATTAGAACTGAAGCTCCAGAAAACTAAGGACGTACTAATCCTCTCTCACTTTCACTTAAGTGTTTTTAAATGCCAAACATTGTCCTATATGCTTTTATTAATTAATTTATGAAGTCCTCGCAAGAGCATGACAAGATTGGTATTACTATTATCCTCATTTTACAGGTGAAGAATCAAAGCAACGTAGAAAATAAGTAAATTGCCAAAGACCACATAGGTAGTAAATGGTAAAATTTGAATCAAAGCAGGTTTATTTATTTCAGTATGTTGCATAAGTTAACTGAAATATAAACATTATTAAATTTCTGGAATTTGGCAGGCAAGAATTCCCCTTATTTTTTGATTAATTGTGAGTTGAACTTACTTAATTTTCTCAACATATTTTGTATTCCAATTATATTCTTTTTAGTTTATTTTTATATCATTTTGACTTATTACTATAAATCATAGGCTCAAAGAAAACACATTTACAGAAGAATATATTTACAAATTGAGTATTCTTTAAAGTCAAACTATTCAGAACCATTTATTGTCTGGTGACTTCTTTCAGAATTTTACCTGCTTTTTAGCATAATAATGTATTAAATGAATAATTGATGGCCAAATTTTCTGTAATTTTGGATCCATTTAGCAACAGACCAAAGTTTTAGTTAGCACACTGCTACAGTTATCTTCCATCCAAGCATCCAAGTCAGTTAGGTCCACAAGGATTTATTCAGCTCTTTTTTTAGGGGGGGGAGGGGGAAGGAGGGACATTTTATTTCTTTTCTTTCTTTTTTAGAGACTGTGATTATTGGAAAATTCCAAAAATCATCGAATTTGTAGAAAAGTAGATAACTTTAAATGGAGATTCCCTCAGATATTGTTCATATGTGAAAAACCACCAACATTTGTCCACCTCAGACAGATCCAACACATTCTAGAGTTTTCCAGGCAAGGCCATTTTTGAAAACAAGAAGCCCAATCATTCTTATTCAAAGATACTTTCCTAAAGAATTTGTGTTTGTTCTTACATTGTTTATAGTTTCAGAAAATCATTTACATTTTTATCAACATATTGTTAAAAATTAACATTTGTTGCATGTCTTGTGAATAAAAAGTATCTATTTCAAAACAAAACAAAAATGTGTAGAAACTAGAACTAAATGAAAACAATGGAGACGTTTTTATGCTTCAGGTATTTATCCAAAAGACTTTCCTAATGTTTATCTCTTTTTTTTAGCAAAATATTCCTAAAAATTTAGAAGTATATCTAGTCTTCCAGATGACACGGAATTATTTTGCTTAAAATTAATTTGCTTAAATTAATTTGCTTAAAAATAATTATTTGCCCAAAATTAATACAGATAGATGACAGAACATAATTGTTCTTTTTACCTATTCAGGAATCGAGTACGTGTTTACTGCCTAACTCAGAATGTCCAGATTGGTTCTTGTTTATATTGCTGGCATACGGAATATTAGAATGAATCTCAAATATCATGTTTATCTCTGGGAACCAAAGGAGATAGTTGATCATAGAAATCATATGTAGTTTTATCCTTAATTAATGTAATCCTTTCTTAAGTATTTAATTCCGCTTTTCAGGAGGGGATATTTTACTTAGGACTAAATGTTATAACATTCTGAAGTAATCCTACAGCATCTCTCTGAGTAATTGATTACTCACCTGAGAAATTTCCTCCACCTCACATACTGAGAGTATTGTGGTCACACGTGACATGGAAATCTTCAGCAGTCACAGAAATGACAGCACAACCCACCATGGAGAGAAGAATTTTATCCTCCCTCAACCCTCATGTCAGTTTCCAATTATTAGTACATGTTATTCGCTCTTCACATTCCTTTCAATGTTTAATTTATACTCTAGCCCTTTCAAACTCTTGAATAAAAATCGTGTTGCTGTGTTGCCTTCTGCACTGGGTTTGATTTCCACTAAAGTTCCATTAGCAGGAGGCGAGCCTCCGAATGGCTTTGCAAGCAGCTTTGTGAAAGCTAACTTTCCAACAGAGAGCATCTCCCCGGGGATATCACTGAGACACAGAAACTTTAATAGCATTTTGTTTTCCTCAGCACATCTCCAGATTTTAACGTGCCTGAACTTAATGCACTAGAAACAAGCATACACTGTCTTACCTAAAATCCCTCCTTGTGTCTAAAAAGTCTACCACGAAAATACTCGTTACTTGGTATATTTATATAGAAAGAGAAAAACAATGAACAAAGAACACAATCACAGCATAATCCACAAAAGTAGAAAGCTATTGCTGCTTTATGGTAAATGATAAGTCATGGATATTTCTGAACATTTATTATTTTTCCCCTTAGTTTGCCTCTGCACATCAAATTTTATCATCATACATGGTATGTCAAAATGAAATATATTAATACTGAATTTATAATAATCATAATCCATTTACAAAAATATATCACTCAAGGAAAAGTTAATTTAAATATCTCATAACCTAAAATTTCAGTAACAATAATCATGAATGGTTAGTAAGAACAACTCTTATTGCAAACAATGTTAGACTTCCTTCTTTACCAAATCTATTCACTTCATCAGTGCTTATGTAACATAAACATTCTCTGAAAGTCTTCATAATACAAGTTGAAAAAAAAACTAAATTTCGTTTTTTTCTTTTCAGTACAGCTAGACTTCAAGTGCATTCTCAAACTGAAGTGTTAGTTGGGCCCAAGTATAAATTGGCACAAATAAAGGACATCTTTAACTCGCTATGTCATTTGGTATTAGAACAATTTTATTTAGCCTTTGAGGAAAATAACTTGCCTTATTTTTAATTTCATTTATGATTTGCAGCAGAAATTTACTTAAAGTTTCTGCTTTTTCACAGCCTGCTTCTGAATCCCAACAGTATACTATGCACTCTGCCAGACACTTTTAAAGGACAGAAAACACAACAGGACATAATCCTCTTCTCAACTAACTCACAATCTTTTGAGGGTGGCAATAAAACCTCATACAACAGAAGACCCGTTTGATGTACTATATTTTGAGAACCATATAATCTTTTCCCGTAAGATAGCAGACTGAGCAAATATGAGCTCTGGCTCTCCTCCATTTTCAGTTTAAATAAAAATAGTGGTACAGTAGAATTGTGTGCAGTAGAGTACTACACAACAGTAAAAAAAAAAGAAAAACAGCAAGGAGGAGACTTACTGGCACTATTTTGAGTAAAAGAAGCCAGTTACAAAGTCTTATGTAACCTATGATTTCATTTATACAAAAAGACAAAACTAGTCCATAGTGATAGAAGTGAGAAAATACGTCACCTCTTGAGGAGAAGAAGGCAATAGTTGAGAACTAGCATAAGAGAACAGCATGTCAGGGTAGTAGAGTTATACAGGTAGAGGCATATGTAGAAGTTCACTGAAATGTAAATTTATGACTAGTATACAAGGTCTGTCCAGAAGGAATCCAGCCATATAACATGAAAAATAGAGACATGTATTGAAGATACAAGATACAAGACACATTGTACACAGGACAATGACACCTCAGTCCCCTTCAAAGCAGGCACCTTGGGATCTCACACAGTTCTCCCAATCGCCATCAGCCGCCCTGTTGTATTTTCCTGAATCTCACTGACGGTCTGAAATATTTTCCCTTTCAAAGGTGATTTTAGTTTTGGGAAAAGCCAGAAGTCGCAGGGTGCCTTAGGAGGAGCTGAATCACCAGGGTGATTGGATGTTTCACCAAAAATCTCTGCATGAGATGTGATGCATGAGTGGGCATGTTGTTGTGACGAAACTGCTAATCACCAGTTGCCCATAGCTGGGAACTCCTAAATCATCTGAATACTTTCTGTGAAGGAATGTTCAAGCTTAACCCAAAATTTGATGCAGATTTGTTGTTCTGCTTGCTCAGTAATTTCAAATGCAAGGCCACACAATACACATGCTCACTCCACAGAGTCTAGTGAAGGCATCATTGTTCACACATGTGCATTCCAGTCCACGCCTCCTTGGCTGCCAGGTAACATTAATGTCATGCAAACTGTTTTCATTGTATGAACAACGGCTGGACTTTTTCTGAACAGACTTCAGTATTTGTACCTAGTATGTCCTTTCCTATATGTGTGTTATGCCTCAGTGAAGGGTAAGGAATAAAATGTTATACAATAGAATCCTAGTTTAATTTTATTATGATCTAAGAATATACTCTATGCAAGCAGACCTCGTTTTATTGCACTTCACTTTATAGTGCTGCACAGATGCTGCATTTTTTAACAAATTAAAGGCAAGACCCTCCACCAGCCAAAAGACTGACTTGTTTTGCTTTGATGCTCACTTTTTTGAGGGGTTCTGAAGCTGAACCCACAGTATCTTTGAGTTATGCCTCTACATTCTTAAATTTGTTAAGGCTTGATTTATGGCCAAGACTTTAGAGAAACAACTGCCAACAAAAGCATTAAATTCCTTCAGAATTTCCCCCCCTAGTATTCTTCTAATGTCCCATTTCCACTTTGTTTGCTGTGCTATATTCTTCCTACTGGAATGTTTTTTTGATACCACTCAATGTATTACCCGTATATTCGTTCTCAGAATTTTTTGATGCCCTTCAGTATTAGGAGTGGTTTCAGCCAGTACTTAGTAGCAATTTTGCTTTTCTCTCTTAAGTGGTTTTTAACAAACAGCTAAGGCACTTTTGAGTCAAACTGAAGAAGAAGTTCCCGGAATAGCCCAATTCAATTTCTGAAAATTCCTGCAATCTACAAATGTACTGGTTACAGACACTTCAAATATCTGGGCAAAGGGATCACAGATATCTAGTGAAAATAACTGTTCTACCACCCTTAATAAGATATAGTCTTCTAAAGCCCCCTCAAATTCAGACTTGTTCCTGGTGTCTTTATAGATTAGGCCAATAGGATTAATGAAGAAATATGATTCCACCAAAACCCAAGTAGCCTTGCTAATGTTTCAGCTTCTTGCCTATCATCAGTGTATAGGAGGGCTATTAATTTGTTTCTATTCGTAGGACTTCCTCTGGTTGTTCCAGTTCATGGAATTCTTAGGAATTTCACAACTTGGGCTGGACCTTAAATTTTAGCTGGACTTATCAGCCAAACTCTGGTTTTCATCCAGGTGACTCAAATCCTTAATTCATCCTGATCATCTTTCTCTAAAGAAGTGATTATCATAATATCATCACTGCAGCACACTCACTGTTAGTGATTTTTAATTTCAGTATCTCTTGACCCTAAGAAGACCACTTCAATAGGCCACTTCCTCCAAACAGTTGCAAAACCTCAAAGACCCTTTCCTTTAACACCACATTGGATATTTCCATTTTAGGGACTTTCTTTCTCTTAATTCTTAGAAATTTACCTTGACTACTTTTTCTTTCTCTCTCAAAAACTGTTATCTGGATGTTTGTCCCTCTTATATTCTTTCTCCATGTGTATCAACTGTTCTTTCATATTGGCTTTCTTCTAGAAAATTATCTCAGTATGATTGATGAATTCACTCTTCAGCTATATCCATTCTTTTAGTCAACCCATCTATTATTTTTTCAATTCAAATAACTTTTTCACAACTAATATTTCCACTGGATTATTTTTATCACATCTTGTTCCATATTGCTAATATCTTCCCTTGTCCCTGTCTACATATTTACTAAGTTTATTTCAAATTGTGACCACTAATATATTGACCAACTTGTAGTTTTCTATTTAAAGAAAGTGTATCCTATTATTTTAGCTGTTAGTATTGTTATCAGTACTATTTTGGCTTCTCCCTAAAGGGACAGGTTACCTGTTAATATGAGTGGGGGAGGGGCAGAAGAAAGAGCCGCGATTGGTGATCTGAAGTCAAGTGTGGATGAGGGGATGGGCATTCAGTGAAGAGCTCAACTTATTGTAGCCGGAATTAGTCCCTCCCATTGGGCTTCACTACATCAAGTAGCTTTCCAGACCCATGATCTATGTTCAAACACCAAGGAAAAGGCGTCTCTCTAGACTGTCTCCCATCATGATGCCCAGGAAGTTTGGAGGGGAATGGCTGGTCCCAGTGCAATTTCCACAGTTCTACATCCTGTCAAGGTATTTCCTCCCCGTGATTTTATCCGGAAGAAATGTCCATTGGAGGTTCTGGTCTTCAGACATTGGGTGACCATTACCAGTTTCTGCAGCAAGAGAGAAGACAAGGGGGAAGCAAAGACACTGTTTAAACTGCTCTTTTCTGATTTATGCCGCAACAGCTGAGCCCAAAGCCCTTCGCTGCCGTCTGAATTCATCTACCTGCGTGCCACACACCACTTCAAAGTAACCTTCTTTTTTCCTAGGAGTTCCTCATATTTTTATGAGGCCATATTGTGTTTTCCTCAATAGTTTCCCTAGGGTTGACTTGCTGGAGGGAGGCAACAGCTTGTGCTAATTTGCAGTCTTGGCATAAGTTGGAAACTCCTACAGGCATGTTTATGCACAGAAAACAAAAGACAACATTGCTGCAATAGGATCAAAGTGCACTATAGGATAGTCTTTTGAGATGTATAAGGTTGCAATTCTGGAATGAATCTCAAACATCTAATTCTCCATTTAACTGGCCTTCTGGAACACATTTCAGCTGTTAATTCATTTAACAACATGCTCTCAAGTGAATGGTCCAGCTAGTTTAATGTGTAGGAAAAAAATGGAAGCAAAGTTTTGTAGTTTAAATTAATTTAAATTTTAAATTAAAACTTGTTTGGAAATTATAAATTATATCAAATACTAATATAAAGCAAACTTACTTAATTCCAGGTACACTTAAAACTGTAGCTCTATTGTAAAGTTCTAACAAAGGTACCTAAATGCTACTTTGAGCTGTGACAGGTACTTGAAGAAAACTGTCTCTAGCTCTTCAAATATAATTTGTGTTGTAGTCGCTTGAATCCACAGTTCTGAAACACCATAATGTAATGTGACAAGGAAAAAATTCTGAGATGTTCCAAATTAAATTACAGCAGCCAGAGGGTGAGAAAAAGAGACACAACGTTTAGCTCATTCGTAGCTGTGGGCCTGCTCTGACAAAAGACTGCTCGCCTTCCTGTACATCCCGGTGGCTGTTCCTGCGATGACCCGCAAGAGGGAACAGCCAGGTGCCATAGAAGCCGAGAGCCTCCACTTCTCACTTACACCTTAACTTGCCCATCTGCTGCCCACAGCTAACCCACAGGAGCGGGCGCGTCTTCCTTGTGGACTGGCGTGCCCGTCCCGGAGCTGGCTCTGCTTCACCTTCTCCCGTTGCTTTGTCTATAGCTAATGTATACCCTTTCAGAAGGGCTTACATCATTCTGTCTGGTGTATATAAAAATGTACACAAAACTCTGGGACAATCGACACATTTGTCCTTTCCTACCTGGCCTTGCTGCTGGTGGTTTAGACTCCATACTCATGATCAGGCTTTTTTTTTTTTACGTTTTGACAAAACATGCAGTAATCAAAAGAGAATTTTTTAAAAATCAGCATTATTTTATATGGTAAATTTTTAGAAATTAATATATTGTACATTCAAATTTCACACACATTCTATTTGACCCTAAAATGCTATCATTGTGCTATTTGAAGAGAATGTGTGAATGTTTAAACTGAATTTACATGTAAAGAAATCTCCTAAAGGACTGACTGTCTGGTTTCGGAGATCCATTATTAAACAGGGACATCTCTGCTGCTCCTGGCCCTGAACAGCCAATCACAATAGAGCTACTCAAAAACCACTGGATAAGCCATTAAGTCATGAAGTACTACAACTTCACCATAGCTGGACCCTACGCTAGGTTACCCTTTCTGTTACATGGATTTCATTTGACTTGAGTCACTTCCAGGCAGAAGGTAGAAGAGTGTACTCAATGTTTCTTCTCCCTCGATCGCCCCTCTGCCACAAGGGCAGCACCAGCCCACATGGGGCTGTTTATCAGCCTGAGCTCTGGACTCAAGACGCTGAGGATCTGTGTGCCCGCTGATCTCTAATAGGCACATAATATACCAGCAACAATCTGTTGACCTATTTTCAGGTTTCTGTTACTGCAACATAATTAAGCCTTAGTTGCATAATCAAATGTGTACTTAAAAGGCTGAGGGGGAACAAAAGACTGGGAAAAAAATCAAAAAATGTTGTCAATAACTAGGTCTGATATGTTGAAAAGGTGGCAGATGGGGAATTGTTGCACTTTTTGTTTCTCTACACTTAAGCCCCCCAAAATCTATTTAAATACTGGAATCGAATCAATACTTTAGAAATACTATGAAATCAAATATCTTTACTATATTCATACCTTGATGTTCTGATTCTAGCCCATTACAGACAACCAGAGATCTACTTTGAGAAATAATGCATCTTAATCCTTCTATGTAGACAGACTGAATTGCTTTAACCCTAGAACCGTGGAAGTGTAGACCGGTCCGCGGGCAATCGAGCGGACGAAGAAAGAAGTGCGCCACAACCTGAAGCTCCGATGCCCAGTTTTGGGGCCACAGGTATTCTCGCAGCCGGAATCAAGTTGGCTGATGTCTAGTAATCGGTATTATGCTAGCGATTCCTTCTGTGACATAATTTTTTTGGTGTAACTTAAACATCACTAACTTATTTTGAAGGGAGAATCTTACTTCAGAGTACCACGTGGACTAACAGAATACGCCCCACAGCAGGTTCAGCCAGAAACCGAGCTCATGCTTCTGTCTACTCCCCTACGACATGGTACTTTCATTCCTTAATAGCTTCTGCATTAGCCCCTAGCAATAGGAGCCTGCTCCTGGCGATCCAGTTCTTTCAAGATCGTACCACCGAAGATAGCCTCTCTCCTAACTGGCTTTGGTTATTTTACTCCTAAGCTTTATATATTTTTATATTGACTTAATTTGTCTTCACTAGTAAAAGTCAGAGACTCAAAAACACAAAAATAAACAACAATTTTTAAATTTTATAAGGATTCATAAATGCCATGTCTCAAAGGAGTAATATACATGTAAATATTTTGAATTTTTAAATTCTAACTTTTCTCTTTATTGGAATGAGATAATCAATCATAACATTATTTCTTCATAAATTTATCAATACCCAGAAATTTATCCCAAGAAAAGTTGGTTTAAGCAAACATTTTAACATAAGTATTTACTAAAATATTATTTGTAAAAGTTAATCATTAAAAGCAAAATGATCAAACACTAAATTGTTATTTCCAAAGAGGTAAACATGTTTCAATAATTAAAAAGTATGCTCTTCAAAGAAGTTTTAAGACAATAATAAACACTCATGATATAATGTTAAATGGAAAATAAATAATCCAAAACTATACATACATATAAATATAGATGTAAATTTCATATTTAATTAATTTAATAATAAAACAGTATAGAAATTAACCCAAAACCTAAGATGGTACAATGAGAAATTACATTTCACTTTTTTTATAGTATACTTAATGATTATTTGCTTTTTATTATTATTTTATTATTCAAGTACAGTTGTCTCCATTTACCCCCACCACCCCGCCATTTGCATTTTACAAGAAAATCCATCCTTGGCTGCGTTCTCAGTAGGTGGGAGTGTCATCCTGTGTACCAAAATGTTGCGAGGCCCCAGTCAGGGTCCATATGTAGGATGCGGTTTTGATCCCCAGAGGGATCGAAAGCAAATAAACATCAAGTATTCCTCCTGTGTACAGGAGGCAACTGCCTGATGTTCCTCTCTCACATCAATATTTCTCTCCCTCTCTTTTTTTTATTGTTGCTCAAGTACACTGGTCTCCATTTGGCCCCCACAACTCCCCCCACCCCAACCTTTTTGCCTTAGTTCTACTTTCTTTTACATTTTCAAAATTTTTAACAAAGGAACACATCACTTTCATAATTGAAGAAAAACAAATACTGTGAAAGGGATCTCTATAATATATACAAAATTCATTTTTTATAAGGCAAACACAATTCAGCTGATTGTAATTATTCTGAGAAATGCTTTTGGCTAATCTGCTCTATTATGTAGTTGGGATAAAACTCCTAAAGCTCTTTCCTGGTAACACTGAAAAATCCCAGCATTAAAATGAGCAAAAAAAAAAAAAACCCACATGTTTTTATTCGTAGTGCTCAGATTGTGCAGCATAGAGATTAAATCACCTGATCACAGGAAACTGGACGTTACTTGTGAGGAGGAAAACACCTCTGGCCTCCTGGTTTCTAGTTTAACTTCTTTCCTTGTTACAGAAACCACATGTTCAGCATGTACATCACGGTACTTCACGCCCAACGTTTAGCTCCGAGAAGTGGTGAAAATTGAACCTAGAACTTACTTTCGTTCTCATTTACTTTACTATGAGGCAACTTAAAATTTCCCTTGACCTTGTAATTGGACTTAATGGCCATACACGTGTATTAATGTAAGAGACAGAGTAATTAAAATATATTTATTAGGCTCTTAAGTGACCTTTTTTACTAGTACTATTATACCAAGTTTTCTAGAACACCACGTAATCTTATGTGAAGCCCTCGGGATTTCGGCATTTTTATCTAAGATAGGTTTAAAATTTAATATTTTATGAATAAGAAGTATATTTATAGTGCCATCAATTAATAATAATGTCCTTTGATATAACTATTTCTTCTGAAAGATATCACTTCTTGAATCACTATATAATTTTCACCTTTAATTTTAATATATTTAATGGTTTTATTTTCCAATTTTGTTTTTATTTTGTTGCTTTCAATTTGTATGTCTTCAGATTTTCTACATACGTAATAGCAAAGATTGTCAACCTCAGCCGCAGACTTAGGGAATTTTCTCTAAGCTTATTAATGTGGTAAATTGCATTGACAGGTTTTCCTAATGCTCAACAATTCCTGCACTCCTAGGACAACTCTTGATTGATCAGTAATACATTTTGAATACCTAGTACCATTAGTAAATATCTTATTTAGAATTTTTTCATTTAATTTATAAGCGACATAGGAAAAAATTTTATTTATTTATTTTTATTGTCCAGTTTGCACATCAAAAGTATAAAGTTCATAAAGTAATCTGGGTGGAGTTCTCTCTTTTGCACTTTAATGGAATAACTTTTTTTTAAAAGACTTTGTTTATTTGTTTTCAAAGAGAGGAAAAGGGAGGGAGGAAGAGAGGGAGAGAAACATCAATGTGTGGTTGCCTTTCACATATCCCCTCCTGGGGACCCGACCCACAACCCAGACATGTGCCCTGACTGGGAATCTAACTGGCAACCCTTTAGTTTACAGGTCAGTGCTCAATCCACTGACCCACACCACCCATGGCTGGAATAACTTTTAAAATATAGGAAATATATCTTATTATGGACTAATTACCACCTGAGCACCCCCATTCATAGGTTAAAGCCCTAAACCCTAATGTGCCGGACTATATTAGAAGGCAGGATCTTCAAAGAGGTGATTAAGATTGAATGAGGCTCTACAGCTGGGGCAGTACTCTGACAGGGCTGGTGTCCTTATAAGAGGAAAAAAGGAGAAAAGAAGAGGAAGGCACACAGAGGTGTGTGGGAGCATACACGGAGCAAAGGCCATGTGACAACGCAAAGACAGAAGACTGATCATTTGCAAGCCAGTGAGAGAGGCCTGAGAAAAACCAAACTTCTCAAGATCTTGATCTTGGACTCCAGCCTCTAGAATTATGACAAATAAATTTCTATCCTTAAAACACCTAGTCTGTGGTATTTTGTTATGGCAGCCATAGCAAACTAATACAGATATTCCTTGAACATTTGGTAGAAATTACCTGTAATACCATTTTGGCTTCTGCATTTCTGGAGGAAGGTCTTGTAGTTTTTTCAATGTATTGGTATGTTCAAAGTTTTTATGCTTGCGAATTGGGACATTTCGTATTTTTTCTAGAAATCCATCTATTTCATCTCGTTTCAACAATTTCTAGAAATATATCTATCTCACTGGAATTTCACTGGTATATATTTCTATACAATATGATTGTACTATTTTTATCTATAATTCTCTGGCAATTTCCCCTAATGCAATCTATGGTACATTGTCCTCTTCCTAGAACACTCTTCCCTCAGGTGTCTACTTGACTCACTGTCTCACTTCGTTCAACTGCTTACTCAGACTCCCCCGTTGTGCCCTTGTGGGGTCATCGTATTTGGAATTACATCCTTGAGCGAGCACTCCTCCCACTCGCTGCTGTACATTCCTCGTCCTCTACTATACTACATAGTTTTTAAAATTTATTTTGAACTGTATTTGGTTTTGCCTACCCTAATTAAAGTTCCCAGAGGCCATGGAGTTTGGTAAGTTATTTTTTTCCCTAACGCTACATACTCAACAACCTGAAGAGTGTCTGGCACAGGGTATGTGCTCAATAAATAATTGTTTGAATAAATAAATGAATGTCCAAACCTTCCTTTTTGTTTATTTGCATATTCTCTCTTATTTTCCTGAACTAGTCCATCCGTGAGTGTGTCCATTATATGAATCTTTCAAGGAACCAACAATTAGGATTTTTTAATTTACTTTTTTATTGTTCTTATTTAATAGTAAATTTCTTACCTTCATTGCTGCCTGTTTGGTAGGAGGAAGGTCCTGTTCTACCCTCCTTGCACAAAAATCAAAGTTGAATGCAGATTTACTATTCGCAGCCTTTTTGTTTTCATGAACACTATTGCAGAGGAGGGATGTGGTAAATCTTTTTCCTCCACTCATGAAGAGGAAAACACCTACTCACCACAGGTTTTCATGCTGGGGGCTTGTAAACTACAATGACAAAAGATTAATAAGAAAGACAAACAAAAGTCTATTAACACGTACATGCATACGCATGGGAATAATCAATGATGAGTGACTTAAATGGGTGGTTAGAACTTGGGTTTATATAAGCATCTTAACAAAAGAACAACAAATTTTTAGAGAAGTAACAAGACATAAAAGGGAGTTTGATCTAGGCCAGCGAACTGGAGGAGGCAAATATATGGAGGAACTAATTGTAGATAAGGGCAAGTTATAACAAGGTTTGTTTACAGATTCTCCGGGCGCCATCTCTGGGCTAATAAGGGTCTGTGGCTGTCTCTGGAAAAGATGAAAGGGGGAGCACCTTTCCAAATTTGTATCCTGCTTGTGGGCAAGCAGAGAGAGGCAGAGAGCTTCTCTTCTGTTTATTCACCATTGCATTCTGCTCCAAATAACCCTTATACCAAAGTAGCATATGAGTGGGGGGTGGCATATTCTGCTCTCTTCACTGTGGTAAGCCCCATCTATTAATAACCCAAGATACTAAATGCTCTTTGCATCATCCTGAACTTCATTTTAGCTGTCAGTCTATTACAAAAGATACCATCATTTTCCATATCTTTGAAATTAAGGATTGAAGTGCAGAAGTATAAACTATGCAGTGAAGTGTAAAATAGTGTCTAAAAGAACTGTGCTTCTGTGTTCTGATTCCTAGTTTTCATTATTGCTTTTCCTTCTTTGGTGAATGACTGTTCAAAGAGTGGCACCCAGGGAGTTCACAGCTCCAATCCGCCTTGTACTCAAGCCTTCTCCTTTCAAACTGACGTAATGGGGTTGAACTCATCTTACTACATTATTTAACTATAGGTTTTCACCTTATCATTATAAAAAGTCATGCCCTGGCTGGTGTGATTCAGTGGATTGAGTGCCAGCCTGTGAACCAAAGGGTCACTAGTTTGATTCCCAGTCAGGGTGCATACCTGGGTTGCAGACCAGGTCCCCAGTAAGGGGCACGCGAGAGGCAACCACACATTGATGGTTCTCTCCCTCCCTTCCTCCCTTCCTCTCTGTCTAAAAATAAATAAACAAATAATTCTTTAAAAAATAAATAAAAAGTCAAATGTTAAATTTGAGTACTTAGAGGAATAATTGAAGTTTTATCATTAAAAAGGATTTAATGCTTTTGATAACATAGTATTTACATGGTTAATGCTGACTTCTTACTTCTTACTTACACCCCCTTACACACTGCTGTATTGCTGGGAAAGAGCTCTAGGGCCGAATGTTATACTGATGGAGTGAAACTTTGAATTCTGATCAATTTTAAACTCTTCATTTGAATATCTTTTATAAATCATGTATATTTGCCGCCATAGCAGTAATTAACTAAGCTTTATGCTGAGTTCTCATCTTTTTTCTTTAATCAAAATGTACTCATTTTATGGCTGTATGATGCAGAATATAAACTATGTCTATTGACAGCTAATTTCACAAGTAGACTGTTATTTTAAAACTTTGTAGTGTAGAGTAAAGCAAAATATGTCTTGCAGAACACCAGCCAATAAAGCTGCCTTAATCATAAACATGAAGAAAAAGCCTTATGTACTATTTATTTTAAGCATATTAGCTGTTGGATGCTGGTAAAAATCTATAAAGTTTATTTTCTTCATGTGGCAGGTTACATTAACTGAATTTTCTCTAGGGAAGGTAGGATATAAGCAAGGTATAGAAAGATGATTTTAGGTTTAAATAAGACCTCTTCAGATCACGATTAGAGCATTAAGCTACCTATGTTTCCTCTTATTTTGAGCCAGAGAAAATGATTTACATTATATAAGCATACGGCTAAACATACAAAGTATGAAAGTGAATTACCGTAGAAAATTAAATCTGAGCCCATGCATTTGTAAATTCATGTTGTATGTAGATCACACAATTTTCTTGCTAGAAGTGAATGTAGAATATAACTAACTAATTCCTTAATTTTAAAGATATGGAAAATGATGGAAAAGTGACCAAAGCAAAACTACATCAAGAAGAATCCATTTTCTGGAGATTAAGAGAATGGAATTTTCAGCACAGGTTCCACTCTTTAATGTTGGGTTCCCCTGAGGAAGCTGCCCCTCTAAGTTTCTACATCAGTTTGAAAAAACATAGATGTGATTCAGTGACTATGAAGAGAAAATGAGTGGCTGACACTCTTTTTAAATGCATTTATGCATCATATGGGTGAACTCATTTAATTTTTATAACAATCTTATGAAGTAGATAGTACTAACTTCCCCATTGTTCAGAGGAGGGACTGATGCATAGTGAAGAACTTTCCCAAGGTAACACAGCTGGTAGGACTCAAACCAGGCTGTCTGAATTTGATCACTGGCTCTTAGCCACTATGTATAATAATACAGCCTATAGGTTAGTGAGGTGTCTTATTAAAGAAAAACCAATATATCAAGTATATGTATTTTAGCTATGACTTCTATTGTGTCCATTAGACTATAGCCATTTCATCTCTAGGACTGTAATAGTCTCCTTGCCTTCTGGCCTCCATTAATTTCATTTTCCAAGCATTGACTTCTCACAAACCTGTCCAACAAAATTAAGTCATCATTCTTTGCCATCTTAGCATTTCTCGCCACCACCATGACCTTCTCCTCTTATAAAACTACCTTCCTTTCTGCTGGGAAAACCACAAAATTATAGTTTTGAACACAGGAACCTCAGGTCACAAGGTAATCAAGTAACCTGCATTCTAGAGAATGAGCAGGAGTGCACGTATCTCTGTGAATAAACATCTTCAATTTTTTCAGATAAACACACAGAAGAGAGATTGCTGGGTCATATGGTAATTCTGTTAAATTTCTGAGGAGCTGCCATGTTGCTTTCCAGAGTGGCTGTGCCAGTTGACATTCCCACGAGCAGTGAATGAGGGTTCCTTTTTCTCCACGACCTCTCCAACACTTGTAATTATTGCCTGTCTTGTTGGGGACAGCCAGTCTAATAGGGATGAGGTGGTATCTCATTGTAGTTTTGGTTTGCATTTCCCTAATAGCTACTGAAGTTAAACATTTTTTCATAGATCTGTTGGCCATTGATTTGTCTTCTTTGGAAAGGTGTCTGTTCAGGTCCTCTGCCCATTTTTTAATTGGATCTTTTGTTTGTTTGGTGTTGACTTGGATGAGTTCTTTATATATTTTGGATATTAACCCCTTGCTGAAGCTGCCGTTTGCACATACCATCTCCCTCTGCTCAGAAAAAAAAGTGTCTCCGTAGTCCCAGTTCTCAGGGTGCAGATAATGTGCTCTGCTACCCAACAGGAAGGGTGAGGGGCGGGGAGCTCTGCGGGGTTCCAGGAAGATAGCCAGGCTCCGTGCCTTTGTTTCTCCATCTGGAACACTGATTGCTGACAATTGTGGCCTCACCTCCATACTTGTGCTTTGTGCCTGCCCAGGTCACTGTGCCCAGTGCAGCTTGTTCTGCCCACTCATGCTCATCAAACCTCCGTGCTCCTTCTGCCTGAAGGGTGTGCCTGCCATAGCCTGATTCCTCTCCTCTCTGGGCTGAGCTCTGAAGCAAGCACCAGGCTGCAGGGCTGTGTCCGGGCTGGTCTCAGCTCCTCTCCCTTCCTGCCTCCCCAGTTCACTCTCACTTGCCTACCTTTAAATGCTTCAATGCACAGATCTCTTAGACAGATGTGTGCATAGAGCAGAGAATTTTTTGGTGAATTTTAACTGCTCAAAATGTTGAAACATCAAGGGGAGAGGCCGAGGGGATCTCTCACACCACCATTCCTCTTATGTCACTCACAGAGTGGTTTTTCTTGATTTACTAAGATCTGTGATAATGTTTTCATTTAAAGCTTTTTTTATTGTTATGAACAATTCTTTTTGATCCGGCTTATTAATTTTGTCCCATAATCCTGATGTCATTCCACTGTTTGTGCAGTGTTATTTTTATTTTAGTATTTCCATTTTAAATTTGTTTTGTCATTTTCTTTAGTTATTAGGAAAGTAATGTATCTCTTTTACACTTGAAAAAACAAAGAATTTGCTTAAATCTATATATTAATTACCTTGAAGCCTAAAAGAGAGGAGATGGGTGCATTAAATTAAAACTCTACTGCCTAAGCAATGAAACTGAGAAACTCATCTAGCTGCCACCCATGAACCCCAGACTGGATGCTGGATTTGCCTTCCATTAGTGAGGTGATGGATGGTTGCATTTCACAGGCAATGACGAGCAACTTATGAAGTCTGGGTATCTGCAAGTAATCTCTATCTGCAAATAACCCTCCGAACCTTATTGCAAAGATAAAAATCTGACAACTGAATTTTTTTCAACATGGATCAGAATTTATATTCTTTTTTTCTCCATTCAAAGACTTTAAGAACAGTTTCAGCCTCTAGTTATATCATAAAGTTCTCAAATTACTGTGACTTAGAATCCTCCTTTTCAAATACATGATCAACCAAACCTTTTCTTGGAAACCTTTCTCGCTAGGTCCTGGGTCCAGGACTATTTTCACAGATAAGACTGTTGCCTTTTTCTGGCAAAGTTCATGCACTCCGGGTCCTAGCCATCATCACTTATCTTTGGTCACTCGGAACCCAGCTGGTTTTGAGCTTCAGCATACAGTTCACTGCTCTGCATGTTTCATCCACTTTAGTTCACTTAGGTGTTCATCATGGTGTTTCTTCTTAAAAAATTGTCTTATCTATTGGTCCCTTCTGCATTGAAGGAGGGAGCATAGTGGATCCAGATAGACATTCAGAGTTTCTAGACCATGTACCACAGGGTATTTTTGTAGTCTTGGGGGGTGAATGAAATAAAATTTTAACTCCCAAACATATACTGAAGTTACTCCATATGGATGGAGCCCACAGTCTAGTAATAGAGGAAATATTACAGGCAGGAAATGAAGCAAGAGCTGGTTCTCACTACTGCAGTACATGCTCCGTGTCTTGTGCAAGACTTCAGAAAAGAAAGATAAACATTTTTGTTTGTCTCATTATTTCAGTAAATCTTTAACTTTGTTGCTCTGCATCTTGCTGCTTGGTTCATTGCAAAAGGGAAAAATGGCCCCTTTAAAGCTCATGTGTTAACACAAAGTTCATTCATCCAGAAATAGTGATGTAATGAGTGCCTCGGGACTAGCAATCAGGAAATGCAAAGATATTACATTTATTCCTTTTTAAAGATAATTCAGATCTACTTGATATAATTAGGAGAGAAATAAAAGTATGAAGAGGCTTCGAAATTCTGTCAGTAAGATAAATGGTTTAAGCAAAGATCAATTAGGAGCCATCTAGAGTACTTAGTGCTCCAAACAATTGTCTGAGAATAGGCTAGTACATAGAATGAAGCTATGAAATCCACCAGGAACAATACAATAGGTTGGCAAAGACAAGCAAGCCAATTCTGAGAAAAGCTGAATAATTTTGCTAGTGACAGAATATCTAATCGAACTATACAATTCTTTTTTTCTTTGAACACTTTTTCTTGCTACCTTTTTCTGTTAATATGGGCTCAAGAGCAGGTAAACATCAACCTAGGGAAAGGATGAGAATATCTTTAAATGAGTGATGTGAGGGGGAACCATATATGCATAGTTTGAAAAACCAGTTTGAACTACTATTTTAGAAATATAAAATAAAAATCAAAGTTCTACAAAACATTTCAGGCAATTGAAAATATATAAAATATATTATTATAAAAATTATTGCCAATCAGTGAGATACCACTACACAACTGTTTGTCTAAAATCTAAAACACTAAGAACACCAAAGGCTGATGAAGACATGAAGCAATAGGAACCCCCACGCACTGCTGGTGGCAGTACAAAATGGTACTCACTTTAGAAGACAGTTTGGCAAATTCTTACAAAACTAAATATGCTCTAACCATAAAATCCAGCAATTGTGTTTCTTTGTAGTTACCCAAAAGAGTTGAAAAATTATATTCACACAGAAACTTTCACATGGATGCTTATGGCAGCTTTATATATAATTGTCCAAACTTGGAAGCAACCAAGATTATCTTTTTCAGTAGGTGAGTGGAAAACTGTGATATGTCCAAGCAGTGGAATATTAGTCTGCACTGAAAAGAAATGACCTGTCAAGCCATGAAAAGATGTGGAAGGAAGTGAAATTCAGAATACAGAATGAAAGAAGCCCATCTGAAAGGGCTACATACTGTACGATTCTATATACATTATGGAAAAGACAAAACTATGAAGGCAGTAAAAAGACCAGAGATTAGTGGAGGGGGCAGAGATGAATATATGGAGCACAGAGAATTTTTAGAGCTATGAAATAGTCTGTATGATGTTTTAATGGATGCCTTTCATCGTATGTTTGTTCAAACCCAGAGAATGTACATTACCAAGAGGAAACCCCACTGTAAACTATGGGCTCTGGGTAATAATTCTATGCCAATGTAAGTTCATCAGTTGTAACACATTATGTACTGAGGTGGGGGATCTTGATCATGGGGAAGCTGTGCCTGTGTGGGGGCAGGGAGTATATGGGAAATCGCCGTACTTTCCTCTTAATTTTGCTGTGAACCTAAAACTGCTCTGAAATCTTGATTTAAAAATTATTTTTACCATTTTTAAAATATTAAAATGATAATTCACCACACAAAATAAAATGATGCATTAAATAAGCATGTGCCAATACAAAAGAAGAAACCTAGTATGTTTGTGTGTGTGCAAGCACGCACGCACACCAAGCACATTGGTGAGTGTTCTGCCTGCCTGAGGCAGAGTAGGCGCTATTCATCTGCCACTGTTCAGATACCTAATCCACTTGTAGCAATTTGCACAACAAAGTTCACAGGAGAAATTATGATGCCCTCTAACTCCAAACTAGTTGCTTTTATCTTTATTGAGTCATGCAAAGAGTTAAATTGCTCATGGCCATCATTTCAGGTCATACTCTGATTACTGAGTAAGTCCATTGTCTTACTTTACATTATTACCTATTACCTTTTATTCCCATACTCCAATACTGTCCCCATATAACATCTGTTGTAAATTGTTCAATAAATATATTTTTTGGATATGTTCTTCCAAATGTATATGACTGTTTGGTGGACATGTAATCCGTAGCCCTACCAAAGTATAAAACACTTCTATCACACTGGAATGTTAAACCATGGTTTCTGTCAGTCAATATAATGTCTGTGCCATTCATCTGTGTTGTAAGTACTATCAGTAGTTCCTCCTTTTTAAATTTTGTTCTGATAAGAACACTTAACATGAGATGTAGCCCTCCACAAAATTGTAAGTGTAAAATATATTGTAGTTGACTGTAGATACAGTGTTGTTTGCATCTCTCTAAAGCTAATTCATCTTTCTTAACTAAATCTTTATGCCCACTGATTAGTAACCCCCATTTCTCCCACCTCCCAGCTGCTGGTAACCTCCATTCAGTTCTTTGATTCTACAAATTTGACATATTTAGATACCTCATTTAAAGGGAGTCATGCAGAATCTGTCTTTCTGTGCTATCTTATTTCACTAAGCACGATGTCCTCAAGTTTCAAGTTTCATCCATGTTGTCACATATTACAGAATATCCTTCTATTTTAAGGCTGAATGGTGTGTATATATCACATTTTCTTGATCCATTCACCCGTCCATAGATGTTTAGGTTGTTTCCACATCTTGCCTATCACAAATAATGGTTCAATGAACATGAGAGTGCCAATACCTCTTCGAGATCCTGATTTAAACTGGGGGGAGGAGGTTTGAGAATGCTGGATCATATTTGCACACTATTTTTAATTTTTTGAGGCCTCCTCTATTCTGCCCTCAGTAGCATCTGCACCATTTTGCATCCCCACCAACTATTTCTCCACAGCCTCAACAGGTCTTCAATCTTCTGTTTTTTTCATAACAGCCATCTTGGCAGGTGTGGGGTGATGTCTTATTGCGGCTTTGATTTGCGTTTTCCTGATGATGATGACTGAGCGTGTTTCCATATACTTGTCAGCTACATTGTGTACTCTTTGGATAGTTGTCTATTCAGGTCTTTTGACCATGTTAACCGGATTATTAGTTTTTTCTATCCAATAAAAAGAGTTCCTTATACATTTTTGAAGATTAACCTCTTGTCAGATAATAACTTTTGCCAATATTTTCTCCCATTCCATAGGTTGCTTTTTATCCTGTTGATTATTTTCTTTGCTGTACAGAAGCTTTAAGGTTTGATATAGTCCCACACGTTTATTTTTTGTTTTGGCTACCTGAGCTTTTGGCGTCTTATCCGTGAAATGATTGCCAAGCCCAATGTCATGAATCTTTCCCCCTATGTTTTCTTCTAGGAGTCTTACATTTGGGGATTTTTTAAGTGTTTAATTCAATTCGAGTTGGTTGTTGTGTACAGTTTAAGATAAGGGACCAGTTCCATTTTCCAAATGCTGTCCTATACTATAAGGTCACATTCTATTGTATCATCTTCTTTTATTGATTCCAGTCTGTATATTCATTTTTTTTTTTTTTTTTGCTGATACCTGGGCTCTTTCCATATGAGTAAATCATCTATGTAAATTTTTGTATAAAATTTCTGTGACAATGTTATTTTATATCCCTTGGATAAGTACTTAGAAGAGGAACTGCTGGGTAGTATGATTGTGTACATTTAATATTATTTAAAAATCACCAAAAATATTTAAGTTTTCTGATATTTTATACTCCCAGTAGGAAAGTATGAGAATCACTCTACTTCCTATTAACGATGAAAGTGGGCATCATCAGTCTTTTTTGATTGGTGTACACTGACATACAATATCCTATTAGTTTCAGGTGTATGTCATAGTGATTCAACATTTATATGCATTAGAAAATTATCCCTGTGATAAGTCTAGATACCTTCTTCCTAAGTGTCATTTTCTTATTTTGAGGTCACCCCTTAAGTGTAGAATTATTTCGGATTTGACTATATTATTAGTGGTGGAAAACACTCTTAAAATAAGGTCTCTTAAAATATTCCTCCAAAGACCTACTTCAAATTCCTGTGAAATGTCATTTTTATATATCTCCCCAAGTAAATTTATTCCATTTTTTTCCGAGACAAATATTGTACCTTTCCATGTTTTTACAACCACTTAGATTTATTTCGTGTCTTTTCTCTAAAGAATTTGTGTCATTACTCTTGCAGATTTAACTAAAAATAAGACCCACTAATAACTGGATGCAATAAGATACAGTCTATTTTATTTTTCTTTTTATATACTAGTTAGAGTTTTGAATTTTTCATCCAGCAAAATCCTGCCTGGCTGCCTCTTTGGTTGTAAATCAGATCCTTTCAGATCCAGCATTGCTCTGATGAGGCCTTGAGAGCACTCAGAGTTATATTACTTACAGAATTGCACTCCAGTGTAATGTCAGAACGAGACACCGCGAAGTGCGCCATAATTTACCATAAAGAAATAACTCCAGCAATAAACCGTATTTAGTGTTAGGAAGGAGGAGAATAACAGGACAAACTAAATAAACATCATCACAACACAGCACATTAGATGACATTTTTACAGCAATGTATAAAAATGACTTTGTAGAGTCCTGATGGGGACTTACAGCCAAAGTTTCTTCTATGAGCATAAAATCATCTTGCTGTCATAAAAATCTGTTGCAGGTCTCAGGAAAGTTGCTTTTTGAGAAATAATATAGAGATGCTCTCGACTTATGATGGGGTTACATCCCGATAAGCCCATTGTGAGTCAAAAATATCATCTTGAAAATGCACTTAGTGCATCTAACCTACTGAACATCTAGCTTAACTTAGCTCCTTTAAGTGTTCTCAGAACACTTACCTCACCTTGCTGAGTAAAATCTTCTTGCTGTTGCTGCTCAGCATTATGAGACGATACCATAACATGTGTTGTCAGCCCAGAGAGCTCAACATCAAAATGTGAAGTACTGTTTCTACTCAATGCATATCGCTTTCACACCATTGTAAAAATCAAAAAATGTTAAGTTAAACCTTCCTAAGTTAAAGACCTTCTGTATGTAATCTGTTCTCACATGAATGTAAATGTTTTTAGTTAAAACATAATAAAAACAAATCGCAATCAATAATGGAATTGATTAATAGGTGATAAATTAAATTATTAATTAAATTGTTTTCAGAACAATATTATTAAGTCCTTATAACATTCTGATTTATGTAATTAAATGCATGGAGGTGGAAAAATTAAAGTGTAATTTAATAATGTGTAAATAAAGATAAGCAGGGAAAATAAATATCCAACGTAAATTTTGTCAGTGAAAACAAAGACAAGACAACTCTTTTATAGAGTAATCTTCATGATCAGATATATATAAGATTATAATATTAGATCTATATAGTACACAGAAGAAATAAATATATTTCAATGCATCACCAAGCTACAAAGGTAGTGAAAAAACTACAGAAGACTAAAATGAAATGGAAATAGAAACTAAGAAGCAAAGTGTGTCAGATTCAGCTTTTATTCTGTAAACTTCTGCCAAATTGTGAGATGCATTGAACTTTCCCCTCTCCTTTGGATGGCATGAGTTAGAAAAAAAAGATTCTAATATATCATGAGTGGTTGACATGTCTGATGAATTTGGCACCCTGAAGACCTATACTTTTACTAAAAGAATGACTGAAAGTTAAACCCATTATGACTTGGAGTGGATGCTGATTGGAGGTGAGATGGCCATGAAACAGATCATTTCAGAAACGATGTCCCAACCATTTGGAAATAACTGAAGTAAAGAAGAATGAAGGCTAATACAGGCTCATACATGACTTCCAAAGGGGCTAGTGAGGGCCATGTTAGGAAGGTAGGAAGAACACTGGACAGAAGTGGCCACGAGAAGCAGCTTTAATACCTGCTCCCCCTCCCTCCTCCATTGTACTCAAAATACTAAAGAAAGGAGCCATCGCTTCTAGTACTACAGGAGAAATGGAAGAATCAAAGTACGACCTGGTTTCAATTCAAGCAAGAATGTACAAGGAACTTTTGGAGATAAGGTCTAAGATACATGGCTTTTGGCTAATTGTTAATCATGAGTTCCAGAGAGCACAAGGAAAAATTTGAGAGATTAGGGAACTGTGGGAGATTTGATCAGAGACACACAGGCATGAACTTCTGGGTGAGGTAGGATGGGAGACAGAGAGGAGTCTGGAGCTTCTTTTAAGATTTAACTTATACAAGCATGAAAGGCAAGCTGGAGTCTGGGTGATCCCTTGGGTAGTCTAGACATACTCTACTTCTCAAGACCTGGCAGGCCCTGCAACAGAACAGGGAGTTGTATACCTCTGGGCCTGCGCACATGCTGTCCTGTCTACAAAGAAAGATTGTCACTGTCATCCTTCCAGAAAGGCCATTCCTCGTCTAGTGTGACCTTTTCACCATTAGTCTCTGGCAGAAAAAAATATTTCTTCAGAATAATCACCAAAGTGATAATTTCTGGTTTACATGTTTACCTGGTTTTGTCTCTCCCACTATAGCATAAGCTCCAAAGTGGCAGGAAAATGACATGTTTGACTCATTAATGTAGTGTCAGCAGTTAGGACAGTCCATACACAGCACATGATAGGTGCCCAGATATACATGTCTAGTAAATAAATATGAAACCCAAAGATTGCCAGCAAGTTTTTGGTTTTGTGACTGGGTAACACAGTGCTACAGAAGGACAAGTGTGGCTGGGGAAAGAAAGACAGGGAGTTATGTAGGGGTCTCATTATGAGTTTGGGGTCCGTCTAACGCCTTGACTTGCATTAAGAATCTCACCTTATGAAACAGATCTAAAAAGTAAATTCAGATATTGGAATCATCAGACTCTCTGATATAGTGAAAGCTGTGGGAATAGATGAGAAAATAGAAGGATATAATAATACAGAAATAAAAAACAAAGACACACAAAGTGAAGAAAGACATATCTGAGGTGATGAAATATAACCAGGTAGAAGTAGAACTACAGCCAAAGAATTACGTGTTTCAAGAAGAAAGATGCAGTAATGCTGTCACATGGAGTAGGAGAGGAGTGGGAAACGGTCCCCGGATTCTTACAATCCAGCAGTTGTTAGTAGCTTTAGAGAATCAGCACTTGCACGGCATTGTGGGAGTGGAAGCCTAATTTTAGAGAGTCGTGCAATAAAGGGAAGGTCAGGGCATAAAAAGGGTAAATAAAACCACTCTTTCAAGATGATTGATTGTGTAGTGAATAAGAAAATAAAGACAGCAAGAAGAATGGTGCTCAAGGACAAAAAGGTGTGTTCTTGTCTCTGTTTTTAGATCCAATAGACTTGTAATGTTTATCAGAGAAGGTAGCGATTTTCAACTGGTGTGCCACAAGAATTTTTAAAACATGCAATCCCTGACTATTTAGTCAGGGACACTGACCTCTTTTCCCTTAGATTGTCATATTAAAGAAAAATGACAACAGTCAACATAACAATAGCCAACTTTTGTGAATCACTCAAAATTATTCCTATTTTTTGTCATAACAAAACTATAATGTATTTTTGTTGTTCCATGGAATTGCTGAATTTTATTAATTAATTTATGTGTGCCATGAGATGAAACCAGTTGAAAATTGCTGAGCTAAGGGGAAGAGCCACTGGCAAGGAGAACATAGAAAATATAAAGGAAATAAGGGATCATTGAAGGATTATTGTCTGAGACCTTGAGAAGAGTGTTGAATGAATATTCATGAGTATAAGTAAATGTGTAGGGGGCATTAGATATTAGGAGCAAAGGCATCTATCTCATCTTTGTGGGGACTTACACTGGTGTACAGAATGTTAAAAGAGTGATGAACACTTAAAATAATTTATATCAGAAAAAGAGAAGGACTTAGGATAAAAAAAGTAAGTAAAATTATCTTTCCAAAGCACCAAGGCCCCCTGAAGATGGAGACCACCAACTTGTAATAGCACAGAACAGCACAAAAATGCATGCCTGTGTATGTTCTCTCTCACTGTTCAGTCTGCTAAGGTAAGAGGTAGCACACAGAGATGAAAGGGTTAATCTTGGATTGCAAGTCTGTTAGGCAAAGGTAGAAGAGTGATTTGAGGGACGAGAGGTAAAGGAGACTGCTTTTATAAAGATTTTTTTAAAGAGCTGATCGTATAATTTAATCAAATTTGTCAAAAATGAAGAGCTAAAGGGAAAACCTACAACAAGCAGATTTGAGAGGGATGATAAAGGTCTGTCTTGAATTTGCAAATTTTCAGGTGTCTATTATACATGCGAGTCAAATACATGATTGGACACATAAGTCTGACTTTAAAAAAGAAGTTGGGGCTGGGGTATCCATGTGAATTTGTCAGCATTAGTATTAAAGAAGGCCAGAATGATGTGGTCACCCAGGGGACCAGCAAAGCTAGAGAAGAAAGAGATCCAAAGACTGAACCTTGGGGCCTTGGGGCACCGAGAGTTGGGAGAGATGAGGAAAGTTCAGACAAGGAGAACGAAGAGTGTGGTGTATGAACTCTAAGGAGAGCCCCAAGGTTCCTTCTCCCTGGTGTGCATGGCCTGCTGGACCCACCCCCCTTGGCTGCAGGGGAGGCTTGAATATGATGGAGCTTTACTCCCAGGATTAGGTTTTATCACATGGCAAAGGCGAAGGGAGTGTGCAGATGTCATTAAGGTCTCTAATTGGTAAACCGAGAGTTAATGGAAAGGGAGATTATCTGACGCAGGCCCAACCCAATCTAGCCAGCACTTTAGTAGGATGTCCAGGCCACCTCTGAAGGAAAAATATATTCAGGAAGAGACTGAAACTGGGAGTTTCCCACTAGCCTTGAGGGGAGGGGGGTTGTTGTAAGAGGGCCATATAACAAGGACCTGAAAACAACCATAAGAGTGAGAGCAAACCCAGGCTGAGAGCCAGCAAGGGTACAGGGACCTCAGTCACAGAGCCACAAGGGAGGAGTTCTGCCCACATGAGTGAGCATGCAAGCAGGTGTGTCCCCAGTCAGCCCTCCAGATGAGAATGCAGCCCAGCCAACATTGTAGACTGAACTTCGAGACACCCTCAGCTAGATTTCTGACCTACAGAAATTAAAAGGTAATGAATGGGGGCTATTTTAAGCCACTAAATTTGTAGTAATTTGTTATGTAGCAGTGGGGAAATAATACAGGAAGTAATCGGTGAGTAGGAGAAAATAATGAGCAAGAGTTGTTCTGGAAGCCAGATGAGTAAAGAGAGGAGAATAAGGGACTGTGTTAAATGCTACTGACAAAGGCAATGTGTCAGACCAGAATATTGGTCATCGAATTGACTAAAGAGGGAATTCTGGAATTATAATATAATTAAAGAAAAAGTTTGTGAACGAACCAAAGAAGTGAGTGACATTCATGGGAGACAAAAGTGTGAAGGGTTACTGAGTCAATAAATGGCTAAAATTAAATTGTCGAATCTAGGACTCAGCATGTAGGTACACGTGCATAAGCTTGTCTATGGGGTGTGGGCATTTCGGACCAAATGTGAATGTGGAGCTTTGGGCCGTCTGCTTGTCATCCAAAGCATTGTCTCATCTTTGATTCCTACCTAAACTCACAGATAATTAAAAGGACCTTCTTACCCTGCAGTATTCCTAAAATGACATAAAAAAGTGTGAGGGATCTGACCAATAAAACATCAACAAATGACAGTTGTCACTATAGTTAATACTTGGTGTGTTTCACAAATTTCTCCCAACACACACATCACACCTGTAAGCTCTTCTATCATTATCAACTTTAATTTTTCTATAGAGGAACTACATGCACAGTATAAATTTATAGGATCGAAAATAACTTGCAGAGGAAGAGAAAAATGTCTATCTCTTCAAATTAAGGAGTACTGCATTATATTTGTATGCTGTATTCAATTAATTGGACATTTATCATACAGCAAGTTTCATGCACACACAGACACACAAAACAAAAATCATAAAGATTTATTACCAACCAGACAATAAACTGCATTAAAGTAGCTGAAGAAATGTGTCATTCTGTCATTACTAACAGGGTTGATGCTAATGCGTTTGTTTTCTGAAGCAAAAATAGTTTATTGTCAAGATTGGAGAAAAACTCAGAGTAAAGCCAATAACTCTTCTACTCTTCTTGAGTTGATTCCTTTTGAAGATTAATAAAAGTGTAGAGATATTGATTTTATCCTCTAATAATCACCCCTTATCCAGTGTTTCAGAATGTCATCACAACCCCAGGAAAGAAAAGCAAGAACAAGTTAAATGCTGTGCATACCCATCTGTGTAGCACCAGTAGTAACCATTTCTGATCGTGTGCCTACATTTACAGAGCAGTCGTTTAAATTTTCAGCATTGCTGGAATTGTTCTTTTAGCACAAGAAGGCGATACCAGTGAGTTTCAGAATGGCGATGCCTTAATATGAGTGTATTCAAGAAGAGCAAAATATCAAAGCCACAGAAATCTGGTGTTTAATCTAGAAAGAGGAGCAAATGTTATCTCAGTTCTGAAAACTGTTTCTCACATCAAATTGGGCTCCCTGGAAAACAGTGAAAGTCATTTTTGGAGATCTATCCCTGTGAGTCAGTAACGCACATGCCTCTTCTTGTCGTCATAGAAGATGTGGACAACATTTCTGTGAGTTGCCAGGCCATGGGGAGAAGACACCGGTGGAGAAGAATTTACACTAAAGTGAATACCCCCAATCTCTTCTTCAGCGTTCACTATTGTAAGAGGAAGTTTGCACTAGTAGCACAATAAATACATTTCATTAGAGTTTATGTAAAGTAAACTTTCATTTTTTTTTTAATCATTGTCATCTGGCCTTGGGGGGACATAACAGTTTTCATCTTGCTGTTGGCTGGCACAGAGAAAAAGTGTTGGTATGGGTTAACAGTGTCATAGTGAGCAGGAAAAATGCCTTTTTTTCCTCCTTGAATGCTAAGATTAGTACTATACGTATTCATAATACATAAGATGATATGAGAATAGTTTTTGGCTTTTTACACAGTAGATTATGTCAGTGAAATTGAGAAGGTTTAGAGAAAAAGATCCTTTGTCTCTGAAGAACCATTTGTAGGCACTGGTATCAGCCATGCTTCTACCAGAGATAGACAGATTGGCCCTTGGCTCACTAGACGGTGGGGCTGGCGAGTTACCAACCCTGGGTGGCGGATGGGCACTCGGGCAGGAGCCGAGGCTGCGGTCCACACAAGCAGCGCTTTCTCCTTCTTCCAGGAAACCTCAGTCTCCTAAGGTCTTTCAACAGATTGAATGAGGTTCACCCAGATTGTCAAGGATGATGTCCTTTACCGAGTAACACCTATAAAATGCCTTCACAGCAACAGTGCTTAAATTGAATCGCTGGACACTGTAAGCCTAGCCCCGCTGACACACAAAACAGACCATCACAGCAGCCATCACTTGTACAAGGCACTGTGCTAGCACAGGGAAGTGTAAGCTGAACAAGCCCTCTAGGGTCTTAGAACCTAGTGGAGAGAATCATGTTTAGAATAGGACAGAATAAAATGTGTTACAAAAATGCATAGGCATCTGTCATTTAAAATCAGATTGGAATGTAATGTGTAATATAGAACTATCATATGCCTAGGACAAAAATAACTCACAGAGGAAAACCATTCTGAATAGCACCTATGACACATTAAATTTGTACCTGATGAAAGAAGCATCACCGACCAATCCAAAATGGGTAAGATTATTAAAGAAGCTGTGCTAGAAAAATTGGGTCCCCGGGAAAAAAGCTAGTTTGACTCTGTTAAGCAAAATAGAGGCTCATGCTGTAGTAAATATGCATTTATTTAAGCAAAAAGAATTGCAACCTGGAGACACAGATTCAGGTAGTAACCGAAACTGTACTCCAGAAAAATAAAGGCTGGGTTTATAAAGGCAAACATCAGAAAATGTAACTCTTTCATGCAAATGAAGGGTTGCTGGCTACATTAACAGGAATTGGTTGGTTCCAATAGGCGAACGAGACAGTAAGTAACTACAAGGAAGGAAGTAAAGTCCCTATGTGTCCATGTAGCAGTTGTTCCAGGATGTTTATGGCTCAGCCTTGAGATTTACAGTTTTTGCAACTCAATAGCAGCTCCAAAAACTGAGGTAGAAGATACATACCCCACTTCCTCTACAGACTCCTGACTATTTAAAGGAACACTCTTAGCCATGCTTATTCCATTTTATTTTCTCCCTTATCAACTCTATACCCCAAATTTGATTGGAATTGTTTTGAAAAGCCTGTGAAATGTAAAAATCCTGATAAAATGGCCAAGCAGGCAAAACACCTAACACTCATAACCAAACTCCCCATACAAAACCAAGTCCTCACCACCACCGTCACAGATGTTCAATAGAAGGAACAATATAAAAATAAATAAAAGCCTGAATCACTACCGAAAATTAGCAGGGTTGCTCTGCATTCTCACAAACATTGAGGAATTGTTGCTACAAAAGCACATAAGGGGTCGGGATGAAAGAGGCAATGAGTCTGAAACAGCTAAACAACAAGGGCTCCTCCCCAAGCTCACATACCAAGAAACCCTAAGAGGGGATTCCAAAGCCCTCTATTTCAGAAAATTGAAAGTATCCAGTGGAAGGTTACTTAATAATGAGGAAAAGGAATGCAACCGTGGTATATTATTTCGGGCTGCCTCCTTTCCTGGGTACCTGCAGCGAAGGATGTCACAGACTCGCCTAACAAGTACATGAGGGAAAACAAAGAAGAGAAGTGATAAATTAGATACAGAGGAGCTGTTAGAAAGTTTAAAGAATATTTTGTGAAACTCTAAGCTAAAATATTAAGAAATATATAAATATTCAGATGATTGAATTTTCTAACCCAGATGGTTCAACACTAACCCAATAGCATGAAAAAGCTGAGGTTGACAAAAAATGTTAATTCCAAGAAGTGCATAAAACCTAGATAATTTTAAGTATAAATATTTTCCAAGAGCTTAGAAATAGAAGAAAAACACCTCAATTAATTTTTAAATAGCTTTAAGGACCAGAAAAAAAATTGTCCATTATCAAAATCTGTATTTAACTTTGCCTGGACTTTCTAGATAATTCTATAAGACAAGATAAATATAGAGAAGTAATTTTTGTTTGTTTGATGTCAATCGCTTTACTTGAAAGTTCAATTAGTGACTTAACGTTGTGATTCTTTTCTTACAAAGGGTAACTGACAAGGCCTAGAGCAGCCACCATGCCTGCTAAAGTAATCGCAGCGACCACTGTTTTAAATTCCACTAATTTTGCAAGCAAAAGAGGATATAGTAGTCCCACCTTATCTATAGCTTCATTTCCTACTTTTTAAATTACCCACAGTCAACCAGAGTTCAAAAATATTCGATGGAAAATTCCAGAAAAAAATCCATGTTTTAAATTTAGAGCAGTTCTGAGTGAGGAAATCTCAAGTGACCCCACCTAATCACCTCCCAAAGGCCCTACCTCCAAATACCATCTGTCACACTGGGGGTTAGATTTCTGTCACACTGGGGGTTAAATGTGGGGGCGGGGGACAAGACATTTATTGTTAGTACATAACAACATACATATTTCTACCAAATTAAAAATAGTCTAAAAATGTTAATACCTGCTGTCATCATGGTTTCAGTGAGATGTGCTTTCCCAGAAGCTGTTGGCAGGAACGTGAACTGGGAAACTGTCAGAAAGCAGGTTGGCCGTCTGTCTCTGGAGTGTCGACTGTGCATTCTTTCTGTTACAGCAAATCCCTTTCTAGAAATGTGTCTTAAGACAACAATAATAAACGAGATAAAAGATTTTCATGAGAGAACACTCACTGTAATGGTATTTACAATAGCAAATATATAGAAGTCAAAATGTCCAACAAAAGAGAAATGATGAATATAATTATAATGAAGACCAATACTGGAATAGTAATCAATTCTTAAAAGTAACCTTTATGTGGAGTATCTGACAAACTTCTCTAATGACTTTTTTAAGAAGGAGAGAGAGAGAAGCATGAGTTTGTTGTCCCACTTATTTATGCATTCACTGGTGGATTCTTATATGTGCCCTGACCGGGAATCAAACCCACAGCCTCGGCATGTCGGGACAACACTCTGCCAGCTGAGCCCCCGGCCAGCGCTCCAATGACACTTCTTAAATAAAAATGAAACTAGGGTATGGCATTCTTTTTGAAACATTGGGATCCAAATTGTGAGTGAGTATTAAATTTCACATGAAAATGATGAGTATTTATCCCAGAGTGATAAAACATAAAGCAACTTGCATGTTTGTAATAACATTTTTGTAATTTAATATATTTACAAGGAAGATGTTTTACTTTAATAAATCAGAAAGTCAATGATACAATCAGAATTAGTAAGATTAAGATGAGTTTTTCTTCAAAACTCAAAACTTTAGAACGCAGCAGGTTGTCAGGAAAAAACTGAGTCTTCATTTTCTCAGCTCTTATTTGATTTCTAATAGCTACTTATTTATTTCTCTTTGTCTCATTTCTCTTTTTACTTAAGATTTTAATTCAATATCTTGATAATTTTGAAAAATGTTTCATTTTTTTTAAATGCCCTTTTTAATCCTAAGCTTTCTTTGGTTGATCTTTTTTAATCAGTCCAAAACCCTGCCCATGTGCATAAAGGCACACTCATTATCTTCTTTTTGAATTCCAGTAACAAGAAATTAACTTCTTACAGGTATGTTGATTTTTTATAATAAACAAGTCAGTGGCTTCAAATTTTGGTTTTACCAACTGGAATCATGAGGAAGAAAATTAAAGGTGAAAAGTTATTCTAATTGGTGTAAAAAATACAGCGTCTGGTACAAATAACAGTACTTTTTATTATAAAATCTTTTATTACAAAATCATAAGCATGTAATTCTGTCATGTAACAACATCACACTTAAGCATACCATATGACATTTTAGGTGAAAATTCAAATTAAAAGTATAAATTATTACACCCATATTATTACCCTACTACCATATTCAAGCAGGCCTTACTTCTGCCCGGCCCTGTATATTTTAATAATCACAGGATAGCAAGTGTTAAAGTCGTGCCAGCTACTACTGCTGTGCTTAGCAATCGTTAGCCTATTGAGTCCTCTAGCTAACCTGTGACAAAGGTACTAGTATTAGCTTCAGGTGGAGGTGAGGGATCTAAAGCACAGAGGGTTTACATATTTGCCCTCGTTTGCTCAGCAGTAAGGGGTAATGCTGGAACTCAGTTGTAGCCAACTTTGCCCCCACGTCTCCACGTTTGGCCACCGCACAAGGCTCTCGTCACACCAAAACCAGCGATAGAATCTCCCATAAGTCTTCGAGAACTCAGCCTTTGGGAACAAAAGAAAGCTGCATCCTCCTTTATTACAGCTAAAGGAAATAAATTGCTCACATGCTGATACCATGAAAGACAGTCTCTAGCTTTTCCTTTGAGTGGATTTGCTGTGGTACATTAGATAACTTTGCCAGAATTCAATAAAGGGAACGGCAGAGGGAATAACAGATTCAGAATTGACGTAGTTTGGTCAGTGGCAAGAGCAATAATAAAACATTTTATCACCTTAAGATGTGAGTACTGTATCACATCAAGGCATGCATTCATGACAGAGTGTGCGTGTGTCTGGAGACGCTGTGTATCTGTCCTTTGAAGTGTGAATCTGTCATCCAGCTTCACACTCAGACCTGCAAAGATGCTCTAGGCAAAGGGTGCCATTTCAATTGATTTGTTTGTTACTTTATAACAGCATATTTCTGTGCATTGCCCAATCTTTTAGAATTAAGATAGAACACCGTGCAAAAAAGATACAATACTCAGTAAAATGTCCATAAAATCATCCAGCTGCACCACAAGCAGCTTTTATGATTCTCAAAAAACATCAGGTTCACTGGATCAATGAAACTGTTGCATTCACACAACTGCCATTTGTTGAGGTGAGGTAAGTGATCCTTCGGACTCACAGAGCAACACGTCTGAAGTCATGAGTCAGCGTAGAGCTGTGCCTGGGTGTGTCCGCGCACCGGCCACAGGTTGGCCTAACATTAGAACCTGGCTACTGTGCTGGGTGACGCTCAGACTCAGCCATTGCAAAAACAGCCATTTCTGGCAACTGTGACCAGCCACCCTATGCATATACCTGGTGATTTCTCTTTCATTGCAAGGAGCTTAAAATAAGCCATTTCTCTGGCATTTGGGGTATCCAGGCCATTTCTTAAAATGCCATCGCATCAGGCTCTCAGAAGTCTTCATATGCCCTTGATATTCTGTTTAGAGTTTGACTGTAATCTAATGATGTTTTACATCAGACTAAGTGACAAGCTCTAAAGTGGTTTGGAAAGATACCAGCAGATCTCTTGGACCACATCCCAGAGATAATGTTCATGTTCTCAGGAACGTTTTACCATTAGACCCTGGACCTGGTAGCTAGCAACTAGTAGTTTCACAGTGGTCAAAAAGAAAATTTTAAGACCCAGGAAAAAATGAACTCTGAAATATGAAAATAACTAAAATGGAACATTTTAAGATATACAATTTCCGCAGACATAGCATGTCCTCCTGTGAGCTTCAATTTGATTATTAACTATACATGAATTACATTTAATTAGTGATACTGACATATTTTGAGTGAGATATATCATACAATTGTCCTCAAAATTGGAAAGAGCCTGGTTACCTAAGCCCTACTTTTATTAATTGTAGACTTATCACGATTCTATATTGTGGTTCTCCAGATGTTAAAATTTACAAAATCAGTTAACAAAAGTAATGTTAGAAGAAGTAACTAGTTTAGGTTAAAAATTAACCACTAAACCTGGTTCCTAAGACCAGGTGAATAAAGACAATGAAAATAAAATAGTTCTTTCAATATTCTACTACCCAACCAAAACATTTTAATGGATGCTGAATCCTACATTGTATTTTTATAGCTCCCCTGCCAGAAACACAACTCTTTTTTTAGTACTCACCTCCATGGTCCTCAACCTCACCTGCACATCAGAATCACATACTGGATTTTTAAAATTATATACACCCAGCTCTTGCCCAACACCTTTGAATCAGAATCACAGAGGCAGACTCAGGCATTTATTTATATTCTAAAAAGAATTCTCAGGTGATTCTGGTGTGCTGCCGCTGTGGAAAATGAATAATCTAACAAGCCAGAATCACCACGTTTCACTGATGATTTACCACCCAAACTTCATCGATAAGGGTTGCAGTGCTGTGACCAGGCAGCGTGTCAAATTATGTCATGTTTTCAAGTGCCACAGCCAGTTTTGTTGCTACCTTGTTTTGAATGGACTGTTTTCCCCACACCATCGACTGAAAGCAGTATTTTCTGTGAGTGCGTGAGATACATCAATTTCCCATGGAGACTGCACCTCCACCCAGCAGAGTCAAGAGCCACTATTTTACTTCTTCGTCACTGACAAGGCATCCACAGAGAGACAATTTATCTTTCCTGATAGTTTGGGATAGGAGAAGCAAAAGCATTTCTCCCCGCTGAACCATCAAAACCAAACAAACAAACAAAAATTAACTCATCGAATTTCTAAAACATAAACTCATGTAATAAGAAATGGTTGAGATAATAGAATGAAAATGTGGCCTGTTAAAAGGTACACGTAGCATTTGACCATATTGGCTAGAGTCTATTTTCTTATATTCTACAACCTTAGATGTTTTCTCTTAATTATCATATTCATATGATTTCACTTTTAACAGGAACCTAAACAACAAAACAAAGAAACAAGCAAAATATAGTCAAAGACACTGCATTAGAGGACAGGCAGAAAGTGACCAGAGGAGAGAGAAGAGGGAATTCCAGGGGAAAAGGGGAAGGGTTTACAGGAACAAAGTTAAAAGACACATGGATAAAAGCTAGGGGGAGGGTGGTAATGGGAGGGAATTTGGGGGGGGGGGGCTTGATTGAGAGTAAAGGGGAGAAAACTGTACTTGAACAATCATTAAAAAAAAAAAGAAAGAAAGCTTACCAAGATACAAAAATAAACTTTTCCCAAAGTCTAGCACCAAAGTAATGAGGTACTTAAAGAAAAGGAAAATGGTAAGCGGAGAGATTTGTGTTCCTACTAATAGCCTAGCACTGTCAAAATAATAATTTGAAAAGTTTGTGGGGTTTTCTTTTAAACCTTCTGTACTAGGTCCTAGGGCTGCTATAACAAAGAACTCTACACAGGGTGGCTTAAAACAACAGAAAATTAGTCTCTCACATTTCTGGAAACCAGAAATCCAAAATTGAAGTGTCAGCAGGTTGGTGTCTTCTGGGTGCCCTGAGCAGGAATCTGAATCGGGCCCCTGTCCCAGCACCCAGGCGTTGCTGCCAGTCCTTGGCGTTCCTCAGCTTGCAGGTTCATCACCCTGAACTTGGCCTCGGTCTCATGTGGCCTTCCCCCTGGCTGTGTCTCTGTGCCTCTGTCTTGCTTTCTTAGAAACCCACCAGTCACTGGATGCAGGGCCCACCGTAATCCAGGGTGACTAGCCACATATTATATCGGAAAAGAGCAAATTCCCAAAGTAGGTCACATGCACAGCCTTGGAGGTCAGGACTTAAACATACCTTTTTGGGGACACAATCCAATCCACAACATGCCCCTTCATTAGTTACACAGTTTCAGAAGAAATCTATGATAAGCACCAGATTTCCTAAATCCAGAATACACTCATTGCATGATTTTGTGCTTTCAGAGCTATAAGCATGATGGATTTTTCTTCTTTTTGGTTCTCAGTGTTATAAACATTGATGAACCCCAGTCCAGGAAATGATTTGTTTTAAATTTGTCTTGAAAAGCAAGAAGGAAATTCTATGAGTGTCCTTGTTTCAAGCCTCAGGCCTCCATTCTACTGTTTACATATAATGTATATAATATGCACACATGCATGTATGCACACACACATACATATGCACATTTGGTTTCTGTCTTTCTTTTCACTTTTATTCTCTTATACTGTAGTATCCTCATTTCTCCACATTTTCTTCCAATACTAAATGTTCTTAAGCTACCAGGAAGCCTGGGGTATCACTGGCCATAAGCTTAGTCAACTTCAATGGAGGCAGCCAAAATTGAAGATTTGACAGGGTCTCATTTAACCAACACTCCATTACCTGGAAGCTTTTATATTTGGCAACTTTAAGTAGGACATGCATAACCCTGCCAGCTTTACTTATGGAAGTAGCCCTGCTTCCTTTGAGCAGAGTGACCTCAGGCCTTCTGGTGTGCATTAGCGTCTGACTGCACCAGACGACGCCAGATGAGCCTACACCTCCTTTAACTCTCACAGTATCGGCTTAGGTAGAAGCAATGCTATCAGAAACAATATGGTTTTATTAAATATTGTTAATATAAAATAAAATAGAGATCATTTTGTTTTTAGCCATATCATTGACCAGTCAATTCAGAATGTCTTAGATATTTTAATCGTTCGTTACTTAGTATTATTCTGCACAATTGCATGAATGAGTTAATAATAATGTGTGAATATTGGTTCATTAATTGTAACAAATGTACTATACTATTGTAAGATGTTAATAAAAGGAAAAATTGGGTGTGGAATATATGAGAACCTTCTGTATGAACTTTTCAACTTTTCTGTAAATCTAAAACTGTTCTAAAAAATAAAGCCCATTATAAAAATGTCCCAAATTGCTCCACTTGGAAAAAAGAAACAAGTGCAGACATAAAATCCATTCACCCATATTCAATAAAACATTAGTTGTGATATAGTGACTTTTCCTTGGCCATTTGAAAACAGAATATGTGGCTATTCTTTATCCATGGATATTCTTTCTTCTTCTAACAATCTAACAATGAAAACCTGTTTTATTTTGTTTTTTAATATATTTTATTGATTATGCTATTACAGTTGTCCCATTTCCCCCCTTCATTCCCCTCCACGCTGCACACCCTCTCCCACCCACATTCCCCCCCTTTAGTTCATGTCCACGTGTCATAGTTCTTTAGCTTCTACATTTCCAGTACTATTCTTGCCCTTTCCCTATTTTCTACCTACCATCTATGCTACTTATTCTCTGTACCTTTTCCCCCTCTCTCCTCCTCCCACTCCCCTGTTGCTAACCCTCCATGTGATCTCCATTTCTGTGATTCTGTTCTTGTTCTACTTGTTTGCTTAGTTTGCTTTTGTTTTTGTTTTAGGTGTGGTTGTTAATAACTGTGAGTTTGCTGTCTTTTTACTGTTCATATTTTTATCTTTTTTTTCTTAGATATGTCCCTTTAACATTTCATGTAAGAAAACCTGTTAAATTATATTTTGAACATACAACTTAGATGAGGGAGATACATAAAAAATCAGAAATTATCCAGGAGATATGGATTAGTAAATTAGTAATCAAGTATAGATTAATCTAGATTAGTAGTTTCTGCTATTACTCTATTTCTATTCATTGACAGACCTCCTAAAAATAAGTGTTCTTTCTCCCCTTATGCCATTTGGGCCTCATTCAACTTCCACCTTAAGAGGTTGTCAAACCATAAAGCAAGTCAAGCGTATGACACCTAAGTTGGAATAGATATCTATTTTACTTAAGTAAAAAGACATTTGTTGAAATAATAATATTGTCACTAAAGATAATATTGAGGTGCCTTAGGGAGGCTGCCCACCTTTTTTTTTAATGTAAAAATCTGTGTGGAGATATAAAAAACTAAAGAAAGTGCACAAATAATAAAGTTCAGCTCACTTGGTTCTTGCAAAGTAAATTCATCCATGAAATAAGCACCTAGAAACTGAGTGTAAGCAGAGCAAGCCCCAGCACCCGGGTCCAGACAGAAGGCCCAACAGTAACCACAGTCTCAAGTTCTAACAAAATCAGTTAGTTTGGTCTGGTTTTTGAATTACATGTAAATGAAATCATACTGTATTCTTCTGTTTATGGGTTCTTTATCTCGCATTATGTCAGCTTTATCCATGTTTTTCATTATTGTTGTTGGATTGTATTCCATCGTCCGAATATGTTAACAACTTATGTGTTCAGTCTACCGGCATTTGGATTGTTTCCAGTGGGACTGTTAGGATTAGTATCGCTGTGAAGATAGTTATAACTGCCCACTACTCTCTCCTTGGCCTTGTTCATTTCTGCAGACCTGCAGTGACACCACTCACAAAGGGCTATGACCACATCTTTCTCAGTCTATCCTGTAAGTGATAACACTGTTTCTCTGACTATAGGCAAGCGAAGAAGATGGATGGTGGTATTGAAGACAGTAGTGGAATAGACTTCAGGCAGCAGGGAAAGCTTAGCATTAGCTGGTGCCAATACAGCATTGATTAGTGGAACAAGTGAGCATTCAGCATTAAAACCAAAGAGTCCTGAGCAAAGACAAATTCCTGCTCTTTGATGTTTTACCAAGCTATTGCTACAAAATATCTTTGGTCTAATAACTAGGCCCATTTCATTTGTTCCATAGACCATTTTCAAGAGGAATGGGGGGGGGGGGTTCCATTTCATCCCAGGTACTAAAAACTGTAGGTTCCAAGTGTTATGTGTGTGTGTCTGTGTGTTTATCCAAATGCTGACCTCTGAAGCTGAATCTTGTAGATTGCTACATAATGCAGTTGGTCCAATATCTTAATATCGGATGGTGAAAAGAGGCATATAAAAACAAAACAGTAAAAAGTGTTCTAAGGCTTCTCATACTATTATTTCCTCTGTGCCCTGCCCTTGACCATGTCCGACCTCTGAATTTCATGGAATTTTTTCCCAAAAGAGAGACAGGTCTAGGCTCATTATCCGTTGCAAGAAGTCCTGAAAGAAAGAGGTAATCCCAGGAGGAAAAGGATGCAGAAGGAGACATATCCCTTAAAAAGATGAGGCACAAACATCAAAAATCCCCCAGGATAATGGCCTTGATGTGTATCACATGTTATGATAAATAGTTTGTATCGTGGTGCCAGAGAGAAAAGTGCCAAGACAGGGCACCAAATGTCACTGTAATGAGCAGATTTGGGCTCTATGAATTCCTATAGAAACAGTTCTATGAGCTAGGTTCACACGTGTGACTCATAAAGTACTTTCTGTATTTCAAAGATGTAAAGGAAATCCTTAGAATCTCCAAGGCAGGATACTTTCTCCCAGTATTTCCATCAGCCCCAAGTTACCACAACAGAAAGAGGATCTCGGTGTCAGCTAAACAAACGGTTCACACTGCATATCTCATTCCTAATCACTCTTGTGGATGTGGTCAGCTGTCCAGTTACTGGGTTTCTTCTAAATATTTCCTGGTTCCATAATTTCCATTCTTCAGGTTTCTAAACTATTTTGATGTAAACAATTCTGTAACTAAGCCCACAGAAAAATAGTAAAATAACCCCAGAAAAAAAACGGGTATGTTTTAGGGTCGGGTATGAACAGCAAACAATATGTGAACATAAGCAAACCATTAGGGGGAATCTCCATCTTTTCTGGTCTTCCTGTGTTGATGTAACCGGCACAGAAAACGCACGCTGTGTGGTTTGCAGACATAATGCATCGAGTGGATGAGCAGCGTACATCACCAGATGCCACAGCCCTTGGAGATGCATGAAACGATAGCACAAGTCCCTGAAAATTTTTAAAATAGGGGCATTGTGAGTCTCTGAAAACCTTGGGGAATTAACAGTATCTACCAAGGCAATTTGTGCTTTCTCCAGCTTGCGACGTGGAGGGATTTAAGGGACGTATGTTTTATATGCTTCTTCTATAAGGTTGGTTAACACAGAGGTCCGGGTGTTTTCTTTACAGCGTTTCATTTTCATGGAACTATTGAAATTGCAGAGATTTAAATGCCAGAGGGAAAACAAAAATGTCTATGTTACATGTTTGATAACAGGCATTACAGATAAAAGGTCAGGGGTCCATATTTTGATGAGGAGCCCATAACCCAAGCTTTTAGAAATAATGCCATGTGCCTATCTTCTCCAAAACTAATAGTGTGGGGATGAGAAGGGGTCCCAGGTGGAGAGGCCAGGGAGGGGCAGACGAGCCGCAGTACCACATCGAAAAGTTAGATCATGTAACAGCGCAACTCGTTCCATAGCTCCAGAGGACTGTGTATCCTAACCGCAAGTTTGGACGACCAGCCCATGGGCTTAGTTCCTGCTGTCTTCTGGAGTGCCTGAGATTGTACTAAGAAACCATGAAATCTCCATTCCTCAAATGGTACTCCATTTAAGGAAATGAGAAGAAACAAACAATTACCAAGGACACGCAGCTCCAATGACAAAAAGATCAAGAAAGAGAATGTACAAAACAATTTAAATGGCAAGGGTATCTATTGGTAACATGATGCAGATATTGAAAATAGTCGTTAGGGAACTTCTAGGTTAACTGTGACATTGGCACAGGGGCCTAAACACTGTTGCTCTCGAGTCCCTATTGAAATGATTAAAGAAAACAAAATCAAGAAGAAATTGCAATACTGAATACAAAGGCAAGATGACTTTCCCATGCCACAATCTTTAAGGAAGCGTCACCTGATATCTGAAAGATCCAGTAAATTAATTGTTTAAACAACCCGAATTAAAGTATGAATCCTGGGAGGGAGGTGAATATAGAACAGAGAGAAAACATTTCACAGCCCTTTCTGACAACCACGGTGCTCGGAGGAACAAACCGCCGCACAGAATAAAAAGAGAGCCAATGGCCAGTAGTACCTGGAGGGAAGCAGACAGTATGCCACCCTTCCCTCACCCCACCCCCAAAAACACCTAGAATAGAGGCTGCGTGAAGAATTAGCAATGGAGAGCTGCCCTGCCGAAGAAGCATCGCGGGGTACAGAGAAGAAACTGTACTGAAATAAAGTCCTTTCATTCAGAGTGTCTTTTTGGAGCTGCTGGATCTCAGAGCTGATGATGTCACCTTTCCTCAACAAGTTCTTCCGTAAAACCCACCAGAAAAGAATTTTATTAACATCCTTGAGGACGGTGAGAAGATGCAAAATGTAGTTTCTCACTGTGTTTGTGATGACTACCAGGCTGAGTTGATATATTAACAAAATCCAACATTAGGCCTGGATATTTATTGTGCAAAGTTAAAAAAGTAAAATACATAGCCTGTTATTGATATCACTAGGAAAACAAAGTTAAATAATGGCTGAATAAGGCAAAGAAAAATAAAAATTTAGGATATCATAGAAAACGGCAGCATTATAGAAGTAGAAACACCTGAGAAAATTTAATCCAAGATAATCCAGGGAGGAGACGTGAGCCAATGAGAAGACCCAATGTGTGACGTAAGAGGCATGGCATAAAGAGACTCGTCCAAAAAGAATTAGCCTGTTCTGGCAGGAGCCGAGGTAAGGTCAGCAGCAGAAGGAGGCTGAAGTTAGAGCTGCTAAAATATACAGGGTCTGGCAGAAGTGAAGCCTGCTTGAGTGTGGTTGGCAGGGTAATAATACGGGTGTAATAATTGGCAGTTTTAATTTGAACATTTCACCTAAAATGTCATATGGTGTGCTTGAGTGTGATATTGTTATGTTACAGAATTGCATGCTTATGAGTTTGTGATAAAAGGGGTGGGGGGCCCTGTGTATCTACAGAGGCAGTTAGGAGAGCCAACCTAATGATTTCTGCGTGAGAACTCCCTGAGACCCGACTCCAGCTTAACCCTTTGTCAGCCGCACTCAAGGAGAAATACGGAGTGTAGAGCAGAGGGTCAGGGGCTTATGTTCACAATATAAGGGCCAAAGCGGCTTATACAACTGTACAAATTCTACTCATAAATATGAGGAACCAAAGACTTAGGAAGGAAAATTAACAACCATATTATATGAATAGTAAGATTATGAATTACTGTTCAACCTAATGTCTACATATTCCAAACTATAGTTACATATTTAAATCATTTAAAAATATTTTAAGCGTAATTTGTGTTTGATCATTATGCAATAAATGAAAACTAATGGCATTTGGGATTTATGTGTCCTAACAGCATCATTAATTCCATCCTTTAAGCAGAGTACAGGATGGCCAATGAATGTTATTACATATTATAACTATTTTTTTAATTTGGTGTATTAAAAAATAATTACATAAAGCTGAAGTTTAAGCCGTAAACCAAGTGTAGCAGTAACCACTGACTGTTGGCACCACCAGAATTTTGCATGTGACCAATCTTTATTCCAATGAACTCCAATTCCCAGATAATCATGGATGACGCTGTCACCCATGAATTGCAACTAATGCCGTCAAGCAAACACAAGTTCTTTGGGATCTGTTAAAACCCCCACAGAGACTCTTATGAAAATTTAGTGTTCCTTGCTGGGAAGAAAATCCACAAGGCCAGAGAATCTTAACTCCTGCAACTGTTGTTCTTCAGAGCATTTCAAGAGCCCCTTGTCAGAGAAATTGAACTTGATCCTGCTTTTGATTTAGAATAAGCTCTTATCATAGAACTGTCACTTCCGGGCCCTCCAACCCTGGGCACAGGATGAGCTGTGACCTGACAGAAGCTGTAATCGGAGGCAAAGCGACTGGTGATAAACTACGAGGTTCCATAGGTTTTGATATAAATCAGTATAGAAACTTCATCTCTATTCAGTTAAAGCATTTATAGCTTTGTTGTCTTACAGGAAATACAAACTGTGTCAAGACAAAAGCAAAGTCAGAATCTGCTGCTGTAATTCCTAAAGTTTCTACTTTCTTAACAGTGCTCCAGCAAACCCTTCTGGTCCCCATATTTGAAAACACTGTTACTAACTCAAAGTACCTCTCCTTAACCCTACCCTGAGAACAGGGGTAGAACCCCATCATATTGGCAATTAAAAACTCACAACTGCCTCCTTCTCCAGAAATCACCCTCCCATGGTAGGAGCTGCCTGGTCCTTCCCACCGCCTCCCCAGCCGCAGCTCCTAGTTAATAACTGAGTGATTCTGGAGTTCAAAGGAACAACCACATTACCTTTTGTGCAGTTAATATTCCAGAGCTTCCCATGCTCCACACCACACACCTCCGTCCCCCTGCCCCCCACAGCAACCACCGCTGCCTCCGTGTATCAGACCCAGGCCAGGCTTCATCTAAGACTGCAGACTTTGGGGCTCTTTCTCCACCCCTTCCTCCCTCTCCCCCTCTTCGTGCTTCACTTCCTTCCTTAAGGCTTTCCCCAAATAGTACTTTCTCAGTAAGTCACAGGCTCCCAAACTCCTGTTTCAGGCTCTGCTTCCTGTAAGTGATGGTATCAGATCAGCAAAGGGACGTTGTCTTCCCAGGCACACGTGACAATGCTTAGGTCTGTTAATAAGCATGGCCTTAATTTGGGGGGTGATGTCATGGCAACAAGATGCAGCTCATATGTTGGACCTCACAGACTTGGATCTCATTCTCATATCCAGCGATTCTGAAATTAGTTGTGAAAGGAAGAATATCCTCTCCGCCTTCCAAGTATCTCTCTCCTTCATAAAAACAAATGACCAAAAATGCAGAATACCTTTTAATGCCCCCATGTTAGCTGTAATACCTTGCCCTTCCTCACTTTCCTGCAACTCCTAAATCAGTGAACATATGTGGGAGAGGCTGTTTTGATTGGTTTTAATTCCTGCTAAAGAGAAGTTTAATTTCCATTTCAGTCACTAGGGAAAAAATTCGGAGGGCACCTTCTCCATACCAGGCCACAGGGAATAAGGCAATGAACACAACAAAGTCCTTATTTTCATGAAGCTTATGTTCTAACTGTAGAGCACCAAATATAAAAATACAGATAATAGCAATTTGCAGAAAGAGTATATTCAACTTTTTCTCTAAACTGTAATATCACATTGAAAAAAGATCTTTCCCTCCATATATTACATTCTAGGCCAAAGAGCTTACCAGTCATTGATGTGTTTTAATTAAGTATGAACTGATCAAATGATATTATTCCAATGATGTAATTTCTCAGTAGTGGTAAGTTGGATGAACTGGTTCAGAGTAGATGCTTGGTTTACTCAGTAATTCCACTGCCCAATTATTTGCGAACTGACTGTGCTTTGTGAGCATCACAGTGTCCAACTCAGCCTTTCGTTTACAATGCACATGACGAGGCTGCTTCCTGCGTGCCACTGCGGTACTGAAGACATTCACTGGGTCCACGCTGATCGGGTGGCAAGGAGGAAGCACACTGCACCACCTGCAGGAGGGTGTGTGACCAGCACCCGACGGTGCCCTGATGGAGGGAGGTATCGTGTGTCCCTAGCATAGAGGACGTGAAATAAAAGCCTGTGGAATGAAATACCAAATCAACACTTAGACCCACATAGTAAAAGCCAGCAAACGTTCCTGTTGTTCCCTATGGTTCTGAGGAAACACTTCATGTAATCTTAGACAAACGTTTCCCCATTGACAAAGAAAATTACTTTAAACTAGAGGCACTTGAGAAATCGTTTTTTAACTTTACTTAGTACATGAATGATTATTGAGTGATGTTTCAGATTAATAGGTCATGTTCATGATAGCTGTAGAAATAAATATTGTGTGAAGTAGCTAAGGTCTAAAAAGTAACATAAAGTGTCTAATATAATAATCATTTTCAGGGTCATTTTTAGCAGTAACATTCTGTCCCTCACATCCTCCAATACAGGTATTGACAGAGAGTATATTAGTTAGTCCATTTATCTACTCCTTTTCATTGTTCAAGTGAAAATTGACTCTGAATAAGTGGTCCCATTGATTTTCTAGGTAGCTTTCTTCCTTGACTATTTAATTATGTCCTATAGTTTGCTGTTGAGGACTTTGCAAGATATTACTCAAATTCTGCTTTAGTCCAACTTGTTTTTCCCTGACCTTCATACTTTATAGATTATTTCTGTTGCTGTTACATAAACCAATGTTTCAGCTTCAAAGGTGTCTTTTTTCTTGCAGTAGCTGCTTTGCTTTCTCCCATTACTCATATTATGAAAAGTAAGTGATACACTTCATATGTACTTATTACTCTTATACTTAACAAACAGCATCATTATTTTGGCAATAATTAAAATGTGAGTTTCTTCATCAAATGTACGCATTTCACCAAGTAGGAAAGTGGAGCAATGCAATGGAACCAAGGTTAAGTGTCATTGTGAGAGTCTGGATCTCAGACTCAATGGATGAATCCAATGCCTTGTGTTCATGTGTTAAAGAGTAACTGTTTACATACAGAAGAGAAAGATATAAAAGATAGTCCAAACTTCATTGAAAAAAGTAAGTAGAAGATTTAACTGTGAATCCAGCGGAATCAATATAGGACGCCTTATACCTACCTGCCAGGGGAGACACCATGACCATGAAGGTGGATTTCCCAGGCTGAAGCTCATCCATTGCGCTCCAGACAGGCTGACCCCTGCAGTTCCCCAGATGTGGGGAACTCCATGCAGAATTTTTGGTAGTGGGGACTGTGTTCACACTCTTCCCTAGGGAAAAAAAATATATGTAAAGGACACCTTAAGAATTAGATCCAGTCTTAGCTGTGCTCATAGAAGCCATGCAAAATTACAGTTTGACTAGAGTCTAATATTTCTCAATGTCTGTTCGGGAATATTTCTCATCTAGGAACTTTTATTTTAATCACCAGCAAATTCTTACCATCTCAATGCTTGATCACTTCAGCCACTAAACTGTGTATTAGAACAATTGGGGCTACTTAAGAGTGAGACAAAGTGCTCCACTGAGGAAATCCAAAGAATGAGAACAAGTAGAAAGTGTAGAAAATGAGGTGAAAAAGCAGAGCTGAGCAAAAGGAAATAAATACTTCCTAATCAAATACCAATGGAATGCTTTCTGTTTCCCAGTGGTACCTCATTGTGCCAGCGAATGAATGACAGTATCCAGTCAATGAACTAAGTGCATGTATCCATAATTCACAAATCACTGAATGGATATCTGCATTTATCTTCTCTCCCACTGCCTAGACTAGATTCATCATTGCAAGTGTATAAATTGTTACCGTTTGCATAACTGCCCCTGATGCATGAAATGCTACGTGGTTAGCGCAGAAGTAGACCCTAATGACACATTTCAACATTATATCATGACTATTAGGGAAATGGTATGCTATCAATATTTAATTTATTTCTTTTTAGAAAGTTAGAACTTCTTGCTCTGGCTGGTGTGGCTCAGTGGATTGAGTGCCAGTGTGCGAACCAAAGGGTCACCAGTTTGATTCCCAGTCAGGGCATATGCCTGGGTTGTGGGCCAGGTCCCCAGTAGGGGGTGCATGAGAGGCAACCACACATGATGTTTCTCTCCTTCTCTTTCTCTCTCCCTGCCCCTCTCTCTAAAAATAAAATAAATTAAACAATCTTAAAAAAAAGAAAGTTAGACTTCTATAATATGTGCTTCAGTGAACATGTTAACAATGACATTTTTAAATTCCATATAATTTTTTTCCATTTCAAGAGTTATAGATGACTTCCCCCCAGAAAAGGTTCCCCCACTTTCTGAAGAATATATCAAATACATTTTATGTTTGGGGTGTTTTTGAAAGATAAAAGAAATAAGTATTTCTATATTTTATCTCTTTGTGTACTGATTTTAAATACCATCATCATTATTACTACTCAAATGCATACTTGGCGATAATTATATCAGGACCTTATATCCACTAACATCTACCCAACAACTAACAAATGACTCCTCAGTTTCCTGTGATCACCTATTTAGCATTTTATTTCTCTGAATGCAATAAATCTTACAGTCATGATAATTAAACTTAATGTTTATATTTAATCTTTATATTCCTCATCCTTCTCCAAGTCATCTCAGCCCAGCCGTTCTCTAATTAAGAACAGGGGGAAAAAAGCAGGCATTTTGGCAAGTTGTTTTTCAATACTTGATAACATTGTTTCCCTCAAAGGAAAAAAAGCAAGCTACAGAAAGTTCTTACTTTCTCTGCTCTGATAACAGGACTAGTTCAAAGACATGGTACAATATCAAAATCAATATTATAATAACAAGACTCTTTTTTTAAAAATTACTGAAGGTTAGAATACAAATGCTCCTCAACAGGTAATAGAGTTACACCTGATAAACCCATTCTAAGTTGAAAATAACTTGTCAAGAATGCATTTAATACAGCTAACCTACTAATCATCATAGCTTAGCCTCACCTTCCTTAAACGTGCTCAGGACACTCCCGTTAACCTACAGTTGGGCAAAGCCATCGAACGTAAAGCCTACTTTGCAATACAGTGTTGAATATCTCATGCAATTTATTATGCATGTCACTCGTGCATCATCCTAAAGTTGAAAAATCATTGTCAAACTGTCATGAGTCAGGGACCATCTGTACAATTGAATGGCGTAAGAATTGCTTGAGTCTCAGTGTGAAGGCCCAGCAGACAGTGGGAAAATCCAGCTTGAGAAGGAAGACAGGCTTCATCAAGCCTGGAAGGAAGTGTGTGACTTACTGAATACATGTATTCCACATATATAAAGCCATGATTTCACTTCCTAGAAATATGTTATCTTTCCATTATCATCTTTTTTCTTCCCCCAAAAGGAAACATAAAAACCCAAAATGCCGTCTTTGTTAAGCATTCAAATCATCCCCAATGACCATAAATACACAGCTAGATATATACAATTTTTGACACATAGATAAATTGGCTCAAAAGAGAATAGATGAGAAAGATCGTGACTATAATTTAAATTTTAATGTTATTCTTAGATCAATCCAGAGAATAATAAAATAGATGTGGTCCCTCACAGGATTATTCGAAGACATTTCTCTGTGATACTGTGATCTCAAATGGTGGAGAACATTAGTGAGAAATACGGTGATTACATTTCTTGCTGGATACCATAGGGCGTCATTGATCATGCTATCCACTACAACACACAGAGCCCTTTCATAAGGACCCATGAGAAAACTTTTCTAGGATTTCTGTACAAGAAACAATTCTTATTTTCATTTTTATCTTACAGACACAATGATTCTTTCAACTGCTTGTTTCTCTATCTGCTCCAGACACTGGAAGGGCCAAGCCTAAGTATCGATCCTCTTTTACAAACAGAATGACTTTCTGTCATACTTTTGTCCTTTAATCTTCCACTTCACTTTTGAGTATGATTGTGTTACTTCTTCTCTCATACCCCACGTATGTCTGAGAGACAACTCAGATTCTCTCTCTTTTTAACATGTATGAATCAAAGTACATAAATATAAAAAATAAATGGTAGATTTGGATTTTGTTTTTAAAGAGAACCTTTATAATTCTTTAAAAGATAGGAGCGCTCCCTAGTCCTACTCTCCACGGGATGTTTATCTTATGGTTTTATAAGCAAAATTCGTTTAGCAATACAAAAGAAAGTATTTTATCAAGACAACTTTATAGAAAGTGAGAATCTAGCTCTTTATAACTTTTTTGTTTTAATCTTTGATTGGCTGTTAAATATAGCCTTACTTTCAGGCTACCACCCTTGCTTGAAGTTTTTCCTACCATAACAATCGCACATTCTTAATCTCTCCCCTTTTCCTGAACTCAGTTTTGGAGCTCTCAGCCTTTGGTCTTTTTCCCGTCTACTCTGCCCTGCCTTGCACTCACATGGGTCTTACAGCTGTGAGTACCACCAATATGCTGGCAAACCCTCCATCTGTCCTTCCAGCCTAGACCACTCCCCTGAATTCAAGACTCGTATATTCAGCTGACTGCTGTACGTCTCCATTTGGATGTCTAACAAGCATTTCAAACTCAGTTTTCCCAAAACCAAAGTCATGATGTTCTTCTCCAAACATGCTACACCTGTGCCCTTCCCTAGTGAGTTGTTGGCAACTTGTTCAATCCCTACCAGTTAGTTGTTCAGGCCAAAGCTCTGTGGTCATTTGATTCCTATCTTTCTCTCCCACTCTGTATATAACCCATCAAGATAATAAGGTAATTCCAAGATCCAATCAAGTCTTACCACTTTTCACCACTATGCAAGTCACCTAAGGTTTATGGCCCCAGATCTTGCTTCCAGCCCAGCCTCCCTACAATCTAGTCTTCATGGGAAAGCCAACATGAGCCTTTTAAAACACAAGTTAAATCATATTACTTCTTAGCTTCAAACCATACAGTGATTCTCCATTTCTTGTGTAATAAATCTGAAGTTGTAACAATGTCCCCAAAGACTCTGCAAGTACCAGCCCCTCCATTGCTTCTCTGCCTTCTCCACTCCCCCCTCCCCAGCTCTGTCCCGCCCCATGGGCCACCTGGCTGTGCAGACATCCCCACTGCCTCAGGGCTTGTGTTTAAAGCTGCTTCTCTCTACCTGGAATGCTCGTCCCCCAAATATTTCTCAGCAGTTTCCTTGCCCTCTTTAAGTCATATCATCTTGACAAAGTTTATCTGCTCGATGACAACCAGTTTATCCCTGCATCCTTCCCACCTCCTCCCACCCATCTTTCAGATCTTCGAATTCCTTTTACTCTGCTTGTTTTAATTTTCCCATAGCACATATCACATTGTGACATAAATGTAACCCATTTATATGCTATGTTTATTGTTTCTCTCTGTTTCCCCTCACTGGAATGGAATGTCCAGAAGGATAAGAACCCTTGTTTTGGGCTTTGATGTGCTCTGAGCATCTAGAACAGAACTCAAAACATAGTAGGTGCTCATTAAATAATTCGGGATTGAATCAATAAAGGCACATAATGGGATTAAGGAATTACAATCCTGTGAGAGTTTAACAAAATGTACTAATGAAGCCAAACAATGCAGCTTTGAACATCCCCATATCCATCTCCTCCTGGGGCTATATGAACATTTCTTGGGCACAGGTGCCTTTTTTAAAATTTTAAATGCATGATTAATGTTAGATGTATCTGCTTCCACTTTTGTCATCATTTTTTTCTTTAATTTTTAGGAATAAAAATGTTAAAATATTTCCCTAAGGATTCTTACCATACATTTTTAAAACACAAGTTTTTTTTTAAGATTTTATTTATTTTTTAGAGAGGGAAGGGAGGGAGAAAGAGAGAGAGAGAGAGAAACATCAATGTGCGGTTGCTGGGGGACATGGCCTGCAACCCAGGCATGCGCCCTGACTGGGAATTGAACCTGCGATGCCTGGTTCGCAGCCCGAGCTCAATCCACTGAGCTACACCAGCCAGGGCAAAACACAAGTTTTTAACATTATAACTTATTGCAACACACTACCTTCACCTCACTGCGAATGGCAGCCAAGATGTAGGAACCTAACCCGCAAAGGACTTAATTGCAGTTTTTGGCCAAACTGCAGTCCACAACCTTAAGAACTTGATAGTTACCCAAACCCAGGCAAATTTCCTTCCCAGGCGCAAGAACAAAATGGCATAGGTCTGTTTATGGAAATTTTTCAATACTCTTCATAACAGAGTGATTATGTATAATTAAAAGAAAAATCTGAAATATAGGCTCAGCATCCGAAATCAGAACAGGAAAAAATGCCCTACGTTCTCACTTGAATCCACAGGTACTTCACTTTCTGCGTGAAATAAAAGCCATAATTTTATTTTCAATTTGCTACCTTTTTGAAAGCTATGAATAAATATGATTAAAACTGTCAGACATCCCTAAATTGAAATACGAATCGTGAACCCAAATCAAGAGCCTTTCATTTTCTGCCTTAATGAAGGGGAACACCAGCATGTAAAACAATGAATAATACATGCACATGAATCCATTCACATACATACTGATCAGTATTGACACATTCTTCTCAGTATCTCTCATACCTGTTCTTCCCATTCCATTCTGTCACCGCTGCCCCCTGCAGACCAGGCTCCTGTCACTTTCTACCAGTTTCAGTACAATTATGCCTTCTCTTTCTCCTTGCAGACTTCAGGGTTCCCGCCTCTTTAATTTAGACAGTCTTCTCAAGTAGTATTTATACATGTAAATACCTACAATTAAAAACATTCTCTTTGGCTTTCAGAGTCCTCTGACGATCAGGCTCCAACATGTGTATTCAAACTTCCTTCCTATTATCCTATTGGTGTTACCATAGACTTCAACTTCAACTGGAGCAGTTCCTTTTATAACAGGGTCCATGCCAACATCCATGAGGACAATGACAAGCCCATATGGTACCTTGGCTAGGGTCCCCTCACTGCCTTGAGATGTCCTCCACACCCCACCTCCACCGCCTTCTATGCGCTCAGATCCCACGCTCAGGACCTGGCTCAGCTTCCTGGAAAACCCTTTCATCCCCCAGACCACCATCCTTCAGAAAATATGCAATGTCAGCCAACACTTAATACAGTCTCTTCCCAAAATGTAAGAAATGCAGGTTTCTACTACCCATGTCATGGGTTTTTGAAAGCATTATGACTCAAGTATAAAATTTTAATGAGTTTTCTACAAGTTAACTGTTTTGAGGTCTTATTTGGCCGCCTGACTCTCAGAGGTAAATAATTCTTTTAGTCTATTTCAACACTGAATGCATTAAATGATATTAATGCATCAAAGATAAACCAATTTCAGCTTGCATGATTAAGCAAGTGCTACCAAAGATTCTTCTGAGTCTTGTTTGTGTTTGTATTTGTATCATGTGACTAGTATATATATTCAGCACCTGCAAATAATTTTACCAAAGAAGACACATTTCATCTGATGGTACAAAGTAGAGATCTCCTAAGAGAAGTCAGTGCTTAAAACCAGGGAGGTTCACTACTTTTATCATAAATATAGCAGAAAAGAATTAAAGTCACTTCCATCCAATTGAAAAACATCATGATTGTTAGTTAAACGTGTCCTTGAATTTGGACAGAACACATAGAATAGTCAAAGCTGGGCATTAGCTAGTTCTGCCCACATTTTTGATTGGGGTATATAGTCCATGGGCAGTGTCCTGCTGTTTCCATCCACACTCCTGACTGGCATGTGCAGCAAACACTGTGTTATACCCAGCACCATCTGCACCCCATCCCAATATTCCTCCTTAATGCAACTCCAGTTTTGTTGAGATGGCAACATGCTCAGGCAGGAGGGAAGCTTCAGGTGGTTAGTCATGATTGGCCCCAGCCTGTCACAGTACTCCCCTGCCCTCCCCACCCCTCCCTTCCCCAGACCCTGTCAGAGAATGGTTTGGCAGGAGGCAGAATACCTAATTCTGAGCAGTGAGGTGCAAAGGGAAGCCTGCTAGAACCTCCTGGGGCAAAACTTCTACCCTATAAAAAAGAAACATGCAAAGCCCTAATACCACTGAGCATCAAATCAGCCCTAGGACTGCCTGTCTCTGAACTTCTTTTCATGTGAAACTCTAAGTCTCCATTACCAAAACTGCATTTAGTATCATGGTACAATCATACTCTAATTCGTGCATCTTACTTGACTTGCTCACCAGTCTGCAAGGCCACTGTAATAAGTGTGTGCATGCTACTGTATCCTAGCATTGACATTTGCATAGTTTTTCTTCATCGTTACCTGACCTTCCTTACTTTCATTTGGAAATTATTTTAGTGTAAGTTACACTGATTTAAGTGAAAATGTAACAATTAGGAGATAAAATATACATTGAAAATTTTTTATGTCTAAATTGTAACGACAACCACCACCACTTAATTAAGGCAGATTAAGCTGTTCCTGTGAGCGAGAAATCTAGCAAATGCCCTGCTTATGCACATTCAGGCAGTTCGAGTATTCAGAAATAAAGGCATGTTTTCTGCGAAGCATGTGCACAAATCCCTGTGAGCACACAATTTCCTCCTCTGAAATCTGAAGCACACTTACCTCCTGCAGATACTGAGAAAACTGACAAATAACTTCTGACAAATAGGCAACTATTCTGCAGCAACATGGCAGTGGGAAATATCTACTGCGGCAAATAGCATTTTATATTGAAGAAAATACACTGAATTTTCACATTGCAGCTCAAGTTTATATACTTCATGATCTCGAATTTGAGGAAAAGCTTTTCTCTTCCTTTTTCTTTTATAATACCCTGGTAACAACCTCAATCAGAAATCCAAGGGGTAACTAAATGATACGCCGTGGCAGTTTTAAATTAGAAAATTGTTCCCTGGTTGGACCTCTTACTGTGACTGTGCACTTGAGTTTGAAGAGACAACAGTGGTTACGGAAGATGTGCAGCAGACTCCATGATGGGCCCACGCTCTGGAAACAGGTAGGAGAACACAAGGTCATTCAAACATGAACTAATAATGATACAGGTCTATCAGTGAGGAAACCACTACCTATTTGAGGAGTAAGGTAATTCCGTTTTGATTCCAAATAGATAAAACTGTTGCCTAAAATCCATGAAGCACAATTTTAAAAAACAATGCCTAAAGGAAGATTGATTCCTGAAGGAAAAAAACACTTCGCAGTCAGCAGACTCCCCGTGCTGGATGGCAGCCGCCAGGCAGCAGGGAGCAGAGATTCAGAACCGAAGGACGGGAGCAAACACTCCCAGGTAGGGCCCAGGCTGGCCTCTGTCACTTTGGTATACAACCTGAGAGTTTCAAAACCCAATGACCCAACAGAGACTTAATAAGAACTGAAGCACTGTGATTGAGCCCTGAGGCTTGTATAACATTTATGTTACTGTCTCAATAAGCCCCTCGCACAAACACGAAAACAGTAAATGTTCATTAAATTCTTTGCAGCAACTGCCCTCTTCTTCAAAGGGGGTTTCACTTCTATCTTGAACAGATGGCCAGCCTGTCGCAGTGCGTTCTTTACGGCCAAGCATAATAAACACTGTCTGATTTAATCATTCCGAAACCAATTAAAACCTCGACATTTACTTTAGTAAAACATAGCTACAATAAGAAAGTAAACATGGACAAACACAGTCAATTTATTGCCCCATCTCTTGAGAAAAATTTGAGATAGGACAACGGGTTAATAGAAGAAGTAATTTACCTCTCTTTAGCTGTGCATTTCCACTTCAGCTCAGGACTAAAGGGCCATTGGCCAGCGATGTAAGAGTTCCTTTCTCAAATCTGTACTGAAATTCTCTGATGATAAGCCGTAATACACACACGTACAAACACAGACACAACAGAGCGCTAATTTTAAAACCTAGATTTCTATCACAGAACATAAATAAATAGAGCCAATGTTACTCCAGCACAAGCCTGAACTCAAGTTACCTTGTAGCCACTCAGAGTCTAGATACTGAAAACTTCCTGCGCCTCAGGCCCTGTAACATGTGACTGCCATACATGATTTCATTTCGTCTGCTTAGCAGCCTATCATGAAGGCACTAATTATCATACCATTTTACAGATCAAGAAACTGTCTTCATGAGGTTAAGCAACTTTCCCAAATCACACAGTAGTATATGGAAGAGCCAGGCCTTGTATCCTTGAGCTTTGGTTTCAGAAGACTGAAAGCTTGAAACTACTACACTTTATTTCCTCTCTAAGAGAGAATAAGTTGTCAAGCCCTTTTAGAGAAACAAAATTAAAGAGAAAGCTCTTTCAATCTAAGTAGTGCAAGAACAAATTATTTTTATGCATTGCACCAAACAACTGAAATACTAATCACACATCATTCTCATTTCTTCATTAAAGCATAATGAGAAAGTCTTTCTAATTCAAATTAGTATGTATACTTAAAAGAAATAAAATGACTTTCTGCATATTCTGTAATTCAGATTAGTTAAAAATATGGATTTTAAATATTCATATTTCAGGTTTTTCATACATCCTATAAAATATGAATTTGAAATAGTACAAATGTTGCATTAAAATGTAAATGAGAATCTAATATATCTGAAATTCATCACCAGAATGCATGTATTATTGATATATGACCTAACTAGCCATGATTCTAGGTGCTTGACAAAGCATTTACCGGCACGGCCCCAACTGGGACACGGGACTTTCAGTGTTGAAATTGGAGAAAGCCCAGGCAAGCAGCGGTAAGTTGGTTATCTTAAGTCTGAAAGAGCATCAAGTACCATGAAAAACCACTGTCCAGGAAAGACCCAAATATCTGGGAAAACATCCTTAAGATGTGATTTAATGATAGGAAAAAATGCATGTGAAATTCTATACTTTCTTGTGAAACTGGGTGATTATAACAGTTTCTGCTTAATGAGGCCCCAAATTTTTCCTAGAGATAGAGAATAACTAACAAAAAAAAAAAAAAAAAAACCCAGACAAACAAAAAACCTATTTGGTCCAGGACCATTCTCCTAGTGTGAAATACTTACATATTTTTAAAACATATGAATGGTCCAATACAACCAAATCTCTCAACTCAGCTTCGCTTGACCTGAGAGGCTGAGGCACCACCCAGAGTTATCGTCCGTCTGTGCAGCTGTAACTGGCACATCCAGTATTTACCACTTGAACATATATTTTATGCATATTCTGATTAAGGGGATGATAACTACAAATCCATCAAATTTATGATATCTTGCTAAAATTATCTCACTACGGTGCATCCCAGGAAATGTTCTGCCATGCATAGCCTGAATGGCTATGTTTATGTTTTATTGCTGATAGTTACTAGATGGTAGCAAAGACATCTCAATTAAGTCAAGGCTGAATCTAACAGGTTTCACTCTTTCATGGCCGTGGGAAATGAAACTAAGTTTGGACTCAGCTCTCTCATACATTTGTTCCAGTGACAACAAACTAAATGAGGCAAGCAAATTCATTAATTTAATTTAGTTGCTGTTGGTTCATTATCAAGTTCATCACAACTGAAAGAAAAATAATTTAAAATGCAAAAAGGAATTGCCTTTTTAATTGTGGCATGGATCTTAGTAAGATAATATTAAATGGGAGACATCCCAAAATATTACATTCAGCATAATACCTTCCTAGAAAGTTAAGGTCAACTAATAAAAACCATACTTTTAAAGGAATACATACAAATCAATAAAGCCATAAAAGGAGAAAATAAAGAAATAGTTTTCACAGAAATTGGTGACTCTTATCCCAGGTGGTTAGGAGAAGAGAACCATGTGTTTAGTTTAGGGTTCTGTGTCCATAGAGCCTATTATATATTTTACATGAAAATAAATAATATATAAAGGAAGCCAAGCCAAGAGAGTATGCCATTTCCCCAATTCTGAGCTTTAAAATTTTTTTTTAAATAATATATAGGTAAAAACTGTTCTCCATACTATATTCACATGAGAAAGGAATAAACTATAACTGTAACCTAGATTACTTAGATGAAGAATATTACTTAGAAATGTCAAAATGAGAGATACCTGAGCAAAAATTCTGATGCATTGATCAGAGGATATACTAATAATGTGAAACTAATTTTAGAAAATAATAATATATAGGCTTCCCACTCTACTTGAATTCTAACTACTAAAGTCAGAGGCAACAGTTAGAAGGTCCAAATTAATCTTCCTCCTGCCATTGTTTCTTTCTCCATTTCAACCTCCGTATCTCTGATGCATTCTCTCAGAATTTCACAGCTTTGTGTTATCCACAGAGTCAAGATCAGGGCAGGAGCCCCCAGTGCAGGCTGGGTCTGCCTTCTCCCTGCTCTCACCGCCTCCCTCTCTGAAACCCACAGCACTGCTCACGCCGGTCCCTGGGCCTGCTGGCCTCCCTGTCCATCAGCATCTCCTCCTCCCCAACCAGGTCCTGCCTGCACCAGGGCCGCCACATCCTCCAGTTACTGTCGGACTCTGCCTTCCTTCTGTGCCCCTGAGCACAGAATGTATACCTTCGTAATGGAATTTGCCAAATAATACATTGAGCTGTTTTTATTTTTGCATTGCCAATCTAGCAAAATTGTATTAGCTCTATCAATGAGGTAATTTGGAAGGAAAAAATATGACCGAAGCATATGTAAGGCCTTCATAAAGGTTATAGTATGGAATTACTTATATTCCTGTCTCACTCATCCCACTAGATAATAAGAGACTGTATCAGTAGATTTTACCTTTGTGTGGTTTCTACTACTTACAACAAGAAAGGTAATTAACTAATATTACTTTCAAATCAACCCATGTATTCTTTTTAACTCCAGACCCCGCCGACCTCCTCACGGAGACTTCCATGTCATCCCACATTTTGTATCCTTCCTATGATCACGTCTGACAGTCCTTCTGTGAGTTTCTCTAATCTCCCCACTATAATATTTGGGAAGAAACAATTCACATCCACCGAAAACTATTCTACTTGCAAAGTTTGGAAGTTTTCAGCCAGCGGCAGGAATGCAGAGCTGAATTGAGACTCACCATCTTCGGTGATGCTTGCTCCCTATTTCAGGAAAGAGGATCAGGCTGCCCCTCCGGGTGGAGGCTGCTTTCTCCACTGGCCAGAGCCTTGCCTGCATTTGTAGCTCTCTTTTTATGTGGATGGCCAGGAATTCAAACTGCAGGGGCCACTGAGCCTGTGCCTATAGGTTTGCATCCCTGGTTATTTTTTTAAAAAAAGTGGAGCAAATCATGCTGTGGTCATATACCCAAAACTCAGTCTTTCATTCATTATTGTGGGTAAGACTTTAGCTGTATATCATTTCAAAATATCTCAAAATAAGTAACCACTGTTTAAGAGAAGATACATCTCTTGAGTCTACATCAAGTATAGACAGACAGCAGATGGACACATGTAACTTCTCCAGGGCTGATCACATCCACCCTACAATTAATTCTAAATTGAGAAGAGGATTCTCACAGCTCAAGAGAGGAACTGAATCAGCTCCTGTATCACCCACAAGATCTATTTTCCCTATGTGTACATTAACTCCAGTTAACATAAAGGTTCGTACCAGCTGAAAATAAATAAATCCTCAAACTCCATTGCAGCTATGAGTGGCCATGTGACACAGTTCTTATCAATGAAACAGAAATGTCCTGAGCAGAGCTTTCTCCAAGATGCTGTCTTTCTAACGTAAAAGGGAAAAAAACATTAGGACACCCAAAGTTTTTTCTTTGTCCTTCCCCTCTTCAAGATATACATTAAATGGATTCCATATTATACACACACCCACACGTTGCCTCAAGTCGGTACAAAGTTGGTACAGCCCCTTTCTGACCGTAAGAACAAAGGCCAGCCTAGGGTGGCAGGTTCGGAAGCTGGAAGAAGCTGAGCCACTTCTTCGACCAGCAGTGTTGGCTCTAAATGCCTCCTCCTCGACTCCGGTCATGTGACTAAAAGACTCTCTGGTTAAGCCACTGTGGTGCTTTTCCCTACTGCAGTCTAACACAATTCTGATGCAACGTCCCTGTTTATTGGCCGTTCCAGGATGGACTCATTTCCTGTTCAAAGAATAAATAAAAAACACGAAGTGTGGAGATTAGAAAAATTTTCTTTACATAAAAGGACATAGCTTCAAGAATGGATTCTTCTTTTAAATTCTTTTATTGTTGTTATTTTAAGGGATACTATTGGAAATGAGATTTTGGAAACATTGTGGTGTGTTCACGGTAAAATTCAAAGCATAGATAGACCTTTGAAATAAGAGCTGAGAGATGAAAGGATAAAACAACAAGCTGATAGGAAGAAAAATTTAACTAGGAGGTGAGTTGAAATAAAAAGGAAATAAATTAAAAGAAAATGGTGAAATTAATAACTTCACGAGGTTAGAATCACTCATGATTGGATTCACTGGAGAACAAAGCCAGTGCTACTGAAAAGGGAAGAGTAACGTGTAGGACAACTTTAAGCAGCTGCCTTCAAGATGGGAAAATGAGCAGAGATTAACATCATGAGGGAGAAATAAGCAGGTGTAGTTGACGGAAAAATGATGTGCAACATAATTTGTGCTCTTGAAGAAAAAACCATTTTAACAGAAATTTAATGAGTCTGACTTACGGTAAGAAAATGTAATCCTGTACAAAAGAAAGGCTTGCATCTACAGATGGAAAAGTCTCTGTGATTAACAGGCAGTGTTAATAAGGATGAAAATCTGAACTGATCCTGGGGAAACTCCTAATTTTAACAGAGGAGAAAATACCAAAGGTTCACTTCTTAACTAGATAGAAAAAATTGCCAGCAAAAGAAAAAAACATGAGACTAACCTTAGAATCTTCTGTAACAATAAATACCAGGAAGTGATGGGCCAACATCCATAGTTTTTGGTGGTAAAATTTATTGACCAAGAAATTCACATGTACAATATTTCTTATATGTGAATATGGGAGAAATACATTATTAGATATGCAAGAATTCAAATACATGTCAATTATATTTTTAGATATAAAAGATTTAAACATCAAATTCCAACCACCCAAAAGACTAGTGAAAATTTTAGAATTTGATAATAAAGGCACAAAAACTACATCCAAATTAAATAATGATTATGTGCACAAAAGTATTACTATATACATATTCATAATGGTATTATTTATAGTGGGTAAAAATTGGAAACACCACATGATCAGATTTGCAAAATGTGTTAGATGGAAATGATGGACTAAGAGCTAGCCCTTTAAAAGAACACATTCAAATATAGTGAAATTAGAAAATCATTTCAATAGATTGATAGATGAAATAATTACAAAATATATATGCAGAGTGATCTTGTTTTAATGTGCACAGACATACAAAAATGTCAACAAAAATAGAACAAAATGCTTACTCTGATTTAATATATGCAGATTTTTATTTTCTTCCATTTTTTCCTGCATTTTACCTAATAAGTGAAAAACAAATTATATTTTTAGCCACCTCTCCCTTTCTTCCTTTTGGGTGAATTTATAGCAGGTAAGTTCTAGTGTTCTGTGGTTTGGGAATCTTCTGTGTGTAGTCTGCAGTAATGTTTGGGGTTGAGATAAGAGTTTAGGACATCAGATTACTTATTAGGTGAAATGACAATGTTCTCATTTGTTTTATTGCAACTGACAATCTCCATAAACCAAACTTGCCACTTTACCTGTGACAAGAAAATACTGGACAAGTTATGTTTTATAACTTTCTTTGAAACCTGTGCAAGTCCAGAACCTGAGCATGTTCAGCGAAACTCTTTGTTTACGGCACAAAACGGCAAGTGTTTTGGCTCCAGTCTTGCCTTTCATCACATCGCTCTGGCTTTCCAGTTTTGCTGAATTTCACTTGGCTGATTGATACATTTTGCCTAATACAGGTTGCTTTTAAAGAATGTATATAGAATCATAAATGCTTTTCAGGAATCATTGCACTTTTCTACAGTAAACAGAGCTAGCTATAGGCTTAACTAGAGAAAAATGTCATTTTATTTTGTAGCTGTTTTCCAGAGTGAAGGAGATTTTCCTGGTAAAGCTCACGCACAGCACTAGCCTTTGGCAGTGAACTCGGGAGATGAGACTGTCAGCACAAAGAAATATGTGAACTTGAAAAAATGGATTGTTTATGTTATTATCTGGAGGTTCGTCTATGGGCTCCTGCATTCCTAACTCCCCCTAGACACACAGAAATTCACAATGAAAGCCTCCAGCAAATGCAGGTAGATCTAATTCTCGGTGCCACCTTTGCTTTGCCATTTGCTGTGGGGTTTGCCCAGGAGTCAGCGTGATCCCTCCACTAAACCCAAGATGAAGCATCTAGAGTTTGACGTTCTAATTCCTGCTCTGCCTGAAGCTTGCCAGCAATCTCTGATAAGGCACTTATCTGGTCTGTGCCTACAGCAACCTACAAAGAGAGAATAATATTTTGATCCCAACTCTCTAGGATGCTATGATAGCAAACCAATAAATAATTCAAAGCTAAGAGTAACATAGATATGCTTGGAGTTATGAGTATATTCAAGTGAACTCTTTAAAAACCCTATAGGTATCATGACTTGTTCATGCCCAGTTCCCCCCTGTGAAAATGAGGAGGAAGCTAAGCTAAATGTTAATATTCAAGATCAACAAATCTCTACAGGAATTTAGCATTAAAAAAGTTATCTCACTTCATCCATGGGTAAGCTTTCTTATTCTTTGATCAGATATAATAATTTCATTTTTATAAAGTTTATCAAACTTACATTTGTGTTATTTTGTAATTTTTCTAATATCAATTTTTGCTGTGGTCACTTGAACTTGAATAAGGTGAGATCAATTTTATATACCTCTATAACCTTTTTATTCCTGAACAGGTACCCCAATCAATAGTTACATTGGTATAATTTTTCTTTTTTTTTAAGATTTTATTTATTTATTTTTAAATAAATAGAGGAAGGGGAGGGAGAAAGAGAGTGAGAAACGTCAATGTGTGGTTGCCTCTCATGTGCCCCCTACGGGAGACATGGCCTGCACCCCAAGCATGTGGTGCCCTAGACTGGGAATCAAACCGATGACCCTCTGATTCACAGACTGACATTCAACCACTGGAGGTCACATACCATTGAAAATATATTTTCTCCCACATATTTTCCTTTAGTTTCTTATAAAATTATAGTGTGCCGTACATTATATTATTGAAATAAAACAGCAAATACTGTATGCTAAAAAATTAAGTCACATAAACACAAAATCAAAAGGCTGCATTTTTATTACAAGCAGCATAGTATTGGGGAAAGGTTCTCAATTTCTTGTTCTGAAATCAGGGGTAATATGGATAATTATTAAGATTAAACAATCTAATCTTTCAAAATTATTATGACAGTATCTGGTGCCTAATAAGTAATCAATAAATGTTATCAACTAGTGTTATCCTATTAAATAATACATATCAGCTTTTTTAAATTAAATGTATTAGGATAATATTAGGATAGTTAATTACATTATGTAACTTCCAAGTGTACAATTTTATCATACATCATTTGTATATTGCATTGTGGGCTCACCACCCAAATTCCAGTCTCCTCCTATCACCAGGTATTTCATCTCCTTTACCCTCATCCTTCCCCAGGTAATTACCTTCCTCCAGGTAATTACCTTACTCTTATCTGTGTCTATGAGTTTGCTTCTTTGGTTTGTTCATTTCTATTTTATATGCCACATATGGGTTAAAAGCATATGATTCTTGTCCTTTTCTGTCTGACTTACTTCACTTAGCAGGATAATCTCAAGGTCCATCCATGTTGTCACAAATGACAATATTTCATTTTTGGGTGGCTGCATAGTATTCATATATATATACATATATATCACCTTCCTTATCTAATTGTTCATTGAAGGAAACTTAGGTTATCTCCATTGGTTGGCTAATGTGAATAATGTTGCAGGTGGACCTTCATCTCAGAGTGGTTTTTGTGAATTGGACCCCAAAGGCAGGGGAAGTAAAAGCAAAAACGAGTGGACTACATTGAACTAAAAAGCTTCTGCACAGCAAAAGAAACCATCAACAAAACTAAAAGGCAGTTTTGGGAAAATGGGAAAAGATGTTTGCAAATGACCCCTCCAACAAGGGGACTAACATCCAAAATATATACAATATATATATAACTCAACAATCAAAAATCAAGCAACTCAATTTCAAAAATGGGCAGAGGCCCTTAACAGAAATTTTTCCCAAAGAAACAGATGATTAGGTGATATGTGAAAATATATAAGGGAAATGCAATTCAATGTTCTTTTTATGCAGACATGCTATATAATGGGGTTACAATGACATCAAATACATTGTTCTTGCCTATTGGAAATTTATGTCCGGGTTTGCCTGCCACTGTGCCTGGCATGTTAATAAGTAATCAATACTCAGTGCCTATTTGTAGTATTAGTATTTGCATTAATCCTAATATCTAAACAGATATCATAAACTGCCTTGTATTGTCCACTACATGCCAAATTATAGATAAGTGGATGAGGTGACATGTAGATAGTTATTTGAGGAAGACTTTATGATGGAATTAAATCTGAGTTCTACCTAAATTAACAGGTATGAAGGATTCTATGCATTTTGTGGTGCTACACTATACTATGTTGTATCATACTGTATAATACATACATCAGTATGTGTTCATGGCAGAAGGAACACTACAAACATATATATACACATAGGACTATTAACAATTGCAACCTCAGGGGAGGGAGGAGTGTAGCAAAGAAGCAATTCTTCTTTGTAGACTTCTATGTATTTTCTCATTATATGCAATTCATTTTTATTTTAAATTCCAAACAAAATAAGGAAGAACAGTTCATTGAAGTTTAAAGGGGGTGGGGAGGAGGAACAAAAATGAAAAATCAATTAGGGAATTAAACACTATCCAACGAACAGGGGAAAAAATCTCTATAATGAGTTATTTGCACTTTGGATGAACTCATGGACAACAGGAAAGCAATAAAACAAGACATCCGAGGTGAAAGGATACAGACAACAGAATAAAGATTGCAGAGTCGAAAAGACGCACTGGGGACCAAAGCAACACTGTTACAGAAACAGTGAATACGTTTGAAAATAGCACAGAAACAGACTATGCAGGCCAAGTATTGAATGAAAGCCTAAATGAACACAGAATAAAACAAAGAGATTACATATTCCTGGAAGAGAGTTAATAGATATATCAGACAGATAGTAATCCAGCAAAAGAAAATCAATTGTTGTTCATTCTAAAGAAATACTGTATTTCACCCTATAAATGGAAGAAGGGGAAACAGTTCCTTCATATATTAAAGAAAAAATTCATGAGGTGGAAAGAAAAACATGTATCTGCTGATAAAAGGAGTCAACTATGCTTAGAAAAATAAAAATAAATATCAAACAGAATCCTCAAAATGGAGACATATATTGGAAAGTTTTCTGAATTAATAAGTGGAAAGTCTGTTCAACAGGAATATAGCCAGGAAAAGCAAGCAAAAAGGGAAGGAAGGTGAGAGGGAAGGGAGGAGTGAAGGGCGGAGAGAGGAAGGAAGCCAGGCAGGGAAATGGTTGGTACTCCATAGGCGAAAGTTTGTAAGAAATTGAGGGTGAGTAGTTTCCACTGTTGTCACCCTTTCTACTGGGTATCCTTCAAAACCTGCCTTAGCCAGTTGCAAAGCCTATCACACTTGCCCGGCATGATTAGCCAGGTGAAATATAGGCATTTGTATTTCAACTGTGGATAAAGGTTAAATCATTGTGGGGGAAAGGTAATAGGGAAATACCAGGCAGCAAGGAGTTAATGGAGAAAATATTTCAGAGATTTAAGAAGGCAGAAATCGCACCAGATAGATAGCTAACACTAATCCTTCTCCAAAGAAAAATCAATATTAAAATTTTTTCTTTAATATATTCTGTCCCTTCCTATCCATCTACTTTTTGAGACCTGAACCAGAAACTTCGTCAAAAAGCTAAAAAATCATTGTAGCTCTGATCAAGGAAGAACGTTTATAGTTTTCAAGTGTAAAAAGACTTTATATCCTCTGATCCTTAAAATTGGAGAAGGTCCTGAAAGTTAAATATCATCTCAAAGCAAATAAAAGCAAAGAAATATCTTTGACAGATCCTAATTCTCTATTAAATTTCTGCATCACTAGACTTACCTGGATTTCTCCTTCCAGCATTCTTTATATCCAGCCTCACATGTCATGTGACAACATAAATGAATATAAATGCTATGCCTTTTTTACCTGTGGGGCATTCCTGCCAAGTTTAACTTGGCTGGGGCTTGAGCTGGGGACCAAAAAAAGGGTTAAAATCATGGGCCCAGAACTTCCCCTGAAAACCTCAGGAAGCAAGGAATTCTATTTGGAAGCACAATCAAGTGGTGGAGAAAGCTGTCTAAATGTAAGTGGCAAGTGCACTCTGATCAGAGGAGTTAGTACAGAAAGAAGGCAAAGACGTTTGCAGGGCCAGGACAGACTGCGTACGCTGCCTCAGTTCTATTCTGTCATATGGTTAGTTAAGAGTGAGACAGTTTTCAAAGTTCTGACTTTTATAGATTCAGTAGAATGTAAACAGATGATAAATAAGGAAAGAGAATTTTTTTAAAAAAACTGAAATGCCATTGACGAAAGACCAGGGATAATTGAATCTAATTGTATCCTAAACATAGATCTTCACTCTGAATAATACAATAGTTATAAACATTGCATTGGCCTCAAAATATTATGAAAATAATATTTTGGGATAATATTTTGTCATCAGCACATGCTGAAAACCAACACCCTTCCAACAAATGGGATTATTTAAAGTTGAACTTAAACCAGTTCTATCAAGCAGGAAATAATAGAAACCCATTGATCTGAACAAACTATGATTATCTATAAACAGAGTGCAAACTGTGATTATCTATATCAGAGTGTAATGAAAGTAATTTCCGGTCATGTCTTGGCCCCATGAAAATTTGTTGCCTGTGATATTGAATTTTGCATTTGACTCTCGAAGGTCAGGAGAATAGCGGGAAAGCTATAGTTCTGATTTATTTGTAAATCATTTTGTATTCATAGAGCTACTGCTTCCTTGCTAAAAGACCTGCCTAGAAACCGGATAGAAATGTCTCTGAACTGGGTAAGTTCCAGAAGGGCAGTGATCTGCACAGTGACCAAACATTTCATGACTTTGACATGTATATCAATGTTAGTGAGATTAAGACACTTTCCAAGTTCTGCATTTTTGTAGATTCAGAGAGATGCTATCATCAGCCATGGATCCCTTTATGATATTAGTTAAACTAATAGCAAAGCTATGTTTTTATAGAGATGTAATAAAATCATATACTATTTTTCTTGTTGCCTATCTCCAGAAATTCTATATAGATCAAGCACTCCCTGATATGGTTATATAGTACTATTCTTTCCTTCTTCATCACATGTGAAAATGTACACACAAAAACATACACAAACACATGTATAGAACTTAGGAATTTGCAGTCATCCCCACAGATTTAGCTAGACTTCGTCACCAGCACTAATGGCATTTTCTTCATAATCTCAATTTTAAGATTCCCATTCTTTGACCATCACCTTGGGTCTTTCTAGCTCACTTCCTCTGGCACCTCAATTTCCATAATCCTTAGCCCTCGCCAGGACCTCTAATGCATCATCACCACCATCTCTTATTTCTGGACACCCCTGACATCCCACTTCTCCCCATACCCAGTTGAAATCCCACAAATTATAACCACACCACTGCATACACCCTCAGTGTTCTCTTTCATCCCCCTCCATCTTGTAATTGTCAGACCATGCAAAACAAAACAAAACAAACAAGCAAATCTGCAGGTATTAAGTATTCAAGTTTGCCAGACAGCGTTGGCAGATTAGAGAGTCCAGATGAGAACCATCTGTGTTCTGTAATAAAGGACTTACTGTAATAAGCAGCTCCTTCCATCAAGACCACACTCATGGCAGGGAGAATCCAGACCACTCTCGGTTTGGGTGTTTTAAGGTTCTTCCTTAAGATGAAAGGACATCAATGTCTTAGAGATTTGTAACAAGAAAAATAATGCCTATGCTGGACACATGGCCTTCACGTATCGCTAGATACACACAAAACTATGTAATTTTTACATTGTTCTCTTAAAAAAAAAAGAGATTCAGTCATTCTCAACATATCCTTTTAGGTCTCCAGAAATCTCTAATACAAAAAATAAAAGATCTCAAAATAGTTTTATATTTATAATTGGATTGGGACCAATAATCCTTTTTACTATGTATTTGTCACTGCGTGAGTGTTTCACATGTGTCATTATTTTTAAACCTTCGTAGTAATCTTGTGAGACAAACTCAGTAGGATCCTCTGACGTTTAGGGTGCAGGCGGGGAACCCACCACTCTGAACCAAATTCTGCCCAGGCATTCGTTCTCTTACCTGACATATTACCTAGTCTTTCTTGGATGTATTTTCAGTCCAAATCAGTGCAGCAATTTTAAATTTAAGTAAGTATTTACCTTCCTTAATTACTGCATTTTTTAAATTAAAGGTCACATTGGATTGAAATGAGCCAGGACCAACAAAAGATAGTGGTAAGAATGAGATGGCAACCCAGCCCTGAAGTCTCTCCTCCATTGCTCAGCCACTGCACTTCTGCTTCCGATTGAAAAGTAGTAAATCTCTAGATGATCTTTTAAACGACTTCCAGTCACTGAAATATATTCTGTGGCTTCCACGGAAGTGGGACACTGGTTCTGAGTAAGATTTGTGAAACATCAAGGAGCGTTAGATCCTCACATTTAAAAGGAAGATTTGCATTCCACAAGGCTGTTGGAGAGAGCTTTGAGCCAAATCTGCGAGTTGGCGCCTGGCCTGTCGGCACAGCACCGCTAGAGACGGCGAGCTCCAGGGAAGGTTCCCGGACCAGACAGCCGTTCAACTTCCCCGCCGCCTGAATTCACAGCCCGGTCACTTCAACTGTGAGGAAGGAAGCCAAGATCGAAATAAAATGGTTCCAATCGAAATAATATTAATAATAGTTTTATTTTTAACATTTCCTAGGTGCAAGCCACATACTAATCACTCAGTGTTCATTTATTCAACAAATATTAATCAGGATCGAATGAAATACCTTTATTTTATTTTAAATAATTTTAGTGTGAGACTCGGCAGCTACTCTCCCTTGGCCGTGACGTCAGTCTTAACCGTGTTTAACTAAATGAGCTTTGCCACAATATTTCAATCCTCCTGTGTAAAATGGGATAAAATCCTACCTCACAGATTGTGACAATTACCAGTGGGTGCACGAAAAGCCCTCGAAAGAGTGCCTATCACGGTTCTCAATAAATGTAGACGTTATCATGCACGACAGCTGCATTGCACGCGATCACTGGGTCCCGGAGGTGGGAGGGTGAACAAGAAGACGTGCCTTACCCTTGCATCCCTACGGGGAGGAAAAAATGAAGAGAACAGTAAAATTTAAACAGCTAACTTATAGAAGAAGAAAACAAATGTGGTGTTAAGACTGGCAGCAGATAGAAGACCCTTGAGATCAAGGAGTGAGGAAACCCACTAAGGAGAGGAGGCACTGCGATGGACTTGGGAATGACAATGAGCCACCCTCACCATGAACTGGGGGAACCATTCCAGGCTGAAGGGACAGTGAGTGCAAACGCCCAGAGAAGATGACGTAGAGGGGGAGACACCTCTCAAGTCCTTGCCGGCCATGAAGAGGAGTTCAGATTTTCTTCCAAGGACAAAAGGAAAATGTCAGATGGTTTTAAGGGAGAGGGGAACATAAGCTCATCCAGTTGTTTGCTTCGGTCACTTTGGCCTCCGTGTGGTAGGAGCAGAAATGAGATAACCAAGACAGGGAAGAAGAGCAATGGGAAGTTATTGCAAGGTTCCAGGCAAGAAATGACAGGCAGAAGGGACAAGACAATGGCAACAGATGTGAAAACAAGTAAGATCACAGTATGACGTGGAGGTGAAAATAAGAATAAATAATAACAGTGAGAAACCTGTGACATAGGTACAGTGGTTATCCTAATTTTATGAAGAAACTAAAGCTTAAAAAAATTAAAAAAACTTAGCCCAAGGGAAGCTAGGGTTCCAGCACAGAAATTTCTGACTCTGCCATTCAGATGTTAGGATAAGAAGTGTGCTTATTTAAAAAATTAGCATTCACCTTAATGCTTCTCAGGCCAGCTTGTCTAGGATCACTGATCACCATAAACTACAAGTATGCACCTGTTGAGTATTTGCTGTCTGAAGTATTATCAGTTTTATTTCATTAAAGTCATGTTAATTGTTAAAATCTTTTTTTTTATTCCTGCCTTTCCTTTAGTCTCTTAAATCCAACTCTGAGACAAAGCACTGCAGGATAATTTGTGCTTATCGGGATAACTTGGAGCGCAACTACTTTTGTTGCCACATGCTCCAAAAGGTGGATTGCTTTCCGAGACGTGTGAGCTCCCAGTTGAGAACGGAAATTGAACTCTTACTTATCTCTATCCCTAATTATCCTAATGAGGGAACCAGACTCATGGTATTACTGTTTGCCATGTGCTGATCATCACCTGCAGCAGAATTTTTGTTGCAAAGGAAAATTTATAAAAAGCTTTCTAAAGAAAAGATACCGGTGCTGCAGGCATTCCTAGTCTCCCTAGAGAAACAGCAGCTGTCAGAATTTGGCACTGCACCTCCCTGAACACACTCTCAGCTCCCAAAATCTTTTGACCTGTATGGTTGGTTGTCCACTGTTGGATTCATTTATGATGGAAACTAATTGAAGTTTATTGGGCCGATTCTCTAGGATCAGCACAGGACAGAGATTTTTCTGGAATATATTAAGATAGGGAATGCCATCTGATAGTTTCTTTCCAAATGTGCTGGAAACCATGAGTTTTAAGATTTTTTTACTTTAATTAGGAGAAGGAGTACTATGGTACAACAACATGGGAGAGTTTATTAAATGGTAAAATGTTCAAAATGAGGAAGGTGTGGGTGGAGGAGGGAATGAGTTCCCTTTAGTAAAAAGTGTTTAGTAACAGCTCATTCTGAAAAATCTTGAGTGTAATTTCACTTCTCTTTTATTTAAAGAAAAAAACAAAGATAATGTTGTTAGAAGATAATTTTTAAAGCTAACAACATCTTATGTTAGCAAAACATTTGTAGAAGGAAGTTGACAAAAGGAAATGGAACACAGAGTGTGAAATTTTCATAGATATTCACAATCTACATATGAACTTTACTAGGGACCCTCAATTTTCCCACTTTCATTTCCTCTTCATTTCCTGAGTCAAGAGGAGGTTGCAGTCTATGGAAGTTAGGAAAAGTATGGTTGTAAAAGAACATGGAAACAGAATTCAGACTAAAATTATAGGCAGTAGTGAACTATACCTAATAGTCAGAAATGAGCACATGACCCTATATATGCTACAATGAACTTCCTAAATTTTGGTATTGGAATGGAGGCATATTTGTTTCCATGCATTCTTAAATCCACCATGAAGTCCCAGAGAGTTTAACTGATGGCTCCACCAAAAGCCACGTTTAACTTACTCATCTCAGTGTTCTCCATGAATGTGATAAGACTTGGCAACTATTACAATTATTAGAGGATCCTAAATAACATGGGTCAGTGACAAAGCTTACCTGCAGCTTTGGGACATTGCCATTTCAATTATGAATTTCTTTCAGTGCTTCACATTAGAGGCTCAGTTTATATAAGTGGCTCATAAATAATTATCCAAAGCTTATCATAAAGGCAACAGTGATAAGTGTGGAACATTGTGGCGTACATATTCTGGTCTCCTATTTGGGATATGAAAATGAGGAGACAGGATTAGAAAGGGGACAAAATTCTCTCATCTCCCATTCCCTCTACTTCTATTGCCACCATTATAATTAATAGCCAGCTGGTCACTTCCATATCTGGTAAATGTTTAACAACCAGCTCTCCAAAAATAAAACAGCCTTGGTTTGTAGCATTTGATAATTGCTTGGTGTAAATACTCCCAACATAGCCAATTTCAAGCTCCCAGCATTATGTCACTGCACGCAGAGCTAGGGAGACATGCACACGATCAGCTCTGGTCAGCCACTGGGACAGCCCACTCCAACACACCATCAACAGTGTCCTCTTTGGACAGCAACAGGAGGGATGAGAGTGAGAAGGCCAAATTGTTAATGTCCACAGTGCTTGCTGTTATAATTGGCCACAATTCTTACATAAAGGCCACATCTATGTCTTGTGGAATGCAAGTTTTTACCACCAGATGATGCCAGAATGCAGTAAGTAGTATAAATGACATGGTTGATACATACTTAAAGAAGTTTGTAGAAATAGAAACTCATTTCAATAGCACTTACTTATATCTGCATCTTTTTGCATTTTTTTTGGCCTGGCATAAATTATGTAGTACGAACAAATATTGCTATGTTAATGAAATTAAGATAGACTATGTTTTCCCTATCATCCTGATTTCTTGATTTGAAGTGAGGTTTTGGTTTACCATACTATAGTTAACACATGAATACAAAAGGTCATATAACAGAACACTCTGTAATAATAATCAGTAAAAAATCATTAAAGATCTATTATTTGACTTCTTATAAAAAATATAACTGCCATGCACAATTTGACCTCATCCAAAACCTTCCCCTAATATCCATCACCTAATGCTTTGACAGTTCTCCTGACTGTGGAAGCAAGGGACTGTACTCCTGAACAAGGTCAAGATATTGTGACCTTCTGACAGTTCGTGTTCAGTTACTACCAGGGGTCATGCTGTGTCTTCTCCAGAAGCAGGTCCTTCTCCTTACATGATTCAGAGATCAATTTCCTACGCAGAATGGGAGAAGTGAGATTATTCACGAAAGCACACTGACTACAGTGCTTACCCTATCTGAAAATGTTGTATTCCTCCCTTGGTTTAAAAAGTAGAAAGCAAAGTAAATTCATTTTTGTGAAGTGATAACATTCTGTGACATTTTAATCATTCTAATTCTAGCATCTAAGCAATGTAATCAATGAAGATAAATTCATCACCTATGGTTACAGTCAGTCTCCTGGATCTCTCTTTCAGTGTGGTAGCCACTAGCAACATGTAGCTATTTAAACTTAAATAAGCTGAAATTAAATAAAATATAAAATTTATTTCCCAGGCACATTAACCACATTTCAAGTGCTTAACATCCACATATGGTTGGTGGCTACCATGTTGGACAGTGCAGATACAGAACATTTCTATCATTGCTGAAAGTTGTATTAGACAAGATTAAGTAAGATACTTTGATCTTATTACACAACCAAACCAGAAAATAGAGGGGGAAAAAATGGAAATTGCCCTTTGCCTTAACCAATTACTGTATTCTCAAATAAGTTATTTTCCCTAGTAGCATCTTTTGAATAGTCAGGCATTAGAAGCATCTTAATCTGGAACTCAATATCCTTGAGCAAATACGCAATTCTTTCTTTCATATATAATTCTAATGGAGAAAACATTTATTGAGTCATGTTCACATAAGAATTCCCAAGCACCGCATGTGCCAGTGGGAGAAATAAGATTCTGGCTGCCCAGAATTGATTTCTTATTCTTATTTTGCCATCCCCTTGACCCTACGATAATGGAAATCTTCACAGCCAGCAATATTGTGTTCCTTAGGAGAAAACCCCCCAAGTGCACCCCAGTCCCTTATCGGCCCAGATGTTTCTCTACTGAACCCTGACTCTCTCCAGCTGGATGTTAAACTCAGTTCAGAGAGCCTCCTCTCATGGGCCCACAGATAAGGCAGAATTTTCCACCTTTGACAGGCAAGGGCTAAGTAATGTCCTTTAGTATGAAAAATACCCTCGAAAGAAAAAAATCAAAATTCAAACTTAAAACCAGCAGTCTCTGAATTAAGTTGTGTGGACCCTCAGATGGATTAATTTCTAACTCATGCAGCTATGACTCTGTCCTTGACCATAAGCCCTTTCAATATAGTGGTTATTACAGTGGTAAAAATATCGGCAGAACCAATGCTATGGTGGCTAAAACATAATGGTTTGTAATCACGTATCTGCCTGTCAGAAGTTCATTGTCTCATGGAACAATGATAGAAAATAGAGTAGATAGCAAAAGAAGAAAAAAAATTTTCCATGCACCTGCCTGATTGTTCTAGATAAGCTCAGGAAGCAAAAAACAACAGCAGCTTATCTTGACACATAAGATTAGAAAATCACATTTCCAAAATCTACACTACAAAATAGGTACCATTGGCCAATCTAACATATCCCTGTCTGCATTATTCGTCAGTTCTTCCTTTCCTTGGGTTACTTCACTATCACCCTTGTTCCTACCCACTGATGCTCCTTCTGTCCGGCACCTTGCTGGCCCTCTCCTGGATTCTGCGCAGCCCCACAGTGAGGATCTGAAAGCGCCTGGTCACCCTGTGATCTCCCAACATGATCTTTCTCTGAGCCTCAAATTACTGTGACTGTATTGCCCATTTTTGAAAATAGGAATTGGAGAGAATTTCACAATATTCCATACCTTACTTTGTTCTCACTGGGAGAAGATACAGGGGATTTGAATAAATATAAGATAAACTTATTTTCTTCTCATTTAAAAGATTTTTTTTGTTTGAACTATGGCATCTGACATTTCTTAGTCCTTATTCTGATTTCCTTTTCTCATTTGAATCTGTGTGTTCTCTTCTGATTAATTGAGCAAAACACTCTTCAAGGGACACCTAAAGTGCAGTATTAATTTCATATCCCTTATTTGTTTTCACTGCAGAAATCGTGAGCACATATCATGGGGTAAATGTCAACAGATGGATTCTATTTGCTCACTGGATACTGTTTACCTGGGCAATCTGAGTGCTGTTCATTTGTCTACGAGCAGTTTCCTCACTGGCAGTGGCATGAGGTTCTTTCACTGAGAAAGAAGTGGACATTCTATGGCCCATCAGTTTCCGGTTATTCTAACCTCCACTGGAGTCATGGAAAAACTATGAACAACTTTTATTTCTTCTATTGGTCCTTTAATCTGTAGAGTTTAACTGAGGGAAAGAAGTACCTTTTTCTCATTAATCATTGCAAGGTAAGGAATCATTTCATTGCCATGGGAGAGATGGGCAAAATGCCCATCTCCAAGTGGAAGCTGGCCCATTTTCTCATAAGACGTATGTTTCTGCATCTTCAGCCAATATTACTTAGTCTGCTGAAATACATTAAAAAGTGGAACAATAAACAGACCCACCTAGCTATATCCATTTTGAGGTAGTGGATTGAACTATAAGGCATGTACAAAAGAGAGTTTTGTGCCCGCTTATAGTATAATAAATAACTTCAAAAATAGACAAATTAGAAATAAAATTTTAAAATAAACCAGAAGGCTAGAAATATAAAGTGCTAAGTGGTCAAATTGAAATAGGAGTCTCACTTCACTTAGTGGCCAAACCTGAGTGACAGTAGAGCAATTACAAAAGGCACAGGAATGTTGGGTGGGACAGCATTTAAATAAATGTGATGCAGCATTTGCTTTGCAAATATTTAAAATCCCAGTTTAATAGAGCACAGAGAAAAATGGTTTCCTTATAGGAATGCTGGCCTTAAACTTGCCTTTTTGTTAAAAATTAAAAAGATAAGGAATCAAATCATACCATATCTGTGAATAGATGGGAAACTCTATAAGGTGTGTGTGTGTGTGTGTGTGTGCACGCGTGTGTTACTCACTGATGACAGATATATGCCTGGCATTTATGAGGTGTACAATAAACATGTGTTTAATGGAGTTGATAAGAGAATGTTCTGTACATGATCTCACCTGACCCAGCGGTCTACCCAGAGTAGACACCAGTCGCGTGCTTTAGCCTAAAGGTGGTGGCTATGAAGGACAGTGCCTCAGGTGGTGACATAGAAATGGAGCCAGAAATCACAGGGAGCACTTTTGGTAAAAGAGGCAGTGATAAGTGGGTGCCAATGCTCAGCACCCCGTACACACCAAATCAACATTCACTGAATGGTGAGACCTTCCCTAATGGTTCAGTCTGACCTCGCTCAGACTCCTTCCATTTCCTATCACAGTAATATTTTACTTTCTTCATAATTCTTACCAGAAGAAGAAATTAAGTTAGCCAGCAATGCATTTACTTATTATTTCTCTCACCTAAGACAATGTAAACCCCATAAATAAAGACTCCTTGTCTGTCTTAGTCTCTAAAGAAGGGAACATCTGATCATTGGTAGACACTCTGTAACATTTGGATGAACAAGTGAACCAACCAACGAACCATCCTAACTGAAATGACCTGAGTTATCTTTCTTCAATTATTCTCTCTCTTTGGTGTATATTACTTAGGTAGTACAACTGCTTATCTATTTTAGTTTGAGTGTACACTGCTTTTTTCTTCCCCTATAGCATTTTTTATCCTCACCTAAGGACATGCTTATTGATTTTAGAGAGTGGGGAAGGAAGGGAGAAAGACAGAGGAAGGGAAACACTGATGTGGGAAGGAAACATTGATCGGCTTCCTCCTGCACACACGCCAACCGGGGATCGAACCTGCAACCCAGGCATGTGCACAGGCAGAGAATCGAACCCATTACCTTTTGATTTACAGGACAATGCCCCAACCAACCAAGCCACACGGACCTGTCACGGCAACCTAACTCCCCCTTGAGGCGATGAGAAGCTGTCAGGAAACCTAGCAGGACCACAGCAGAGTCCAAGAATAAAGAACCATGGTTTGGATGGCTTAAGCTCTCTCTTCTCATATCAAGAGAAATGGTCCTCATACCTTGTATTCATCTTTATATTTTTTCTCTTGCCATCAGAGAGGTAAGACCGCAGGAGCCCAGAGGAAAGAAATAAGTGGGCTAGCAGGCCTGCTTCCAACCTAAGCCTTAACCTAGGGAGGAAAATGATCTTTGTGGCTTACACTCGCCTCAATCACCAGAATAAGAGACGACGTAGGGTCCCCATGAGTAACAGTACGCACATGCACCGTGATTGTTCTTTGTGTCACAACTATTTTGGGCAACTATATGACAATAAGCAGCTGGTCAATTGCACAGATCCCTGAGCTACCCATTCCCTCACCAAAACTAACAGCATAAACATGGCAGGTGAGGAAAGGGAGCCTCCGAGGGGGAAGGAGACCGGGTCACACAGGCCTGCCACCCAGGAGCTACTTCCTGAGAATCTGGAAACTAAATAAAAGCTCTAAAGATATTATGAAAATAACTTGATTATCATTTCTTCTTTAGTTGAGAGGTAACTTAAATGACTTTTCCTAAGACAATCAGGCAGTACAAACGAGGTAAATGAACCTTAAGTTTAAAATAATGGGAAAGTCCTATTACCACCCCGACTCATTTATTAGCCATCGCCACTCCTTGCTTCATTTTCTCCTCCCAGACAATTTTCTGGAAATATTGAAAAGTCGTTGTGCTCATTTAATTCAATATGGCAGGAGCCCTAAATCTTGACTAGAACTAGTCATTATAAATTCAAGGGAAGATTAGTAATATATTTTATAAAAATCTGGCGATGTCTTCTCATTCTTGTCACTTTAAGAGCTATTTGTCCAGCTCCTGCTGCTTTCTGAGATGGTTAGATCTCTAATAGGAGTAATATCTTTTTTTCTTCAGTTCCACATGCTACCTCCCACCAGCAGGTCGGCACTTTTCTCAACACTTGTGAATGGATTTACTAGTTTTTCCCCAATAATTACTGTTTTTCTTTCATTTCTGCATTTCTTCTCTTCTCACATTGTGGAAAAAAAAACATGCTTTTGGACCTACCTTTTGTGCTCTGGCGAGAATTATTTCTTGAAAAGCAAGAACACTATCTTAGCTATCTTTGGATCTCCAGCAAGGCATGGTCTATATATTTAAAAAAATCAAGGGTTAAAATGCAGCAATTATACCCTCTGTTTGCTCTACTTGTCCCAATAGTTTAGTGTTTGTGATAATTAGATTTGCATTGAAAATGGAAATTGAGAAGAAGCTTTAGGCTAATAATCGACATTGTCCCATTATTGGACGTTAGTGGTAGCCAGTCTAGGCTAGATCCGAAGGAATTAACCCAACACCGTGAGCACTTTCATCTTCAATCCCATTACTCTTAAATGGCTCTCCGTGTCCTTGGAAATGTTAATCACCTAGAAAGCTGCTGCTGATAGCCTAGAGTGGGCTGGGTGAAATCATTATCCTATAGTTTTTGTTCTCTGAGTACCTGATACTCTCGGAGCAATAATTCCTCCTATGTTTTTCTTCCCCTCCGAGTCAAAAGTGGTAAAGCCTCTGAATGGATGACTCAAAGATTGGTCACGGAGCAATGTCAGTAAATACAGTAATCTCCTGAGTTTGTCAAGGTAAAAAATGGGTCCCTTCTGGGAAACCCACACAGCCTCTCTCTGTCATCATTGTGCCCAGAGAAAAAGAGAATGAGAGCTTTGTACAAGATGGGTTCTGGATTCTGATATATAGGCTTAAAATTTCAGGGGCTGTATTTAGTTTGGGCAGGGAAAAGTTCTCAACTGTAAAATTTATTTGACAATGGAATGTAATCTAAAAAAAAAATTGTGGTGTTTCAGCCAGGATTCTCCATTTTTCAGTGCAGTGGGCTCTCCAAGGGCTGCTACCATGCTGCAAAGAAATAGCCTCTTAGAGAAGAACCCTGTGACTCTGTAACTATGCTCACATGTGATGAAGAGTTTCTTAACACTGAGGATTTTCAGAGAGTGGTACAAGTCATTGGAACAATGAAGACTGTCCTGGAGGTTTAAACACAGAAAGATTTTTTTTAATTTTATTTTTAATTATATATTTTTTCTTTTTTTCACATTTTTTATTGTTGTTCAAGTACAGTTATCTCCATTTCCCCCCAGTACTCCCCCCAACCCCAGCCATCCCCACTTCCCACCCTTGATCCTACCCCCCTTTGGTTTTGTCCATGTGTCCTTTATACATGTTCCTGAAAACCCTTCCCTCTTTCTCCCCCATTATCCCCTCCCACCTCCCTTCTGGTTGCTGTCACTTTGTTCTTCATTGAAATTAAGAACAAAAGATTTATCCTTGAATCCAAAATGTTTTTGTTTTAAGTAATCACAGTGTTCAAAAATACAGTCCTGCACATAAGACCCCCTGGAATCAAGAACATCATTAACACTTGTACTCACAGAATACCTGGCACCAAGCAACCATTCCCACAGCGAAGTGCCTGCCCTTTCTGGGTTCACATTCTGGGCAGAATGGCACGATCTGAATATTACAGAAGCCATTTTACAGTTTGAGTTATAAATCAGTTTTAAATTTGGAATTCAAAAACATTTGGGAGGAGCATTCATCACCATCATTTATGACTACTATTATTTTTCTGTGTTGGTTTTCTAGGTTGCTTTTCTCTTTTGTACGTACACAACACACATTGCCCTTCTCAAAGCCTGTCGTGGTCACGTTTTACATGAAGGCATTAAACAGCCTGAATCACGTGGTGGACCACAAGTGAATCAGTCCAGCTCTCCCAGGGAGCTGGGATCTTTTCATCCCCAAAGTCACTAGTCAGTTGTAAAGAACTACCCTGGACAGAAAGGACTCTCATTCAAAATGCAAGCAGCATGGAAAGCACTTTTACTATTATGTCAAGTAAATTGTTTCAGTAAAAACCCCACAAAGGAGGTGGTTTGCATAGTTTTCTGTGCTTGTGCAGAGAATAGTGCCAAGAATGGATAAGTAAGTCAGCCGATCCCAAATTGCCTTACTGCATGATCTCATCCACTCACCTCCACAGCAGAATCTACTCACCCCTCTTCCTCCTGCCCTCCCCTCCTGCTCACTGCTTCCCCTCCGGGAGGAAGGGGTGAGAGGACAAGTTTCAGTTCCCTCTGAACACCTCCTCAGAGACTGCTCCAACTTCGACCAGGATGCTGCAACCGTTACTCGGGGTCAGCTGCTGGGCATCATGTTGGGGCAATATTGAAATATTCTGCCCACCAGCTTTTTTTTTTAATAGTATTTTTAGAAGTCAGTGGCGATGTTTGGAACAGATTCTACAAGGCATGGAATATGCACAGAAAAGTCATTTTCTCCTCTAGAGGTTTAATAGTTCCAAAAATGACTTTACATCAGTAAAAAGTTTTCCTTTCTCAGTGTCCCCCCGCCCCCGCCACGTATAACTGAGTTAATGAATGTTCCTTGCTTGCAGCTATCTTTCCAAAAGCAGGCATCAAACGGGGGAAATGTTCATTGGTAAAACATTAAGTAAGGGAACAAGCCCATGTATTGAAAACTCACTGATGGGTTCAGGATGACTGATGGACAAGAGAAGCAGTTAGGGCTGGGGGCCATTATGATGACTATTAATAGAGGAAAGGTTAGCTGGAAGAGCTCTCTGATCATTTTTTGGTCTATAGCCCACAAACTCCATCCATTAAAAATTCTAAGAATTGTGATGCAATTGAGCATGCAGTGGATTATTTTTTAGCACACAGTTTTGTCGGGCATGGTTCTGAGCCACTCTTCTGACATTCGAAAAAGTTTTTAAAAATCTAAATTAGAAAATATTATTGCAAAGTACTGACTCATATGCAGTATTCTCTGAATCCAAATGATCCCAAAGCATGTCATAAAACAGTTAAATGAGTATAAAAATTTATGTAGGAAGACAGATTGATATCTCCTCACTATAAAAGGGAAAATGACTCGTTCCCCCGAGGGTAAGCTAGCATCCTGGTACATTTTTCAAACGCTGTAAAGTTAACTTCCAGTCCAAGTTGTCTCCAGAAACATCAGTCATGGTAACTGTACTGCAAATGAGCAAGAACAGGACAGGTGCACGAGACCAGAGGCCCAAGTCTTGTCCTCATGACCTAGAACTGACTTTGAAGTAGTAAATTCCCACGATATCACACCCTTTACTTCCTGGGCCCTATTTCCTTGGTCCCCTTGGGACATGTTCAGACCCCTCCTGCCTTCATTTTCTGCACTAATTATTTAGATTCTTTCATCCATCCTTTTGTTCACACTCTGTCAATATCCCCAAATCCCTTGAGTCATTGTTTTTCCTTCAACCTAAGTTTCCAGTCGTTAATAAGTTAATGAGCCATTCTAGAATCGGGCTAGTGACTACTTAAAGCATGAAGGCTTCATTGTTGTCAAGTCCTTGCATAGTCCCTGTGTACAGTCCATTATAGCCGATCCAGAAATTTTTTATCTTTATGCACACTGAAAGTGTACTATATGCATTTTTAGTGTCACTGTTCTCTTTGGTTGGCAGCTGAGAAAAGTATAATTTCTTGTGTTTCTGAGCAATAATGACCATGCTCATTTGATTTTGGTGGCCAATAAATCCATAAAGCTAATACTCTTAAAACAAATACAGCTACGGATCTTCAAAGCACCTTCGAACATGGTAAAGTGTAGGGGATAGACACCCTCACGTCTAACAACTCCGGCTAAAGGTGGCCCACACATCACACATTTAGGGAGCTCTTGTGCTCAGTGACTTGGGATTTCTTTGGCAGATTCAGCCAAACCTTGCCACATTGAAGTGAGACCCCAGAAAGGCCATAACTGCTCCACAAGAAGTGGAGATGCCAACAACCATAAATTAACAACATAAAACAGGAGAAAGGACAGCGGAGTCTGTGCTCGTGTAAGGCAGAGGCAGAAAAGGGTAGACCGGCACTAAGAAGATTATCCCTGATTTTTCAGTGCAGCAGGCAAATGAATACTGCAGAGAAATATGCTATCAGCTTTATCCTTACAACCCTGATAGTGACTTTAATCCTGACCTTGAAATGGCTTCTCTACAACACACAAAGCCTTTTTGAAATGACGTTGTACCCACCAAAAAAAGTGAAACAATGTATCTAGTGATGAACTTCTATTTGGGTCAGGCAATTTAGTGCGTCATCAACATCTTGTGCCACTTAATCCTCACAAAAAATCTGATGAGGTTACTACTAACATCCATGTTTTACAGGGAGGGAAGCTGAGGTTTGGTGTCAAATCAGGTCTATCTGGTATCAGGGCCAACCTCCTGTGCTCCCCTTGACTAGACTGCTCCCCATTACTTGTGGTTCTTCCATCTGGCTTCCTGTCAGTAAACAGCCAGGGCATTTGACATGTACTGATAATTATAAAAAGCACATGCTAATAATAGTGCAGGGCAAATGACAGCAGGTAATTGATTGCATTCAGGCCATAAGAAAAAGAAAAGCAAAAATCACAGCAAGTTCCAGTCTTTCCTACACACAAAGCAGGCCATTGGCTATGGAAAGACTCTGAAGGACACCTTAAAACCTCCTCCATTCAGCTATTACAGACCTTCTCACCAGTCTCCTTTAGAGCCGGGAGTTCTTACCCTTCCCCTCCTTAACTAAGGGCACATATACCTCTATCAAATCAAATGTTACATTTTCTAGGAAAATGAACACATTAGCTAATAAAATGAAGGAATTCATTCATGCACTACTACCTCCTTTCAGTTACCAGAAGCACACCTAAGTATTAAGATTTCTGAAGAAGAGTATTTTCCGTTCCCAATTTTTCAAGTCTTCTATGTGTCCCCAGTGCCCTTGCCAAGGCTGCCTTGTTATTTGAAAGTTAGACCCACTGGTTATGTCCAGTCATCTTATTCTCTGCAGTGTTCGACACTGCTGACCCCTTCCTCCCTCTGGAATATTCCCTCTCCTCGATACCAGGGCATTACACTCTCTTTGTCTCCTATTTATCTGCCCCTTTCTCCCAGTTCCTTCCCAAACAGCTCCTCCTTCACTCACCATCCAGGGTCAGAGTTCCTTGGGACTCTGTCCAGGGCCCCTTCTCTTCTCTGCGTGTTGGATCTGGGCCATCTCATCCACTTACAGAGTTTCCATTGTATTTACACAGGCAACCTTGAAATCTCTATTTCAGCTCTGAATTTTATCCAGAACTTCAGATCTGTGTATCAAAATGTCTGCCAGATCTCTTAGACACCCGGCAGATATCTTGAGTTCCACAAGTCCCCAAATTCAATTATTATTTTCTATCACCAAAATGTATTCATCTGCTGGCATTTTGTATCTCAGCAAATGGTCTGCCATCTACCCAGCTGCCAAAGGCAAAACCTGGATATCATAGCCCTTGTCATTCTTCTTAATTCTTCACATCCAAATCACCACCATTTGCTGTGTAACTGCCTCTTAAATATTACTACTACTAATATCTAAACTCTACTATTCTCTGTCCTCACTATCAGTAACTTAATATAAGACACCATATCTTTTATTTATTTATTTATTTATTTATTTATTTATTTATTTATTTATTTTTAGACAGAGGAGGAGGGAGAGAGAAAGGGAGAGAAACATCGATGTGTGGTTGCCCCCCACGTGCCCCCCACTGGGGACCTTGCCTGCAACCCAGGCATGTGCCCTGACCGGGAATCGAACTGATGACCCTTTGGTTTGCAGGCCAGTGCTCAATCCACTGAGCCACACCAACCAGAGCAGACACCATCTCTCCTAAAGAATGCTGTAAGCAATTGCATCCGAGATCCTCACGCTACTCGGTCTCCTCAGTCTACTCCTGAGAAAACCACATAATTTGTCATCAAAAATCAAACTGTATGATTGAAAGGGGCCACTATTGATATTTACAGCAGGACAATAAGCAGAAATTCTGAAAAACCAGGCCATAGAGTTGCACCATCAGACTACAGTTAGAGAGATGTCTGTCTAAAGCACATCCCTCAGTGGGCTGTGTCTCTGCTTATAAGGTACCTATCACTTCCCTTTGCGTTCAGGAAGGTCAGAATTCTCAGCAAGGCTCTTCATAGTCTAGGGCATCGTCTGGGTTCTCAGGAACCCTCTCCACCCCTTTACCTTTGCACACCAGACTTCCGCTCCACTTCCAATTCCCCCAAATTTATGTGCTTTCTCTTGACCCTAAAATGTCCTGGTGCTCTTCAACCTTCCCAGAAAGCTCTCTGTCCGTTTCTGTGCTACCAGATTTCTATAAAGCCTCCAAGGATGAGATTAGATGCTACATCCATGAAAATTTCTCCTGACCCCTCAGACCTGGCTAGTGTGCCACCTGGCATGCTGCCAACGTACCCACTACTCCTCTCTGTCCGTGTGGAACTGTAATTGCTTAGTTTCCCCCATTATGGACCCCGAGATCATGCTAGTGCCAGAAGTTTCCTATCCAAGAGCAGAAAAGTAATTTGGGGGTAAGGTGGGTGGAGGACTTATCTCGAAGCTGCATTTAATTAGTATACATACTATTTTTACCTATATTTACTGCTTATTTGGAATGTATTAGGAAGGGTTAACAAGTGCAATGCACAAAGAAGGCCTAAAATTTCTCCTAAGCCACCTGTTAGTCTTACTAATGCACTAAACCAGTGGTCTGAAAATATTTTTCACTGAAATCTCTATCAGTAAATAATATGAGTATATACCTCAATGTATGTATATTTTATAATTTATAAATTGCCCACATGTTCTATTGTACTAATACATAATGCCCCTTCTAAACATTCTCAGAAACAGAAATTAAAACTTTTTAAAAAAGGTAAATAGTGGTTCTAAATTTTTCTACACCCCAGTTGATCATCCATTGATTCCCTTTGAAAGATGTTTTTTTTTATTTTTTTAAAGATTTAATTATTTTTACGGAGAAGAGAAGGGAGGAAGAAAGAGAAACATCAATGAGCTGGCTCTCCTGCGCCCCCATCTGGGGGCTGGCCCTCAACCCAGGCATGTGCCCTGACTGGGAATCGAACTAGTGACTATTTGGTTCGCAGGCCCGCGCTCAGTCCACTGAGCCACACTGGCCAGAGCTCAAAGATCATTTTTTAAGTGGCTTTGAAGGTAAGAACTGTAGTGGGCCTAGTGCAGACCCTGGTACATGCTAAGTATCAATATTTACTGAGTGAATAAAAGACAGAAAGATTGAGCTAGGGAATGGACTAATCGACAGGATGAGATTTGATCCCTAACAGGATTTGTTGGTGTTCTATGGACAGCAAGCAGGTACTTCTTCCTGGAGAAGGAGGAAGACTTAGCTTGGAAAATGTTAAGAAGAATATAACCAAATGGAGCAGTAAAAGATCATTGAAGAGAAAGATAATCTGATTCGCAGAGCAACCCTGGCTTTGTATAATACATAATTACCAATTATAACAACAAAAATGTCATATTGATTAGTTCACTTGAAAGCAGAAGTATGAGGAAGCCAGGATGCAAGCAAACAGAATCCCTAGTAGCTGTAACGTACCCGTTACTACAGTGTCACAGATTCAGATGAAATTCTGCCACTTGAAGACGAAGACAACAGAAAAAGTGAAGACACACCTGTTGTGACTTCCTGCTGTGTGTCGGTCTCTCTTCTGGGTGTTTCACAGGTTTTGTACCACTGAGAGCTTTCAACACACAAGATGTACAGAAGTTACAAATGTGAGTAAGCATTTTCCTGCCCTCAGGGCCTTTGCAGTCCAGCTCTAGAGAGGCAGTAAGATAAGTATGCAAATAAATGCAAACCAAAGAAAAACGCTGCTAGAGCATGGCACCAAAAATGTTTGATTTCTTATGATAGTTCTGATGTTACATGAATTTATTATTTTCAAAGACAATGCATATAATATACAACTAAAAGTTGTTTCATTTAAAAAACGTTTATAAGAGTTTTCTCCTCAAATAAATTAATGATTCAGAAAAAATGTCACTTAATAAAACCATGTTACCCAAATTTAGTTGTTAAAAAAATTATATCTCACCTATAATCCTCTTCCAGAGGCTTCTTTTGGGAGCAAATGAAAATTTCTCACAGCTGGAGCTGGAGTTTATTCAGGATAGGAAAGATACCTTCTCTGCTCTCAGTTGGTAGAAATCGTGACTTGGACCCTCCCCACAGAGGCGTGGGAGAACCGAGCGGAACCCCATCACTGAAGGTGGCGGTGGGTCCCCCTTTGGAGACGTTCCAGTTGATTTTGAACAGTGGACAAGAGACAGAAGCGGAGTTCCGCGGTGACCACTCTGAGCTTTGACTTTTCCTTTTCCTGATGCCAGTGGAAACTTAGCCAAGGGAAGGAAGGAAAAGAGGAGAATCCCAGAACATTCACAAGGCAATGTGAAATGTTCTCCACCAAGTACACCTTCCCAAAGATGTGAATGAAGAGGCATTTGCCCTCCAAGACAGAAAGACAAATGCAGTGCATAAGCAAGCATACCATCATTTCCTTTTATTCTTAAGCAAGTTGTGGATAAGCTTTGTAAAATGAATGTAAGCATTTTCAATGGCTCAAAAGTACAGCATTATTAATATGATTTGGGAGAGAGATAAGAGGTTGATTTTTGTAAGTGAAATTGATTAATATATGTGTGAATATTCTTCCATTTCATGTATTTTCCTTAAGATTTCTGTCTTAAGTGGTCTTTAGACCTGTATTTCTTCACGCCAGAAATACAGCACCACTGATGTCAGAGAAAGATAACCCATTCTTCTGGCCAGACAATGGCAAAGAAAGGTCTCAAAAGCACACTGAGAAAGAGAGGCCAGGTGTATTGTAGGTCAGAAGTCAACCAGGAAATGTTTTTTCTTTGTACTCACTTCCCTTCCCAAGAATAGCATCAAATCGCACAGGCTATGCAAACAACACGGTGCCCGTGTTCCTTAGGAGACAGGAGCAGACTTAACAGAGTCTGGTCACACTCCGCGAGTGGGGATTGTGTGAGATACAGGAATGCATCCGGGTCACAGTCCAACACGAGCCCCCTAGCTTGAATTCTGATGCCTTTATTCAGGAGCATTTGGCTGTGTTTTTCAGAGTGGTAGAAATGAAAGTCATGTATTTCTACTCTTTTCCAAAACTTTAAGACAAGGTGCTGGCGTGACCTGGAAGCTAGAGTATCTAATCAGTTTGATTTCCTCTCTCGGGAAGAATGCTTCAGATTTTCATAAGAACATTTGATCTTCAGATTTATTCTACTAATTTTAACAGCTTTACAATACAGTAAATTTGAAGTGTACAATTCAGTGACCTAGTACATGTACTGAGTTATGCACCCATCACCACCATCCAGCTTTAAAACACTTCCATCAACCCAGTGCAAACATCCTGCATATTTGGCAGCATGCCTTATTCCCACTCCAGCTCCAGACAACCATTAATATACTTTCTGTCACTGTAAATTTACCTTTCCTTGACTATTCCATTAAATGGGATTATAGAGTATATGATCTTTTTGTGTGTCTGGCTTCTTCCACGTAACATAATCCTATTGACCTCCCTCCGTGCTGCAGTATAAATCAGTACTACTGATCCTTTTGATTATCCAATAGTATTCCTTTGTATGAACATGTGATTTTTTTGTTTATTCACCAGATGATGGACATTTGGATAGTTTCCATTTTTGGCTAGTATGAATTGGTGCTGCTTATGGACATTTACATGCAAGTCTTTGTGGATATATGATTTCATTTCTCTTGGCTAAGATAACTAGGAATGAATGCTGGGTCATATGATATATTTATGTTTAACATGCTTAAAAAACTGCTTTACAAAGTGTCTGAACCATCAGTCAATCAAATTTTAAATTTCTTGTATATGAGGCAAAGACCCATCTCTGTGCTTTGAACGAGTCTGGGTTTCCTAACCCAAGCGGATTCTAACCCTCTGCCCGCGTGTACCAGTTAATGCACTTCCACTATCCCATCAATTTCTATTATCATGTGTGTCAGTAAAGTGATATAATTTGATGAAATTAAATGCTAGTTATCTGGAAGCATCAGGAAATTCAAATACAAACGAGCCATTTAAAGTTCCCTTCCTTGTTTAAAAAAAAAAATCCACTTGGAAAACGTCAGGAACATTCACATGCCTGTCACATTGACTGTGAAGGACTCCGTCTAAGCGGTGAAGACAGGAAGACTAATCAGAAGCATGGCGGTGTGGTGCGGAGAAAGCCTTCAGTAAGTCCTCTCTGTAAGGAGACAGAAGGAAGTCCTCAGCCGCTGTCTTTGGAGTCCGGTGACACTTCTGCGAAAAACAATAGTTTATGTGAGGCTGTTGCTGGGGTAGCCCGGGAAGGATAAAGGAGAAAGGAAACAAATGCTGGCCGTAGATAAACACGTCTTTTCTCCTTGAGTGAATTCTGCATTGTTGATCTCAAAGAGTCGAGATACAACCAGGACTTTAAGCAGAGACTTAACACCAGGACTGAATCATTCCGCTTTTCACAAGGAGAAGTAAAAATCTGAATCACTTTTTTTGATGAAAATCCACATTCAATGGAAGAGCCACGCCTCCCCCTAGTGGATAATTCAAGAATTTGGCTTTTCACAGTCTAATTTGGGATTTACAGTCAAGTATCTTGATAGAAAGAAATACAAGAGAAATGCGGGTCATTAGTTCTTATTTACATCTGAAGCCCGTTAAACTTGAAAAGACATCTCCGATCTTTCAGGGAGACAGGGGAAGGGCACGGTCACCATTAATATATTTACAAGCTAATGTAGGCAATAGGCGAAAGTGAAAGAAAGCAAACTTTTGGAAGTGTGGAGAGCAGCTGAATGATTAAAAACGTGTCCATGTCCAGGCACCAGAGGCTGTGTATTGCACCCCCGCCCCCGCTGCCCTGTGAGTGTGCACGGCACACGGGGCACTGGCATCACATGTATTTCTCTCCGCAGCCCTGGGACAGGCCAGGTTTTCCAGGGTTGTAGACAAAAACATGAGTGAACTTCTGGGCACGTAATTTTCAAAGACAGTTACAGGATTCTTATAACTTTTTAAATTTTAATTTTTTATTTTACAGTTTATGCTTTTGCTGTACTCTATTAGAACCTCAGTGTACCCATGGAAAAATTAAACAAAAAATTATGCTATTTTTTGAGGTGTCACCATGTTCTACATACTGGCAAGAATTTTATATATATTATTTAAATTTCTTTTGAGGTACATACTTTTTATTTAGTTATTTTTAGACGGTAACGCTGTTTATTGTATTTTTTATTTTTTTATATTGTATTTTTTTCCATTAACTTTGAGTCCCCTTATACCCACCTCTCTCCCCACAATGACCACCCTGTTGTCTGTGTCCATGAGTCCTCTTTTTCTTTTTGCTAAATCCCTCCACCCTCTAACCTTCCCCCTCCCTTAGCTGTCATCCTGCTCTCTGTGAGTCTTTCTCTATTTTGCTTGTTAGTTCAGTTTGTTCATTAGATTCCACATATGAGCGAAATCACATGGTATTGTCTTTCTCTGGCTGGCTTATTTCACTTATGTTCTCCAGGTCCATCCATAGTGTCACAAAGGGTAACATTTTCTTTTCTTTTTTTTTTTTTTGCCTGAGTAGTATTCCATTGTGTAAATGTCCCAGAGTTGTTTTATTCACTCATCTACTGATGGGCACTTGGGCTGCTTCCACATCTTGGCGATTGTAAATAACTCTGCAATGAACATAGGGGTGCTTATGTTCTTTCAAATTATTGTTTTGGGTTCTTTCAATATATTCCCAGAAGTGGGAATGCTGGGCCAAAAAGCAGCTCCATTTTTAATTTTTTGAGGTAGCTCCATACCGCTTTCCGCAGTGGCTGCACCAAACTGCATTCCCACCAACAGTGCAAAAAGTTTCCCTTTCTCCACATCCTTACCGGTACTTCTTGTTGAATTGTTGATGATAAGCATTCTGACAGGTGTGAGATGTTACCTCACTGTGGTTTTAATTTGCATTTCTCTGATGATTAGTGATTTTGAGCATCTTTTCATATGTCTGTTGGCCATCTGTATGTCCTCTTTGGAGAAGTGTCTATTCAGGTCCTTTGCCCATTTCTTAATTGGGTTGTTTTGGTATTAAGTTTTGTAAACTCTTTATAAATTTTGGATATTAAACCCGTATCAGATGTATTGGCAAATATGTTCTCCCATTCTGTGGGTTGTCTTTTCATTTCATTAATGTTTTGCTTTGCTGTGCAAAAACTTTTTAGTTTGATGTAGTTCTATTTGTTTACTTCTTCTTTTGTTTCCCTTGCCTGGGGAGATACATCTGATAAAATATTTCTATGAGCAATGTCTGAGATTTTGCTGCCCATGTTTTCTTCTAGGATTTTTATAGTTTCAGGTCTAATATTTAAATCTTTAATCCATTTTGAATTTATTTTTGTGTGTGGTGTAAGAAAGTGGTCTAATTTCATTTTTGTGCACGTATCTCTCCAATTTTTCCGACACCATTTATTGAATAAATTATCTTTAGCCCATTCTATGTGCTTGCTTCCTCTGTTGAATATTAATTGACTATAAAGGTGTGGGTTTATTTCCGGGCTCTCTGTTCTGTTCCATTGATCTGTGTGTCTGTTTCATGCCAGTACCATGCTGTTTTGATCACCGTGGCCTTATAGTATAGTTTCATATTGGGCAGCATGATTCCTCCAACTTGGTTCTTCTTTCTCAGAATTACTGTTACTATGTGGAGTTTTTGTGGTTCCATATAAATTTTTGAAATATTTGTTCTAATTCTGTGAAATATGTCATTGGAATCTTGATAGGAATTGCATTGAATCCAGAGATTACTTTGGGCAGTCTGAACGTTTTAATGATGCTACTTCTTATTTGTGAACACAGTATATGCTTTTACTTATTTGTATCTTCTTCAATTTCTTTCTTCAGTCTCCTATAATTTTCTGAGTACAGGTCTCTTACATCCTCGGTTAGGTTTATTGCTAGACATTTTATTCTTTTTGTAGCAACTGTGAATGGGACTGTTTTCTTAATTTCCCTTTCTGTTAGCTCAATATTGGCATATAAAAATGCAACTGATTTCTTGATATTAATTTTGTATCCTCCTACTTTGCTGAATTAATTTATCAGTTCTAGAAGTTTTGTGGATGAATCTTTGGGATTCTCTATGTACAGTATCATGTCATCTGCAAATAATGACAGTTTTACTTCTTCCTTTCCAATTTGGATGCCCTTTATTTCTTCTTGTTGTCTAATTGCTGTGGCTATGACTTCTAGTACTACGTTGAGTAAGCGGTGAAAGTGGACATCCCTGTCTTGAATGCTCGTAGTTTTTGCTCATTGAGTATGATGCAGGCAGTGGGTTAGTCCTGTATGTCCTTTATTATGTTTTGGTATGTTCCTTCTATTCCCACTTTGCTGAGAGCTTTTATTATAAATTGGTGCTGGATTTTATCAAATGCTTTTTCCGTATCTATTGATATAATCACGTGGTTTTTATCCTTCATTTTGTTTTTGTGGTGAGTCACATTTTTTTATTTGCAAATGTTGTACCAACCTTGCATTCCCAGAAGAAATCCCACTTGATCGTGACATCTGATCTTTTTGGTGCATTCCTGTATTCAGTTTGCTAATATTTTATTAAGGCTCTTAGCACCTATGTTCATCAAGGATATTGGCCTATAATTTTTTTTTGTAGTGTCTTCATCTGGTTTTGGAATTAGGATAGTGCTGGCCTCAGAAAACGAGTTTGGGAGTCTTCCCTCTTCTTGAATTTTTTGAAATAGTTTGAGAAGGAGTGGGTGTTAGTTCTTCTTGGAATGTTTGGTAAAATTCACCTGTGAAGCCATGTGGTTCAGGACTTCTGTTCACTGGGAGTTTTTCTGATTATTGTTTCAATCTCACTAGGTGTAATCTGTCTATTCAGGTACATATTATTTTATATAGTTCCTGAAACAACCCTAAGCTTCCTCCCTTTTACAGGTGAAGGAGCTAGGTCTTTAAATCAACAGCATGGAAGTGGCAGAACTGGCATTTGTGCCAGGAAGTCCACCTCCAGAGATCATGTGCTTAATCTCTCATAAAAAGAGAAACAAAGTCAATAAAATATAAAATAAATGCATATTTCTCAATGTTTTTAAGGAAAAATATGCATTCATCGTAATTTATATGTATGTGGTCATTTTAAAGTAATCGCTAACATCCCAATTCAATGTTAGAACAATCACTGAAGTGACAAGCAGAAATCCTGGGCTCTAACTTGGTCTCCAACTTCACTTCCCTTTTGATCTTGAACCATTCATTTAACCTTTGTAATGAAACAATTTGCCTCTTTTCCTACTGATCCTGGTACTGAAGTCACAAGGTAGTGTGTTCAAGTCAATGGAGTGTAGTAGGGTCATCTCTAAAGTGGATCAATATTGTGCCCACTGCAAGGAAGTTATAATGGGATATAAATATGAGTTCAAACCTCCATTTATAAGAGAAGTACACTGGAGAAAGCATGAGGATCTTTTAATGCAACATCCCTGGGGCCTCCCTTTCCTGTACTGTGTAATAAAGCTGCCTGCGACTCAGTGTTCCCTCACAGTAGTGCTATCAGCCTTTGGTGAGACAGCTACTGGCTGTGCAGGATTATCCTGTGATTGTACCTTAGCATCTTTGGCCCCCACCTTTGAAAGGCTAGTGCAGCCCTGCCTCTCCCAAACTCACCCTTAGGGGAAGTGGTACAACCTCCCAATGACACCTGTGGCAAAGGTCTTTCAGACCCTGGAATCTTTGTCTCTCACTTTGCCCACGTGTGTCAAATACAAAGAGATGTCACTGAAGACAGATGACACAGCGTGTACACTTGAGTTAACCCGTGAACAGGCGTGTACGATTGCTTTGGGGGTCACTGTGCTCAGCGAGGAAGACAGGACCCAAAGCCAAGAAGAGCACATGAAACATGCAGCAGTGGTTCTGCATTTTAGTCTCACTTCTGGCTTTTTGCAGATTTAGAAGCTGGCATTCAAAATATGGAGCTATGATTCTTGGTCCTCAACATGAAATGGCAATTGGTCAGACACAGGAAAATGCAAAATAGGATTTACAGCCGTAGTGGGTGTGGGTTGGGGTGTGCACAGAGACTCTTTGTGTGGGTACAGAGTGAGAGAGTTCACAGATACTCTCAGTTGCAAAAAATAAATAAATAAAATGCTTCTCTTGTTTTTCTGAAACCTGGCTATAATTTCAATACCTGCTCCACATAATAACAGAAATATGATCTAATTACTAACAATAGACACCAGGGTTTTCCCAGTCATTTTTAATTGAGGCTCATTGTCCCCCTCCCCTTCACCACTTCTCTGTTGAGAGTAGAGTCTAGTCATAGCAACAGCAGCAACAACAATAAAAATAGCACCTAAGTTTGTTGAGCACTTACATTGTAATTCCTCTCTCCACCTCTCCCTGCCCTTCTATCAGGATAAATTCATCTGGATTTTTAATCAATGTTATGAATGGAATTGTACAGTGCATACTCTTTTTGCTTGCCTTCCTCCCTTCACTTAATGTAACCATTCTGAGATTCTTACGCACTGTTGCCAGTGACAGTAATTCATTCCTTTTCATTGTATACATATACTTCTATTTTCTACCCATTCAACAGTTAATGGAAATGCTGGTTATTTCCCATGTTTAGCTATCACAAACACAGCCCCTATTAATATTCACGCACAAACCTCTTTGTGGACACGTACACCCACCTGTCATTTTATTGGAACACAGCCACACCCACTCATCCACACACTGTCTGCGAACAGCTTCTTCATGGCAGAATTCAGCAGGTGCAAAAGAGACATAATGACCAGCAAAACCTAAAATATTTTTACCACCTGACTCACCAAGAAAAAGTCTGCCAACTCCAGATTTGTAGTAATAACTTATCATTAAAATGTTAATTTTGTCACAAAAATCTTGAGAGCAAAGATGAAGTTATTTTAATTTTTCTGAAAAAAGGCAATTTGTAAATTATTAATATATGTTATCTCATAAAAAATGGTTTATATTTCATTCTGTTTCTATGAAATCTAATGCATTCATTTTTTATAATTTTTTATATAATTATATTTTGTAAAACATACTTACAAATACGACCCCCCATTGTATCTTTCCTGTCTGATTTCAGTAATCTCGTGAATCCTGTACCGGCTGTAATATTTTGATTGATCAGAAGAGGGCGCGCTTGATTCAACACAATTGTATATACCCTGGCAGCTTGCTTCTTGTAGTCTGGCAAAGGTCAAGCATGCTTGGAGGAAATTTAAGAGGAATTACCCTGGAGCAGGTTTTCTATTGTCGTGTTAGGAATAAAAGGGACTAGAAAAACACAAGATGACTGGTCTATTATATCATTTAAGTGACAGTAATGTTTCTACCTGAGAAGAAAATTGTTCCTCTATTCTTTTTTCTCATCTCAGCATTGGTTTGCGGGGGCCCTGAATATCTCCAACAGGAGACAGCAACAATTTGGCGACAGAAAACAGAATTTTCTTCCACCGAGATGATGCGGCCCATGTTGTGATGGTGGCCGCCCCCGCCCCCGCCCCCCTCTCTTCGCATTGTTGCCTCTCTTTGTGTACCGATGCCCTTAGTTTGAGAGAGCCATTGTCCATTGTAAGAAAATATAAAAGAAGATCATTAGAAGTTCAGATTTCTGCAGAGGCTCTCTGGGTTTTTTGATCAACACAGAGGCTGTCTGAAAAGTGAAACATTTCCGAGGAGAATGTGCTGCCGGGGCAAAGAATGCTCGGAAAACCCACCTACCAGCAAGCCAGACAAAGGGCGCGGGCTGGGGCCTCCTCTTTGAAAGACCTGATTAATGTGAGGTCTGGTTACCTGCTTTATCACTGTTTTGTCATGAGTGAGAGGTTTCAGCATTCTTAATTTGTCTTGGGGATGGGAACAGGGGACGGCAAACTTGCCCGGCGGGGGTCTCAGGGCGAGGCCGATCCATTTGCCCCCAGTGACAAATAGCAGGCACAAAAGACGCAGGTTGAACGTATTTTCTTAAACAGCAGCCCAGAGGCACTCATCGCTTAGCCACTTATCTTGAAAAATAAGGTGTGGGCTCTGGTGATCGCTAAAAATAAAAGTTATCCATTATGTTAAAGCAAAAATGGACTCAAAGAACGGAAGAAGAAAAATAATGTTTTAGGAAGTAGTGGGGGGGGAGTAAGGAACACTTGAGAAAATATGAAATTAGTGATTTTGCAGTTCCTATTCCTGTTATCCTCTTTGTTACTACATTATTCTAAAGCACATTTAGCTTAAAGGTCTCTGGGCATTATCTTTCCATAATATGTTCAGTTTTAAAATTGATTTCAAAACACTCCTTCATATCAACTCTAAAGTTGGAATGTACAGAGCATGCTCTGAAGACTGGGAGTTTTTTAGATGAGAAGCAGAATGTGAGATTTTTACAATGTTTTATCTCTGGCTCCCTGAAATATAGGTCTTAAGAAAATATTATGAGGCACATGCCACAGTGAATGGCAAATGTCCAAAATGTACTGTCAGGGGATGAATGGAAAGAGGTATAAAGAGATGCTTATGCTGGGTTAGTGCTTCATGAATATTGTTTAGCGAAGACTAATATTTAACAAAGCCCGGTACTTGTATTAACTAGCCACAGATAACCATGTGAAAGACATAATTGGGTTGTTAATTAAGTGGAAAAGTACCCCATAACAAGTAAATAAATGACACTTTCTATGAAAACATATGGTATCTGAGCCATATATTTATTCCACAGATTCCATTAGTCATTATAATAGTAAAGTACTCTTGGGTTTGATCCCATTTACTTTGTCTATCTTTTTTTTTATTTATTTGATTTTCAAGGGAAGGGAAGGAAGAGAGAAAGAGAGAGAAACATCAATTTGTTGTTCCACATATTTATGCATTCACTGTTTGATTCTTGTTTGCTTTCTTCAATATTTTATTTATTTATTTTTAGAGAGAGGGGAAGGGAAGGAAAAAGAGGAGATAAACATCGAAATGTGGTTGCCTCTTACACACTCCCCACCTGGGACCTGGCCCGCAACCCAGGCATGTGCCCTGACTGGGAATCGAACCAGCAACCCTTTGGCCAGCACTCAATCCACTGAACCACACCAACCAGGGCCACTAGTTGATTCTTATATGTACCCTGACCAGGGATCGAACTCAAAACATTGATCTACCGGAACAACATTCTAACCAACTGAGCTACCTAACCAGGACTTGTCTGCCTTTTTATTAGCCTTTTGATCTCACATCTGATATAATTCGGCCTAGCCTTTTCCTCCTCGATAAGGCCAGACATTGACATAGTGTAAGAGAAAAGCGATTTAAAATATACATGCATATGCATATATTTGTTTATGTATATTTCCATCCATAAATATAACTTTTTGTTATAGAAGATTAATTCTTGGTTGAACATGTTAGCTTAGTGGTTGAGTAATAAATAGTTTCTGCTTTCTGTTACATTATTTACTGCCTCTGAGAACTACAACAGTTGCATGACTATATGGTTGTCACACCAGGCTGTAAGCTTATTACAAGATACAAAAGTCTTCCTGATGTTTATGTTCCCCAAACCCAGTACAGCTCCTCACATAAAAGTCTGCTTTCAAAACAATGCTTGCCAAATTTTTAAATTATTACACAGTTTCCATCAATTATTTTTTTAAGGGAGGTATAAATAAATTTCCATCCTCCCAAGGTACACAGTTCTAGTTTTCATACCACCTGATAAGCCTGCTGCTACCCCCATGGAAGGCATTGGTTCAAGCAAGGGAAATCCTGTCCATTTAAATCTTGCCACAAGAATTACTGTCTCCTGAGGAATAAAATTTACAAAATCAAAAAAGTAAAAAGAAATAAATGAGCAAATACTTATTTTAATGAGATTTAGTGGCCATGCTGGTGGGCCTTGAGTCACAGCGTGGAGGCCCATGACTTGGGAGTAAGAAAGACATGGGTTTGAATCCTCCCTCTGCCTGACCTTGACCAAGAAATTGATTTCTTGGAGACTCAGTTTCCTTGTGTGAAAGTCAGTGATAATAATCTCTCTCTTAATGTCCTGAGGCTCCTTGGAAATACCATGGCCCTTCTTCCTTCTACACGAACGCCAGCCATCAGGAGTGCTTGTCACTGTGCCAGACTTCCAAGTCTTAAGAAGTTAGAAATCGTTACCTGTAGCAAAGACTCACTCTCACAGCCTTGGATGACTCCTCTCCTCAGACACCCCTAGGACTGACCCACAGAAGGCAAGCACTCCCTCAGTTTTACCTTTATTTCATTAGCTGGCGAGCACTCCTCTGTGGCAGGGACTCTATGAGGCACTTCACTAACAATCACCGGTTTAATCCTGCGGGCTCGAGGCCGCCTTGTGAAATAGGACCTGAGGCCGTGCTCTGCCTGATAATCTCTTCTTCCTTGTTAAATAATTCAGCGTGCACTCCTGAAACAAACACTGAGCGACGGCAGGAATAGTTCACGGTGGGGAAAAGCTTTCAGTGCACTGTAGAGAATGGGATGGGGAATATTTAAGAAAACCATCCGGAATTTTCTTCTAGGAGAAAACAAAGGACGGATCTTGCCCCTCAGCACAGCCACGAGGTTGTCGGAGGACGTTTCCTGTCAGCAAGGCCAGATCCCAGAGAGGAATCCAGATGTCTCTCTGCAAAACCAAATACCATTTGCATCCCTTTCATTTTTACTGGACCTTTGAAGTATCGTAAATAGGGATCCAACCGGCCCGAGTAAATTACCTGAGGACTGAAACATTTTTGACATAAGTCTTAAGAACAGAGCAACATATTTCTCTTTCTCCTTCAGAACACTGGCTTTGTTTCATCTCAGAGCCCTGAATGACAGACAGAAACGATGATGGACTGATTGGACAGTCAGCCTCACTCCCCTGATGCCAAACGCAGAGCAGAGGGGCCCAGGCTGCTGCTTTCCAGCATCGCCGGCTCTGATCTGCATATATGTCTAATCACTCGGTTGCCCTGGAAGTGCTGTGTTAGGATATTTTAATATTACAGTAACCCGGTGATTATGACAGCAGCAGACCCCCCTGATTGGACGCCAGCTGTGTAAACCTGAGCAAGTTGCTTCACCTCTCTTTGCCTCGGTTTCCTCTGCTGTAAAATAATTATAATAGAACCTATTGCATAGGTGTGTTGTGAAGATTACATGAGTTAATGCGCCTACAGCACCTAACGCAGTTGTCATGCGTAGTGAGCACTCCATAACAACAGCCATTCACGTCACTGCTCCCCCAGGCTATTCTCAGAGATGGAGCTACAGCTCTCGTCTGAGCCCTGTTCCCCAGACTGTGTTCTGGATCCCATCATGCCCTCGAGTGCAGTGAAAAGGAGTCCTCTTCTAAAATAAACTTGGACAATACTGTATGTGCTTTGGAAATTCAAAATGCACTGAAACCTGTGACAGACTTCCAGAGACCTGCAATTAAAACATCTGTTTGATTTTTGTTTGACCTTACAAATTTCATATACATAAGACCACTTGACCCTTTAGGTCCAAACTCACTTTGAATTCTTTTTGGTTCGTCTTTTGCACGCTCCATTTTCCTCAAATTCTTTTTCCATTTCATCCACCTTTAACACACGTGAAATAGTTTTCAGAGGTGTTTAGCTTATATGCACAAAGGTATAGTTAAGTCTCTTGAAATGAAGAGATGGTCCTGGATTATCTGGGTGGGACCCCTAAATCCAACAACCGTGCTAACCAGAGAAAAGCAGAGGGAGCTCTGAGATGACCTTGAGAGAGAAGACGCAGACCGAAGAGGAGGAGAGATGTGAGCGCGGAAGCAGAGAAAAGACGCGTGCGGCGACAAGCCAAGAAATGCTGGCAGCCGGAAGCTGGAAGAGGCAAAAGTGGGTTCTCCCCTAGACCCTCCCGAAGGGACGGGCCCGGCTGACACCCTGGTTTCAGACGTCTAGCTCCCAGAACCCTGAGAGAATAAGTTTTTGTTGTTCTAAACCACCAAGTATGGCAGCCCTAAAGTTCCCAGTTTCACCATTTACAAAACGAGGTGGATAAAAGCCCACCCTGGCCTGCCATTGTCACGAGAGTGTCATGAGGACCAAGTATAATGATACACGTGGAAACACCGCCACAATTTAAAGTGCTCATACCAACCTAATGTCATTTTTACTGTTGTTACGTGGAACATGTGATAACCTTTCCTCGTCTGAAACAATGATTCCAACTTTTGTTTGCTTGGCAATGTCTCTGCTTTATCTTTTTTCTTTTCTTTTCTTTTCTTTTCTTTTCTTGCCCTCCCCTCCCCTCCCCTCCCCTCCCCTCTATGAGGACTAGACCCAGGACCCTCATCTCCTCCCATTCAATACCCAGTGAGTATGGCAAGCACTGAACTTAGGGAAGCCTCTGCCGTGTTTCATTCACTTCCTGCCTGCAGAGGACATGGTCACAGAACTGATCTGAAGAAGAATAGTTTTACTTCAATCAGTATAATGCTTCTTTGAACTGAAAAAATGCACTAAAATAATGGAGAAAATATTATAATGAATTAAGGATAATTTATCGACATTGCAAAGAAATAGCTCCAGCTGTGAAGCTACTTGCCGCAGAGATATTTAGCATCATATTTCCATTGTAATAAAAGATGTACTGGACACATTTTAATGACATCTGCCTCTTTGGGTTTTCAAAATAAACATGTTAGCTTTCCTCAGACTTTTCCCTGAGAACCACAGAAGCTCAGACGACAAGAACTGTGGCTTTTAAAACCAGCCAGCTGCAACCAGAGACGCTGCCTCCCGTACAGGGCGGCACCTGAGAGCCCTCCTTTGTTGGACGTGCTTCCTTACCTGCCTCAAGAAAAGAGGCTCAGAGATGGCACATCTGTCAAGAAGCACATTGAAAGGGCCAACTTTGATACTCTCACTTTCTTTTTGAAACTGTGTCTTTTTCCTATTCATTCAGCAATTGCCTTTACCTACTCCTAGCAGTGATTGAATTTCCCTTTCCTTTTAAAGTAAGAATCTTCATTTGATAGAATCTAGGCCTGACTGAGTATTTAGCTCAGAGGGGCAAGCAATGTGGGTCTTTTCCTGTGGTACTTAAATTTATTTCCAAAAACGGACTCTTCTTTCAAATCATCCTACATGCTATTGAAAATTCAATACATTTATAGGGAACTTTTATGGAACTAAGGAGTATTTCCATTTCAACTCTTCATTTTATTACCACACTCTATCTTCACAATTTCTACACCCTTCTAAAAGATTTGACAAGATTTTTCCCTAAATTTTTTAAGTGGGTGTTCTGGGAGAATAGTGGGCTTTTTCCCCCAACATTGTTGTGCCTTGATCAACACATATCTCAATATAGTCCACGTGTCCCCACTTCCACTTTTTACATAAGTAAATAACCTTGTTCCGAATCTGCGGTTTATAAAGGTGACTACACTGACCGGGCATCCTGTTCACGTGTAATCATAACAGGAGACGATGGTGGACAGATTTCCATTGGCATGGGATATTAGTCTAACAAATTCCCACCACTACAGAAAACCAATATTTTATATCTTATACTATATCGATCTTATAAATTACTTAATACCAAATATGCATCAGGCATGTTTCTAGGAAATTAGAATATATCAGTAAATTAAAGTAACCCAAATCCCTGCTTTCAAAGAGCTTACATTACAGTGAGCAATGGTAGTTGACTCTTACTATTAATCAAGTACTATTTTTAGTATTTTATATATGTATGTATATGTATGTATTTGTATGTATATGTATATGTATATGTATATGTATATGTATATGTATATGTATATGTATATGAGGGGGAACCCAACAAAACCTGGAGTTATCTTCTGGAGGGTGGGGCCCCTGTAGTACAGGATTTCCCCCATTAGGTGTGTGCTAGGAACCCATCTGTCAGTGTACCAGCTGGCATTGTTGTGAGAGGCTGCGTTCAGCTTTAGTGGATTTTTTTTTTAAGACTCTTTCCACGCATTTGCGCATATCCTGATGGGTGATTTATGAGCACACCTGCCCACACTGTGCTGAGTGTCCAGCAGTTTTTGACCAAAATAAGCACAATCCTGTGCCCCAATCTCCTTATTCACCCAATCTCACCCTGAGCAGCTTTTTTCTGTTTCCCCAGATGAAAAAGTCCTCAAAGGGAAATGTTTTGTTGACGTGGAAGAGCTGAAACAAAAAACAGCAGATGCGCTAAACGACATCAAAAACTGTTTTGAGCAGTGGGAAAAAATAGCTTGATAGGTGTATTGCATCAAATGGAGAGTACTTTAAAGTTGACTGAAGTTTAAACATGTAAAAATAAATACACATGGAATGTGTATAAAATTTATGTGTATAAAATGGAATATTTTATAAATAAATTCCATTGGGGGGGTCCTTTCTCATATTAATTCATTTACTCCTCACAACCCTATGAGATTGTTATAGTTAGCATCCCCATTTAAGAGAAAATAAAATTGCAACCAAAAGAGTTAAGTCTTGACTTGCCCAGGGTCATAGAAGAAAGTTCATCTTGGCTTTAACCTTCAGAACAAAATTAAAATGCAAACATTTACAAAAGAATATGGTAGAAGCTCAGTCCATAGGTCAGTGCTCAATAAAATCTGATGAATTAACTCATCTTTGTGAACTAGTACAGGAAGTCTTAGTCCATTGGGGCTGCTGTGGGGAAATCCCACGGGACCTGATTACTTCCTGTATGCTCTGTCTCCCAGTGCTGTCACCTAGTGTCCTCTTGTAGGGTTGCAACACGTGAATTTGGGCAGGTACCGTCAGACCCCAGCAAAGGACTTTCGTTACCTAGCTTCCATGTACAACCAAAGCAAGAGAAGTCGTTGACATGACAATGAAAACCTCTTGATTTAAAATTATAAAAGGAATATAAAAATTAATACTTCAGTCCTATAAGAAAAGTGCAATGGATGGTAGCTTTATTATTAAACTGCTGCTTTTAGTAATAAAAGTCATTTTAGCACTTATCACAGTTAATAACCTTATATACATTTTATTATTATGTGACAAATGTTTCACTATAGCCACTCTCCTGCGTTTAGATGTGCCCTCTACAATAGCAAAGACTTAATACAATTGTACGATGCCTCATATATCAGAAATTTATTATTTTAGCATTTATGTCTAGGTTGCTTTGTGAGCATGGCGGAGATATTGATTTTAATATATACTAGCCATATATTTGCATATTAATTTGCAATGATAATTAGGTCCCAAAAGAATCCCTTATTAGACAACGTACCAAGACAATTTCACGAGAGAAGAAGAGTCTTTTCGAGAAGCGGTTCTGAGGCAGTTGGCTGCCCTCACACAGAAGGATGACTCTGAACCCTCACCTCACACCATACACAAAATGTGACTTGAAACGCATCACAGATCTAAGAGCTAAAACTATTCAGTTCCTAGAATAAAACATAGAAACAAATTTTAATGACTTTGGATTATGTAATTTCTTTTATGACATCAAACACATGGAGAAAAAAATTAACACATGGGACTTCATCAACATTCAGAACTTTTGCGTTTTGCAATATACCATCAAGAAAGTAAAAAAACAAGCCACGGGCTAGAAAAAAAATGTTTGAAATATCCAATAAAGACTTGTCTCTAGAATATATAAAGAACTCTTATCACTCGGTAATGAAGAAGTCAAACAACCCAATTAAAAATTGGCCGAAATATCTGGCTAGATATTTCAACAAAAGAGATACAGGAGCGGCGAACACACACACACACACACGAAGAAACACTCCACGTCAGTAGTCATTGCTGCTGCGCGTGAAAATCAGGAGAGCTACTTCATACCTCCTGGGACGGCAACGATCCACAAGGCAGACACTGCCAAGTATGCGCAGGGATCGGGGAAATGGAAAGGAATCCTCATAATGAGGGGAATATGAAGCGTCGCAGCCACTGACAGAATACTCCGTCAACCTCTGCCAGCCCGATGAACTGGCATTCCCTACTCTTTATATCAGAACCAGCCAGTAAAAGCCAAATATTTTACCTTCCCTTATTCCATGGCCCATGAAAGGCAGCATTAATCAATCACTTAGCTCTTCCCCCATCAAACCTGCCCACACCTTCATCATTTTCTCATCAGAGTCTGCTATGCAAATGTGCCTATTTGTCATCTCATGTTACTTTGACTCCCTTTAGACCTCCCGTCATTGTTCCCCTTCTTTTATGACAATATTACCATATCTTTTGTTACATAGGTTACATATTAATCTTACCTTGGAGCTTTAAGTGTTTGTTTTATTTGGGGCAGGGAGAGATTTCTTGCCTATACCCTAAAATTAGACCACAAAAACCATCATATGTTGGACCTGGCCATTAATCTTGTTTTCTACAAAAATCATATCCCGTACTAAATTATAAGCTTATTTTATATTTTAATCAAATATTAATGTATTTCTTAGTCAAGTATAATGATAGAAACCTAAAAAAGTTTGTCATTTAAAAATTATAAGAAAATAAATATAACATCCATGTTTTAACTGTTTGCAATAATTCTTGGAGTAATTTTTATTATTTTATAAGGCATGTACAGTGTGTATAATCATCTAAATTTTGGATTATCCAGGAAAGGTAAAAAATATATAAAGCCTTAAAAAATCCTGACTATATCTCCCTCCTTCTGACGCTTTTATACAATAAAATTTTTATACAGTAAATAATATTCAATTTCTTTTGATAAGTTGGTTCAACCACATCAGCCTCCATCCAAACATCCAGCCTCCATCCAGCTGCCTTTGGCAAGCTGTTGCCTACATCTGCTCTCGACTGTAAAGGGAAACTCAGAGCTGCAACATTAATCCTCTCCTTCCTTCCAGGTCCTGACCTCTTGTGCCGAGGTTATAATTATCACTGCATCTCACACCGATGTCTCACAGGAACATATTTCTTTCATTCCATCTTCAACTTAAAGAGAACCCGTAGCTTTGCAATCACCTGCTGGCTTCTTTATTTCCAAATGCCTTAAATCTCACACTGTATCCTCCAAGGCTAAGTACAAAACCATGTAAGGCAGACCGAATTTCCTGGAACGAGTTTAAATGCTGTTGGACTCCACAATATTGTAAGTCAAATTGGCCTAATGCTATATAATACACTGCTAGAGCAATAGAAAGAGAGATAAAAGTCTTCATTAAGGATCAAATAACTATTATCTTAACCACTTGGAGTGTTCTTTTGAGATGCACTTAATACACTTGAATCTGTTGATAAGAGTAATCTTGGATTATACACAAAAAAATAGTGATCAGCCCTGTTCAGATGATACCTCACGCACCTGCTGCCCAGAGACAGCACAAACACTCGGGAAGCACTGAATCTGCGATCTGGTTGGCTGGGCCCACATCACTCACAGGGCGCTCCATGCCATTAGTTGCCACCTTGGTGAAATATTCTCTCTGCACAGTTTGTTGTGGTGCTCTGCCTCCCCCTGGGTCGTTTATATCAGCATGACAAAATACGCAATTAGACTCCTCTATCTTAGCGTAGTTCTTTTGACAAGAAACAACACTGTGAACCTGTGTGTTAACAAGAACAGGTGATAAAGGGGGTCAAATAGCTAATCACAGCTGCCCGTATCAGAGAGTTACTTGAAACAGAAATCTAAAAGCCAGCTATTAAGCTGAAACCCCAGGGAGCGGAGTTTGCTCTTCTAACTCCTGATGTGTTCTCCTCTTTCTGGTCTGACTCTTTCTATACGGCTTGGCAGCCCATTAGAGCAAAAAATTCTTTAGTCAGTGAGGCAATAAAGTTGAATAATTGCTACCTTGAGTCTTTCTCAAAGTCATTTGAAAGATGACCATTGTAAGGTAGGTTTACTTCTGGTAAATGATCTGTTAAAGAGCAACCTGCAGAACAGCCGGACTCTCTGGGCCACGTCGCTGGCGGTGGCAGTGAAGTGGCAAGTGAATTGCTTAAAAATCAGCCACTGCTCAGTGATGAGGGCTCTGCTGAACCTTGGAAAGCAATATGCTTCGGCCGGCACTGCTGCTAACATTTACTGGCAAATGTAGGATCGCCCATTGTTTTACATGAGCTCATGAAACAATTGTCTTTATAGGCAAAGAAAATCATCTCGTCACTCAGAACCAAGTAGGCTTAACACAGGGAACACAGGAACAAAGACCATGGGAGACTGCAGACTGAAAAAAGGCACAGCCCCACCCTAAAGTCACTTCAAAGCTAATAGAGCAGAGGGAAGAATAAATAATTCTAACCATAGAAACACGCAGGGAGGTGTATAGTTTGCAGAGGGTGCTCCATGTACAGTTTCTTAAGCACTGCCATTTGCTAACTGTGTGATCATTGTTCATTTATCTAATCTCTCCCTGCCTCTCTTTTTCCAATTGCAAAATTAGAGTAATACTCTCTAATCCATTGTAAGGATTGAGAGACTACCCACCAAAAACTAAAAAGCTCGGTACCTGGTAGGTACATGATAAATGTTGGCTTCAAAAACATTTTAATAAAACATAAATAGCAGAAGAACAAAAACATACTGAGATACATAGACAGCTTCCTGGGATTCGAAATTAATATAATGGAACTGATGGACCTTTTGAGTGAATAGAGCAATGTGCGGTTGTCTGAGAAGACGTTAATTGATAAACATGGTCTGATGGAGAAAAATAGCAAGATTTTTGAGGGGAGCAGAGGGGGAAAGCATTTTAATAAAGACAAGAACAAAGAGTTGTTAAATTGCCAAGTCATAGTACAATGAAACCATTAAAAGGAGTTTAATCTGATTAAATGATGATTACAGATTAACAAAATCAATCCTAGAAATCAGAAGATCTTATTCTGACATTAACTATTCCATGGATTCAATACAGAAATTGAACTAGAAATTATCCAAAACCCCTTCCAGATTTACTTTATGATTCCAAGATATTCTTAATAAGAATTCTTATCATAGTACTCCTTTAATCAGGAATTTAGAAAGTTGCACTAAATAGGTTAAAACTGCATCATTTTGAAGGCTTACTTCAATGAATTCCTCTGTAATCTCTCCTTTAAGTATACAACTTCACACATTTGCCCAAGTCAAATAATTCAGAATTACATTTAACATCTCTGGTTATTTTTAATTCTCACATTTTATTGGTGAATTCCTATTGACTACACCCATAAATTTCAGTACAAAACTTTGTTCTTTCCAGCCAAATAAAGTCCTTCTCCTTCTTTTAACTCCTCTTAATTCAATTTACATTTTATTGCTCAGTACTCACGGAGGTCAGCTTCCAAGTGTGGTAAATCACGACACCACCAGGCTGAGCGGAGCATTAATGGAAAGCAGGCCAAATTCAAGTGGCTCATCCTTGTGTTCATAGTTGATATAAATCAACATGGAAAAAAATGTAATAAAATAAAAAAATGCAATCCATAAAATGTTGTCACCCGTCGGAAAACAGAATGTATATTTAGCTGCCACAATTTTTATTTCTACATTGAACAGAATATTTTCTTGTCCAAAAGGATTATCATCTTTTTCCCCAAGTACTTTGCAGCATATCTGAATCAAGAGGAGCATTTCAATGGTTAATTCTGCTGCAATGTTGGGAAATTTGAAAATCTGTTATTATAGTTCAGACCAAACAGATTGCATCCTGTATCTCCCCAAGAACTTGAACTTCTAAGCAATAACATGACTTCGCCCCATGGACTGAACTTGCTTCCTTGACCCTCTTAAAAATTAATACTTATCTGGTAGCTACCTTCTCCAATTATTCAGGTTTAAATTGGTTAAGTGACCTTTGAATTCTTCCTTTCTCACCCACCAAGCCCAATTTCCAAGTCCTATAGATTCTACCCCAAAAGTTGTCCATACCATCTGTTCCTTTATATCACCCACATCGGAAACTTAGGTCAGGACTCCTTAACACATGTGAAGCCTCTTTTCTCCCCAGTATCATCGCACTTTCCCTGTAAGACTTACCCAAAGGCACAGACTAAATCGTACGACTCTTTGATCCAAAATAAGATGTGACTTCCCAATGCCTTTTCAACAGAAGTGTAGCAAATGGTGGGAGAGGAACACGAATGGCATCAGAAAAGCCAAGTTCAAATCCCAACGATGTAATTTCATCATTCTATTTCTTGGACAAGTTATAATTCAAAAGGAAATTAATACAAATGAAATTATTCTGTGAATCATCAGGATATTGATTATACAGCAGGTCCTCAAATCACAGTTGCTTCTCTCAACATTATTTCATTATAATGTCAATGAGATGCCATAGGAATGTAGCTGTTGTTTACATTCATGAGTCGATGGTAAAACTGGCTTCATTATACATGGCTTCACTTCAAGTGGTAAAACCTATCAACAACGTTAAGGGAGGACTTACTCTATAAGTAAATGATAATACATCAGCGTGCTGTGTGGCAGGCCTTGTCCTAGGTACTGGGAATTTACATCCTTGAGAAGAGACAAAAATCCCTGCCATTGTGGGTTATATATTGTAGTGGAGAGAGAAACAATAAACGTGATAAACACCATAGGCAACAAACATGGTAAGTAATAATATTCTCAGATGTGTTGGAAGGTGGCAAGTACCACGGAGAAGTAAAGCAAGGTCAGAGGAGTCAGGAGTGCCGTGGTCCAGGCAGGCCTCCCGGGGAAGGGTTGGAGGAGAGAGGGAAGGGCCCACAGACAGAGTGTGAGGGGAGGACATGAGCGTCAAGTCTCGGAAGGCTAGTACAGGAGGTGCAGTCTGGGACAGGGCGCGGAGAGCCGTGGGAGCTGTGGAAAGCCCTGGGCATTTACACTGAGGGATACACAGAACCATAGGAGGCTTATGAGCAGGTGTGACGTGGTCTGTCATGCATCTGTATAAGGCCACAGCGGTGGCTCTATTGGAAATAAACTCTAATGCATCGGGGTAAAAGCACGGAGACGGTGAGGAGGTTGTTGCCGTCACCCGGGTGAAAGATGGTGATAGCTTGGAACAAAGTGATAGTAAGCAGGAAGTGGGAAGAGTTGGTTTTATTCTTAAAATATTTGGGAAGTAGAGCCAAAGGCTTTCCCCAAGGGTGTATGCGGGGTGTGAAAATAAGTGAGGCCTGAGTAATTGGAAAACGAGTTGTGTCAACTGAAGCACCCCAGCTCAGTTCTGCAGCTGGGGAACTCTGCAGGGTGGAGGTCCAGAGTCCAGTGCTGGGCCGGTTAAGCTGGGGGTGCCCTAAAGACATCCACACAGAAATGTGAATACTAGGGACCTTATACAAATCCCCTTATTTAAGAAGATTCTCACAACAATTGCATGTATGCATTATTTTTACCCAGATGCTAATTAACATGCCCCAGATCACCAAACTAATAAAAGGAGAAGTTGGAATTTGAACCCCATTCTCCTCTCTGTCCAAAACCTGCGCTCATTACTAATAAGTAGGAAAATGATACTAAAGTGTCATGTTTCTTAGAATGTATTTATTACCTGACCAAAACCTGGCCAGCTATTAAAATCTGACAGTAGCTAAATTGCAGTGAATTTCAAAAATGCATCTGACCACCACCCAAGAGAGCAAAGCTCCAAAACTCACCATACTGTGCCCCACAGGCGCAGCAAGAAACCCAAATTGGGCATCAGGCCAGCTTTAAGCTTTCAGCATTTTAATTTCCAAAGGTTATTATTTCAATTTTAAGTAGCTTATGTGATTTACCTTCCTAGGTCAGACCAAAAAGTCAGCAGTGATTTGGAGAAAGACCCTACCATTGTGTTCAGCGACATTTTATATTGGCAGGAAGTAACCGTTTATGCAATTATTTTGTGTAATCCTTCCATTCTTATTGGTATAAGCCAGAGAAATATATATATATATGTATATACATATATAAAATGATCATGTTTCTTAGTGTGAGGCTGGACACAATGCTATCCTATTGCTGATCCCTTCTTTCCGCTGAAATGTAATTATGCCACTGAGGTACCTATAACTAAGGGACAATAATTTTCTTTCAATGAACCAAGAAGCTTGAGATAGGGAGACATTTTCATTACTTCTCCATTTGATTTCTCTGGGACTCAATTTATCCCTGCAATATTATCTATTTATAAAACCAACACAAAATACAACTACATTCCTTTAAAGACTGAGAACTGGCCTTATTTTATTAATTGTTGTAGTGAGCATTAATTTTGTCTTTCTTCCCAGTTGACCTTGAATTGCCAATAAAAATTGTTAGCTCTTGAATAAGAAAACAAAAAGCATATTGCTCCTTCTTAATTGCTCCACTTAATTAGATTAGTATTTTTCTAAAAAGCTAATTCAAAAAAAATTAGTAGAACTAATGAGTCAAAACAAGGATTAGAAATTTTGGGACTCATATAAATGGTATAATTTATACTTGAACAGTATTTTGTTATCCTTAGTGTTTATATCATATCTATCTGAAATACTGATAAACATGTAGTCCTAAGGATACCAGTCCTCTTTCTGCAGGTATGCCATCTGCAGGTACCAGGTGACACCCAACCTGTGGCCGCCTTCAGTGATTAAGGACTTAGAGGTGTATTAGTCAGGGTTATCCAGAGAAACAGAACCAATAAGATACTATCTATATATGGATATCTATAGATATCTATATGTATATTTAGATATCTATATGTGTATCTATATGTATATTTATATGTAGAGATATCTACATCTATCTGTATTTATCGAGAGAGAATGAGAGAGATTAAGGAATTGGCTCATGCAGTTGTTGCGGTGGGGGGCAGGGGCAAGTCTGAAATTTGTCGGGCAGCCTGGCAGGCTGGAGACCCTGGGAAGAACTGAGTCCAAAGCCCATCTCCTGACAGAGTTCCCTCTTCCTCAGAAAATCTCCCTCTTTTTTTCTTTAGGCCTTTGACTGATTGGATGAGACCCATTGACAGTAGGGAGGGGATTCTGCTTTACTCAAAATCTATTGACTTAAATGTTAATGTTGTCTCTAAAAGTCCTTCACAGAGATATCTAGACTGGTGTTTGACCAAATAGCAGGATTCCATTGCCTAGCTAAGTTGACATGTAACACTAACCATTGTGGGGAGTTTGGAAAACTTCAAGATACAAGCAGAAATTCTGTAGATGGTGGCTAGGTACCACAAACAAGTGTAAGCTCTTATTAGATGAACAGAAGAAAAACAACAATAAATTCTAATGCCTTTCAGTTTAGTTAATATGAGTGGTATTACCTGGGCCGGTAGATCTGAAAATGAATGTGGTCCTGGGACCAGAAACATCACCATCGTGGAGCCTTCTCGTGGGCCCTCATCCCAGACCCACTGAATCAGAAACTTACGGGCACAGCCCGGGAGTCTGGGGTTTAACAAACCCACCGGGTAATTCTGGTGCCAAAGTATGAAGAGCCAGTGAATTAGACTAGACCATTTCATCACTATAGAACTCACACATTTTTACTTCTCCAGGGGGAGAAATTACTTTTATGTTGGTACTGGTCAATGTACTTTGACAGTGTTCTCTCATTCACCAACAATTACTCATGGAGCATCTACACTGGGCCAGGCTCTGTGCTGTTGTTGAAGGTTTTTTGGCATAACAAGGGGGTGGCAAGCTGAGAGAGGCAGAGGCCAGGCTGTCAAGGTAGATCTGGGCTGGCTTGTATCACGTCGGATTTTATTTGCCATGTTATGGTCTGTTGGTATGTTTATTTGTATGGATGTTGACAACGTACCAGCTTCTTAAAAACAGAAGTTTAATTATAAAAAAATAATTCTAATACCAACACAAAGAGATACGGTAACTGGGAAATGATAACAATGCCAATTAGAGGAGGAATTGGGAAGCAAATAAAATAGTCCAGACAAGAAGGGAGAGGAAGGAAAGAGAGAATGATGGTTGTAGAGATAGGCCTGATGGGAAGAAGTGGTCGCGTGAATAAGAAGCATGAGGGAGAGAATAGAGGATGACGCTGGTGTTCATCTCAGCGGGCTGGTGACATTCACGCACACACACAATGAGAGAGAAATGCTGCCCCCACAGTGGAAGGTGATTTGGATATGAAAGGGAAAAATGAAAATGAAAAATAAACGTCAGTGTAAGTAATAGCTCTGGGATTCTTCGGTACAGAGACTGTAGTCCAAGCCACGGGAGCAGATAAAATTGCACAGGTTAAAGTCTGTAAACCGTGATTTTCTTTTTTGTTGTTGTTGACTTTTTTAGTGTTGTTCAATTACAGTTGTCCCGACCTTTCCCCCGATTTTCACCCGACATGCCCAGTGGGGAGAGGGACAGAGGCCCTGGTTTTCTTCTGTGCTGTATTTGTGAAGGCATTATCCCACACACCCGATGCACATGCAAGCAAGAGAGTTTGACCAGACCTTGGCCGAGGAGACGCCAGGTTGCTACCTGGGCTATGGCACAGACGAAGGACACAAAAAGCAGGGAACAGTAAGGCAGAATCCTATAAAGGATCAACAATTCCAGGAGACGTAGAGGAAGAGAAAGCAAGAGAAGAGGCTAATTGTCTCATAACTTATTTTATTAACACACTAATAATTTACATTTTTACAACAGGCTCTCCAACTTACAGAAGTTGTTTTCCCTGGAAGAAAAATATTGAAAACAAACGAGCCTCTGGTAACTAAATATTTAAAAAATAAAGTACTGCTTCGTCTTACAATCAGGAACATCCTGTGAGGAGTATTTCAGCAAAAGTTTACAGGGACATACAGAAGGATTCAAACATTCAAGGTGCCAGTATACTGCCCTCCTAACAGGAGTCATTTGTATTTCACCATAAAAGGAATGCTCTGCTATCCTTCCAGGAGTGGTAATGAGGTTAAGAAAGAGGCCTCTGGAAAGAGTAAGAAGCACTGCCAAAGCTCAGAGATTTCTCAAGTTTTTGTCAATGATTTTTAAATAGTAGACTGTGAAAAGGCATACGTTGGTTCCAGCTGCTCCGTGATTGGTGTACATATGGTTGGACAGTCTGAGAATGGAGTAGAACAAAAGAAATTTGGACTTCTCTGAAAAATTATTCTTGGTTAAGTTCTATACCCAGCTGTGGAATAAGGGAGACAGATGAACTGGCTGGTGTTAAAACAGAAGGTGGTAAGATCCATAGGCAGGCAAACCAGGAGAGAATATAACATAATAGCACCCAAGTAACAGTATGGAAAGCAATAGTTAAGTATGTCAGTCCTCAACTAAAAATAAAGAAACTTAATGATTCAGTTTTTACAAATTCTTTTTGAGTGCTTCAACATTTTTATTTTAACAAGAATCTTAGTCCTGCCTGGTGTGGCTCAGTGGATTGAGCATGGGCCTGCAAACCAAAAAGTTGCAGGTTCAATTCCCAGTCCTAGCACATGCCTGTGTTGTGGGTCAGGCCCCCAGTAGGGGGCGTGCAGGAGGCAACCACACATTGATGTTTCCCTCTTTCCCTCCCTTTCTCCGCTCTCTAAAAATAAATAAATAAAATCTTTTATAAAAAAAGAATCTTATGAAAAGTAAAGTTCTGTAAGATCATTCTGTAAAATCATGGCATATGGACCAGGGTGTATGTGGATATATATATGTCTGTATTTAGATACATAAATATATAATCTCTATATCTAGATCAATAGATGATAGATATAAGTAGTTGGCTAGATAGATAATGGACAGACATAATCAAGTGTCGAATTACAACAAAACCAATTACAAATTTTACGTGCTACCTATTCAATGTGGGACCAACTCTCTGACCTAACACACATGGAAAAGAAAAAAAAACGCTAAGTGGAAGGTTGGATCTGTACAAAGCATTAAGTTTGTAATTATTCCATGATAAAACTAATTTCAATCTGTCAGTGATTTATACAGGTATTCCACAGCACTTATGATGAAGCTACTTAAGTCATTTTGTTTTACTTTTAGCTATTCTCAATCTGTAAACCAAGGCTATAAATAATGTAAGAGATAAGGAGATAATTGTAGGAAACTATATAGAAGCATCTACTAGCAAAACTGATCAAAGCAATTCTTAATTATTTATTGAAACAAGAATATCTGTATACGATGTCTACTGTCCCTAAAAGTCAGACTATAAATTTAGGTGGCTTATGAAAATTTTTTTATTTGTCTAAATTTTTTCATATAGACTTTTCTTCCTCCCAAGGATCCCAAATTAATAAGGTTTTACAATTAATCACACTGCAAATATATAGCATTATTCTGTTTTTAGTCTTGGCATCGAGTATATGGTTATATAAATATCACTATATTTATTTGTAATTTATGATTACTCAAACACATGTCAGGGACACACAAAACAATGAAAAATGTGATCAGTTCTGACTTATGCATGCAATATTCTGTATTAAATTATTTTTACATGGAGCAACCTACATAGAAACTAAGAAATCTTTGAGCTGTTAAAGAAAGTTTTTTCTTTCATAATTGTTCAAGAATTTGGGGTTCTACATTTTAGTGATCTTCCAATTATTTTTAGTCTACTGGGAATATGAATATAATCTTAGAATCCTAAAAGGAAACATATAATTATATAAACAAGGAAAGAATATACTCAAGAACAAGATTAACATTTACAATTACACTATAGTTAAAATCATGTCTTTGCAGGATAAACAATTTATTTCCCTTGATGTCCATTTATACCATCAACAACACAAAATCTTCCTGATTTTCTTTGGTCTCGCATTCAGAAAAAAAAATTTATATTATAATCTTTAATAAAAATATATTATGCCAAAACATAAAGTGTTTAAAGTACACAGCAATACTCTTTGACTAAAATGAAAATAGTCATTGTGTCTACTCTAAAACATATAGTTTATTTTCCACATTTTCTGAACCGAGTCTCCAGTGAGGAACAAACATCTAGGATTACCATTAAACATGGATATGTTTTGAAAGAGGCTAATCTTACTTGAGTCAAATTAAATAGGGTTAGACATGAAAGTCCACAAGAATAGTCTATTTCCTGTTCCGTCTCAGCAAAGTAGCTGCCTAGAGAGGCTCCGCGTCTACAGCTGTCATCTTCCCCAGCGCTGGGCTGCTGAAGGAGTCTTTTGTTCCACTGATAAGTGATACATTGTGCACCGCTCAGGTGCCCAGAACAAAAGTGGGGGGCGCACAATGAGCCTCTCTCCAGTCAGTTTTAAGAAGATGAAGAATAAAAGTAAAACTAGCTTCACCTGAGATGTGTTTCTTTCAATGAAACTTTCCTTGCCCATTCTAAAGAAAAATATCATTTTGTCTGTTTTTAAAAGCTTACTCTATAGTTTGCTCCTCCCCCCACCCCACCCCACCCATTCTGGAACAAAAGCAGCAGGAACAGAAGGCCTTTTTTTTTTTATTAAATGCTTAGGTTGGGTGAATTGCTGGCTTTTTTGAAAGGGATCATTGGAATGACTTTAAGATAAGTTGCCTCATGTGTCTAAACAATCAGATAGAGTTCTTTAAATAACCGTTGATTCTGTTTAGTTATCAATGTAGAGAATCTGTTTAAATTTTCCTATATATCCTTAAACTCACCTAAAATATTTTACTCAACGTATATCTAAAAGTAAAAAAAATCACATAATTAAGCAAGTAATTTAATAAATATGAATGAAAAATATAAATAATTTATAATAAATAAAACCCTACAGGAACACTTTTAAAATCAGTGAAGTATATATCATTTGTTTAATGAAACTGTGTCTTATGTTTAAAGAAAGTATTGGTATTTTTCCAGAGGTACTTTCAAACCACACTGGGACAAGCCCTGGGCGGAGTGGGGGAGGGGAGGAATCCTTGTTCTTCCGCTCTCCAATCAGCACGTGAAGACGCCCCGCAAAGCCCTGTTGCTAGACCTAAGCGGGGGGAGCAGATCCCAGCCCGGACAAGCCACACCGGTCGTCTGTGGCTGGACGAGTTGACTTCAGCAAGAAGTAAACACTTGTACCGATTGCATGAGTCAGTGCTATTGAGATGTCAGGTACTGTTTTTGTCATCCACACTCCACGTCAGGTTATTATCTTTTTAAAATTTACAACTTCGTGGTCGTTGTGGTCACTAACATCAGTAAAGAAAGGTTTATCATATAGCATTTTGAAGCTGAGTAAAATTGCAAACTTTTTTTTTGCATGATGAATAAAAGGTTTTCCAACGTGTGGCCTGACAGGATGTTTCCAATGGTTCTTTAGCCTTCGCATGCACTGCTAGCATTGTTTACTGTGCTATAAAACCTGTTAAATGCACACAGACATTTTATACACAGTGTAAATGTATATGAAATGTTTTATACAGTTTATATATAAGTACTTGGAGGGCAGAATTTACGTCTGTTTTATTAACCTGCAAATATCCCGAGCCTGGAACAAGGCTTGGCAAGTGGTGGTGCAATATTTGCTTTATTTTTTTTCTCTTTTTCTTTTATTGATTCCAGAGAAAGGGAAAGGGAGGAGAAAGAGAGGGAGAGAAATATCAAGGTGAGAAAGAAACATGGATTGGTTGCCTCTCATATGCACCCCAACTGGCCACCAAACCCGCAACTCAGGCTTTTGCCCTGACTGGGGATGCAACCCGTGACCTTCTGGTTTGTGGGATGATGCCCAGCTAACTGAGCCACACTGCCTAGGGCACCATTTGCTTTATTAATTGGCAATGAACTGGTAGTATAAATCTTGAAGTTATGGACAAGACTCTATAACTTCTGCCCTGACAAATTCTGAAAATTAGCATTAATTTTATTATTTTTCTAAATATTACCAAAAACATATTAAATATTCCTCATCTCCTTGCATTTGACTCTAAATTCTCCAATAAATGAGGCATATGACAGCAAGGTAATATTTTTGGCATCTCTTAAAGAATTCATCCTTCTAGAGATCCAGAGAATTAAAGGAATGAGAATTCTAAATGTTCAACACTTTTATTATAGCTTACCAACATAACTTTAAATAATGAGTCTATTAATACATCAACACATTAAATGAATAATGCCCGTATTCATTTTTGATAGCACTGAGAATGTCAAAATGAAAAAGTTCTAATCTTACTCAGTGTTGCTTTAAGTTTGTGCAATAGAGAAAGAAGAGAAACAAAGAAAAGCATGTTCTTTCTATTTACTCTCACTTTTACTGGGACTGTCAAGGTCAAATGATAGTCAGTGTGTCAAATTTAAATAACAACACGTTGGGATTCTCTTAGACAAGTCAATTTCTCTTGGTAATTCAAAGGCCACAGCTGCCCTCTAGGGTCATTTTTGGAAGCTCGGAAGTGACCCTGGATGAACCACCTCTTTCAAATCTTTTTGTCAAGTCATACACTATGTAACAGAAAGCATATTGCATGATAACATCCCCCTGTAACAGAAATAAAATCCAAAATCTATATAAAGATCTTTGAGCAACCCAGCAAGCGCTCAATAAACAAGAAACTCCAGATTAAAATCTTGGAAATAGGTAAATCAGAAAGCAAATTCTAAATTTCATAGTTACCTTGTGTATTTTAGGTAAGGTACACATACATGGGGGAGCGAGAGAAGAGAGACAGGAACAGAGAGAGAACTCTGACTGAGGAAAGGATTTTTTGGTCAGTTTTTACAAAAGCATTGTTTACTTTTTATTCCTGCAATTTTATATGTGTAATTAAAAATGCAGGATTTATTTGTTAAGAAACACACCACCAAATAAAGTTACGTTGAAAACCGCATTTCCACACATCACTGGCTTGAGCCAGGTTCGGTTCTTGTGTTCTAGTTACTTCTAACTCCAACCCCTTGGGGTCACTACCTCGTTGTCATTCCCATACGTGCAGGAAACCAAACCATGATAACCGGTGCTCTTCTTGTGGGAAAGCCACTGCACCAAAGCAAGGCCCGCTTCTTACTTTCCCTCAAGAAACGGGGCAAGAAAATCTGTGGATGGGCAGACTGGCGGGCGGTAAACCTCCACCTAATGCCTCTGTGTTTCAGATTTCTAGTCCACAAAATAATAAAGACACCGAACAGCGCACGGTTTTCAGGGTGACATGAGATGCAACGTAGAAGTGCACTTTATAAATTCTGAGGTATTGCACGAATATTTTATACCATGATGAGGCTTCGTTGGCACATTCTAGAGAATCTACCAGTCATATTTTCCTCAAGTATTCAATCAGATATATTTTTCATTTGTTTCAATGAACCAGCACTGCTAAAATGTATTTTAGAAGTCTTTTTTTCAAGATTTTATTTATTTATTTTTAGAGAGAGGGGAAGTGAAGGAGAAAGACAGGGAGAGAAACATCAATGTGTGGTTGCCTCTCGTGTGCCCACTACTGGGGACCTGACCTGGCCCACAACCCAGGCATGTGCCCTGACTGGGAATCGAGCCAGTGACCCTTTGGTTTGCACACTGGTTCTCAATCCACTGAGCCACACCAGCCAGGGTAGAAATCTTCTTTTAAAATCCTCTAGTCTGATTATGATTCTCATGAGAATACTGATCTTCTTAGATTTTAACAAGATAGTTTACCAAACTTAATCATCAGCATTAATTCTCAAAATTTGAGACATTCCTATGAGGTATACTTAGCCTTAAATTTAAAAGTTTATTTTTAAGGAGAGTACTTAGATAATGATAGCACTTACTCAAATTCCAAATTCTAGCTACTTTTATATGTAAATGTCACATTGTTATAATGTATTAAATATTTTATCATTTTTTTCTTTCCATCAAGAGGACTGGAGAAAATATTTTTAAATCAAATATAACTTTTGCTGAAGAATTCCAGGCAACAGTGTGGTGACAGCCAGAGGGAAAGGGGTGTGGGTAGTATGTGGAGGTGGGCAAAGTGGGGGAGGGTGGAGACTGAAAGAGACTTGCTTAGGGGTGATGGACAGATGGTGCAGTGGGCAGATGATGTTTGGTTGAGTTGTGCACTGGAGAACTGCATGGTTTTGTGAACCCACGTCACCCCAATAAGTTCAATTAAGAACTCTCTTCTATATAAAAACCCACTCAGTAAGGACACATATTAATACTGGGGCGGCAATCTTCGTTCAATCAAGCAGTCAATCAAGAAATATTTCTTTAGTCCCTATTGAGAACACAAGTCCTGCCCTAACGGTACTCAAAGTCTAGTAGAAGAGACAAAGCAATGTCAGGGAAAAACTGAAAAAGGAAAAGAGAAGAGAGAGCAGTGCACTGTGCAGAAAGGTAGGTTTATAGCAAGTACTATTTATTAGCCATTACATGGAAATCCTATGGCAGAAGCTTTTGAAAAGCAGCCTTCGAGCAAGAATGGAAGTAAACCTACAAACCTTAGAGGCTTATTTGCAAATTTCAACTCCAAGCTTTAGCTGTTGCACGCCTAGCCCACAGATGCTGGGAGGATTTCAGCACACTGTCATTCAGCTCAGCGTCCGTGAGCCAGGAAACACACACTGAGTGCCGGATGCTGTCCTAGGAAGTGGAAACTGCTTTAGAAGAGTCTCTTCCTGCGTAGCTCAGGGGATAGCTGAAAAGGCAGATATTAAACAAACTATTTCAACATAGTTATGTCATTTAAACTGTGCAAAGTGGTAGAAATGGATACAAGATGCTCTGGAAGTAAATAACAGAGAATGATCAGATTTCAATAATCATCTGTTTTTATTTGAAAAAAATATATAGACTGTTTAGGTTTTAGAAAAATCAAGTTACCAAAACAGAAACGTGCTGCAAAACCGTCATGAAAGCTGCACATGTGTATTTTGGGTAACCCCCCCCACACACACACACACAGGCTACCTATGAACTGGCATTTAGCATTGTCAGTAGAGACTTCAGAAGGTAATTTCTGTTGAGTTCTTTGACAGTGTCACTTTTCTCAAGTTCAAAAAAGGACAGGAGACTTTGGAAATTTTGAACCAGATCAGGAAAGAAGCGGCCTTAAGTCATCGGCTGTGCTTTCTGAGTAGCTAACAGTAATCCGTTGGACTCTGAAGGAGTTCCTCAAGCAGGAGGCAGGGATTCGTCACTGGATTTCTCTCTAGGTCTCACACTGGAAAACCCCATGAATTATTTAAAAACTGACTTACAAGTTTTAGCAACCTGAAATTGAACCAAGTCAGTACTTCTAAATTTTTGTCTCAAAATCATAATGCTCTAGACAACCATAAACTTTACCGTAAAAAAAAGAAAGTTTAGCAGTTACATTTTAGGAAAACAAACAAAAAATTATTTTGAGATGCACTAAAAATGAAAATGAGAGAAAATGAGTTGAATGGAGAACTAAGAGTTTTAAATAAAGGAGATTTAAAAAGTGAAACCATTTAGAACTGTCCTCAAACTAATCGTAATGGGTGGGGGAAGTCCGGTAAACACCATTGCAGGACAAGCCAACAGGAGTCTTTTTGGGGGACAGGACTATTATGGTCAATCAGATGTCAAGTTCATGTTCCTGTCAGTTCATTGGACAGATGCTCACTTAGAGATCAGCTAGGGGCCAATCACAACATGTCTCTAACCATGGCTACTTCTCTAAAAACAAAAACTTAAGAAATAAAGTAATGTATTTCCCCTTTTCTTATTTCAATTGTAGAAATAATATATGATTTATTCTTACTGCTAAAAGTTTAATAGAGGGAGCTCTAGCCCCGGTAGAAACATGACAGCAACATATTTCTTCATTTTCTCACTTACACTTCTGGCACAGTAACATATGTGAACATAAAATATATTTTAATATCTCTAAGTTACATTTTCATCGATGAGGAGACAGAGACAATTACACATTCCAAACTGTAAGAGCTGCCAAAGGCAAAGACAGACAAAAAGGCCACAAGGGTGAAGAAAACCAAGAGTTCAGAAGGGCTGGATATGGGAAGGTCTCAGAAGGCTTCATTAAATATTCCCATCATATATATATATAATCATATATATATGTATATATTCAGAAATAAATAAGTAAATATTTCCATCCAAAGGGAGAAGACACCACCCGTGAGGGGCCTGTTTGAGAATTGAACAGAGTGAGGTTACTATGGGCGGAGAAAGCAGGTTCAAAAAGTGCCTGGTGTGCAGACAGTAAGAAGAGGCAGCTTGATTTGAAAGCTTCGGTGACATGTGATTTCTAAAAGTGAGTCCAATATTTTGGAAGACAAAGAGCATAGAGAGATTTAGGAAGGTCGAGGCAGGTAAAACTCCCCCAGTCGTCTAAGTTCTGGAAGCCAGAGACACAGTGACTGCTGGGAAGGGGCCTCAGTTGATGCCCACACAGAAATGACACCAACGTGACCCCAGGGGGTGAGTCTGGCACATTTCCCACCCTGCTCCCCAAACACACACTGCAGGAACGTGCTGTGACTCTAAAGCAAGCTCATCTCCTAAAGTAAGGGGAGAATGAGAGTGAAGTCCTCTCCCTGTGTGCAAAGATCTAAGCTGCACGGTGTGCTTAGTTCCTCTGTTGTTCTGATCTCTCACATCCTTACTGACTTTTTTGGCTGATATGTTTACTATTTATTGAGAGAGATGTGAAGAATTCTGTGAGAAAATGGTGTAAAAAAAAACAACGTAACTTTCCTTCTGATGTGTACTTACTAGAAAAAGTATTTCCAAAAAGTTAATGAAAAATTATAATAACATGTTGAACATAAAGAGGAAAGAAAGAAAGAAAAAAGATTATTGATTAAAATTATAGCTGTTTAGAAAAACCAAACATAATGCAGAGATTAAATTGACAGAAAATAAGAGCATGTCCAAACAACAGGAAGATAATAAAAATATGAAGAAAATACTGAGAAAGAACTGAAGAAAAGGAATCCCACTCAGAAATGAAGATTAAATTACAAAGAGCATAGATGAGACTTGACACCATAGTAAAAGGTACGGGAAACGTGCAAGAAAAAAAGGAGAGAGAAAAGACTATAAAGTGATGTGACAGGAAAAAAGAAGATCTAATATGTATTTAATTGGTACCCCATAAAGGTAATGTAAATAAATCAACAAATAACATAATAGTATAAATATTTGAAAATGGGATGAGAATACCTGGTTTGTACAAAAAGAACACCTGAACCCAGACTGGTGTGGATTTTGCTACCACAGGTGGCTCTGAAAGAACAGAATTTCAAGAAGGAGATTTCTGGATTGGTTCTGGGTTTTCTAGAATTTATTCTCTAACTGATTAGATTCCAAAGTACTGATAAGTTTTTTTTTAGTGGTAAAGAGGGCACTGGTCATCCACAGCATGATGTGCCATTAGAAACATGCAAACTGTCACCAGTGGATCCTCCTCGTCTAATATTTACAGAAAGCAGGGTTCTGGGTGACTATGCATTTGCTACCTTAATTTTGGAACATTTCAGTCAAACTAAGGAATAGGATAACATTGACCGATTGTTCCTCGTTGTGCTGGGGAGCACGGACAAAGAAGATGATGTGCTCAGACTTTACAATTTACAGTTCGAACTGCAATATTGTTACAGTTGAATGGGGAATAAATGGTCTTTTCAATAAATGTAACAAGGTCAGTTGGGCAGCCACGTAGGAAAAAGAAATGTCAATACTCTAAACCCCTGTGTCACTGAGGTGAGCTGCAAAAAATGACCCTAAATTTCTCCCGTCCCTTTAAGCACACAGCCATTGCTCCCCTTACATAAGAAGTCGAGTCTAATTGTTCCTTTCCTCTTCCTGAGTCTGGTGACTTATTTAGCCAAAGAGACATTAACAGCTGTGATGCAAGCAGAAGCTTGAAAGCACTCGCACATTTAGACTCACCCTTGTTTGTTGCTGGAAACCCGAAAACCATCCCGAAATGAAGACTGGACTGCCTGCTGCAGATGGGAGACCAGGTGAGGGAGGCCCCACCAACCCCACCATCCCAAGCAGCTGAGGAATGGTGAGCCAAGGGAAATGGTTGCTGGTTTAAGCTACTAAGTTTTGGGGTGGTTTGTTACACAACAAAAGCTACTTGCTACAGTTACACTATCAAAATTAATTATTCCCTTTCTAAAAATAAAGAAGCCATGGCCAAGTAACGAACAGCAGGGCGGCTCCAGTGAATAAAGCTGTACTGCCCACATGAAAGTGTCTGACAGTAGATCTTCAAAGTTCTCACCGCAAGAAAAACATTTGTAACTGTGTGTGGTGATGGGTATTAACTAGATTTATGGTGGTAATCATCTTGCAATATATACGCAAATCATATCATTACGTTGTACACCTGAAACTAATATAATGCCCTATATTAATTATAGCTCAATTAAAAAATTAACTCCAGATGGATTATAGATCTAAAAGTGAACAGTAAATCACTAAAGCTTCTAGAAGAGCACACAGTCCAATCGAAATGGCTGTGATAATGAAAATATTTGCTTTGTCCAACAAGGTAGCCATTAAGTAACCTGTAGCTATGAAGCCCTTGAAATATGGCAAGTGAAATGGAGAGAGTGATTTTTTAATTTAATTCATCTAACGTTAATTAACCTAAGTTTAAATAGCTACATGTAGCTAGTTGCTACAGTATTTGACAGTGTGGTTCTTAAAGAAAACAATAATTCTTATCTTCAGGAACTTTGGATTGAATAAATCGATAAACAGGATAAAGAAAAGCAGTAGCTATGTTGGAAAACATTGAATAACCAGTCCACATAAAAATTAAGATTTGTATTTGTTGAAAGATGTCATTAAGAATGCAACAGACCAGCTATCATGTGAGAGAATATAATTAAGACACATATAACTGACGAACGACTCATATCAAAAGTATATAAAGAACTAGTACAAAAAAAATTAGGAAAAAGTCCAATAGCTAATTAGCTAACAACTCGAACAGTTACTCAAAAAGGAAGATATCCAAATGCCCATTAAACACTGGAGAAGATACCTGCTCTCATTAGGCAGAAGGGAGGTGAAAATAAAACCACTGTGAGATGCCACTGGACGCCCACGTAGAATGGCTACAATTAAAGGGCAAGCACCCACAAGGTGCATTTAGAAATCTTATGCATTGCTGATGTGAGTATAAAGTGGTAAAATTACTTTGGAAAGCTAGGTAGTAGCATCTAGTAAAGTGTAAAATAAACATATCTAACAACCCAGCAAGTCTGTTTCCAGGTAAATAGAAATATGGATATATGTACATCAAAAGATGTGTACAGGGGTTGGCAAAAGTCAGTTTACAGTTGTGAGTATGTAAAACAGAGTGTATTCTTGTATGACTATTTATTTATTCCTTTATTATTTTCCATACGAACCATTGTAAACCTACTTTTGCCCACTCCTGTATGAGAATGTTCACAGCAGCAATAGTTTTAATAGCCAAAACTGGAATAACCCAAATATTCAACCATAGAATAGATATAATATTTATAAAATAAAATATTATTAGGTGTCATGTACAGAAATGACAAGATCTCTATGATATATTAATGTAAGAAAGAAGCAAAATCAATAACAAAATATAGGTAATAAAGGGGGAAATGGGAGTATCAACTTGTCTTTGTTTTATTTGGCATAATTTATTATCTACAGGGGTAGATGAAGAAAAACTGGGAGCTGACCTTCCTGTGTCTACTTTTAATATTGTTTTGATGTTGGAAGCATAAAAAATTCATTACCTATTCAAAACTTAAGTTAAAATAACAAATTCAATAGTGTAAGACTATAATTCCCCATTTCCATCCCATTTTAATACTCAGGGGTAAAGATTATAGTCTGGTGACTATTGTCCCTGATCTTTTTGTGAGTATTCACATACGAATATGTTGTACTAGTCAGCTACTGCCGCAATAATGCTGCATAATAAACCACCTCAAACATCAGTGGCTCCGAACATTTCTTTTTAACCACTCAGGCTATTATGAGGCAGCCAGGGCAACTCTGTTTCAAGCCATCGGTCAGTTTAGGTTCATCCCAAGGGTTTCTCCTCTGGGACTACCAGCTGCCAGGACTTGATTTTTCCCATGGCCAAGAGCAGACATGTAAAAGAGCGGGCGAAACCACACAAGCACATTTAAAGCTTCCGTTCACATCATGCACTTCAACATTCCATTAATCCAGACGAGCTTTATTTCTATGGCCAAGCAAGACAACAGGCTGTAATATACAGGCAGAAATAACTATAGGAATTCAGCACATGACGATGTTAGCATATCATACAAAAAGGGATATTGATATCAACTCTACTACAGAGTTGGAGGGACAAGTTGGGAAAAATAAAGTGATCTCCCATCCATATGTATGTACACACAAAAATATATAATTTTGCTTTGCTTGGATTGTTTGACTTTGTTTGATATTTTAATATCATCTTATTAGATATATTACCTTGAAACTTCTTTTCTTCAAAACTTACTGTATTCTCAAAAGTTTTCCATGAGGCCCTGGCTGGGTAGCTCAGTTGTTTAGGGCATCATACCAACACAACGAGGTTGCAGGTTTGATCCCTAGTCAGGGCACATACAAAAATCAAACAATGAATGCATAAATAAGTGGAACAACAAATTGATGTTCCTCTCTCTCCCTTCCTCTCTCTGTAAAAATAAAATTTTTTAATTAATAAAATTTTCCATGATAATATATATAATCCTAGTTCAATACCCTAACTGCTGCATAATTTTTAAATGGGGCCACAGTTTACCCATTCATTCTCCCATTGATGAGCACTCAGTTGGCGCCCTGCCTTGCCCCGCTGCAAACATTGATGCAATGGCTCTCTCTATATCTAAGTCTTTATGGGTTACGAAATTTACCATACATTTTCCTCTAAAATGTGCACAGCAGAAATAATCAATCATCTGATAACATCCTTCAGAAGGAAGCTACAACTGCTTACTATGTTTACCTGCAGGGTATGGAGAAAGTATTGAGTGAAGAACGATTTAATGTTCAAAAATAGACTAAAATCTATCTGATTTATTTCACTAGGCAAAATACCCTCTAGATCCATCCATGTTGTTGCAAACAGTAAGATTTCATTCCTTTTGTGGTTGAATAATATCCCATTTTATATATGTACCACATCTTCTGTGTCCAATCATCTGTTGATGGATGCTTTGCTCCCTTCCACACCTTGGCTGTCGTAAATAATGCAGCAGTGAACACAGGGATGCACATATCTTTTCGAATTATTGTTTCAGATTTCTTCTGCCTTGGAAGCTATATACTTGTCTAACCACTGTGCTGTACACCTGAAAACAATATAACATTGAATATCAACTGTAATTTTTTTTTAATTCAAGGCAAAAGAAATTAAATCTATTAGAAATAAAATATAAAACAGAAAAGACTAAAATCATAGAATCATAGATAGAAACTTAAAGATGACTTGTTTCTCTTTTGCATCATTTGCCACCACTCTTTACTTTATATATCAGTACTATTACTACTACTAGATTTTGAGCTATTGTGTCTTATTTACTTTGTCAAACTAGCAACATACCAAAGAACAGAATTTTAATTGTTTTCTTTGAAAATCTTACTCCCAATCCCCTATACTCTGCCCTGTTTTCCTTCTCTGACAGCACTTAACACCTTTCCCCATACTACATGATTTACTACATAACTTACATGTCTATTATGTTCTTTATTCTGCATTTCCTCAACTTAAACATGTTTCACAAGACTAGACATTTTTTTTCACAGTGTATAATCCAAAGTCCTCAACAAGTATACTGAATTGATTGAAATCTTTAAAACAACTACCCTGGTATATTTATAAAATACACAATTTCTAATAAAGTCCTCAAAATATTTAGAGGGATGTATAAATTAGATGCAATACCATTTTAAAATCTAGCTTTCCCTCTACTTGCTTCTATAATAAAAATAGTTGCTTAAGGTCATTTTTCAATGAAATCAAGTTATTTTGTTCTATAGAGTATATTCCAGAATGGAATCTTAGTACATGTACCTGATAGTTCATGAGACCTAAAAGGAAAAGATATTCACATGAAATTATGGAATATTTGTCTGCTGAGTAAGAATTATTCAGCCCAGCTCTTTATAGCATTAACAAAAGGTAAACAATCTCTTTCCCCACTGTGAGTTTTACTTAGGTGGAAACAGTTATTTTTTCTTCTAAACCAAAAAAATGTATGTTTGGCATGATAATTCATTTTCAAAGAATCACTCAGTTTTATAGATCACTTTTTTTTCACACCATGTTTTAAAAATAGCTTGGTATGTCTCACAGAGAATACTTAATTACTTATCTATTAGAGTTCACTGGAATTTCCTTGTTTGATTAAACAGAATTGAAGCATTTTTTTGTTAAATTAAAAAAACAAGCTTTATTTTTTTGAGAAATTGGCAAACATTTTACCAACAGATTCACCTAAAAAAACCCACAATATATAAATATTAAAAAACAGCTATCCTGAAACCAATGAGAATGCTGTCATTTCTGACGCTGCAGCCACAGTAATTTCTGACAGATTCACTATTTTTCATTTTAAATAAATTCTAGAACTCTTTGAGATCTTTTTTGTGGATTCCATAATATCTTTTTAAGATAAAATGAGGCACAGTAATACTATTAAAATCAAGATGTCCATCTAAAAGCAAACTCTTGATAAGACTTTCCACCGTCACTGTCCTTCTCCCTCTTTTTCAATGTTAACATTTTTAAAATCTTGTTTTTCACTGAGTCATTCAAGTGACAGCCTCAGTAACAAACTGAAAATCCCATGGTGTCAACCACTGGGGAGCTCCACACGCAGTGTAATCGCTTTCAAAACAATGCAGACACTTTCTCATTTACAAAATGCACGTTTTAAAGTCTCCCCATTAAACATAAAGTCGGTATATAAACTTTTTTAGTTATTTTAAGTTTTTTCCTACAAGTGAAATACTTTTAAGTATATGCTACTTAATATACTTTATCACTCTCTGATGACAGAGATCATTAATATAATTATATTAAAGAGGATTTTTTTAATAGACCACTTTCAGGATAGTTTATGCTTAATATAATTATTCCTAATTTCCATATTGTTAAAAACAATTCTTTAGAAGAGATGCTCAAGTTATATATCTTCAAAAATTTATACAAAATAATAAGTTAGTAGTGCTTTTTAACAAAGATAATTAATAAATAGAATACTAGTAAGTAGATGTCACCAGTATTACTTAGAGTAAATTGTTTATTAGGAGAAAATAAGGATGTATTTTTTGTCATTGAATTGATTACTCAGCTTAAAAATCTAAGCCCAAGGGCAAATTTCTATGGAATCAATTTGTTTTCTGTAAAGTAAGACTATGATGCCCCACCCCCTCAAAAAAAAAATAAAAATAAAAAATGTACTGAACAACCTCGCCTCTGTATCCAAAGGCTGTGACCTGGTTGATTTCCGGGCACCATGCCCCATGCCTAGTCATTCAAAGAGATGAGTCAGTGCCCCCTGGGCTTCCTCTGGCTGGCTCCGCTTCCAGACCCAAACCATCCGTCTCCTGCAGGCATCCTCAGTGACGTCCTCACTTCAAGTAAAAGGCCAGGCTCCTGCGACCTGAGGATGCGGACCGGGAGGACAAAGCAGTGTCGTCCCTGTTCATCGTTTTACTTCACCTTGAGCTGCTTCCCAGGGACTCACCACCCGCCCACGCAATGTGCCATTTGGTAACTACCGTCACTCACAGGTCAGCGGCTGCTCCCTGCTCTCAGAATGACAGTATTTATATCCTACATAAAAGAGGGGGTCCTGCAGTGAGGTGGATTCTGCCTTCTGCTGCTTTTCATTGCATAAGAAACAGGCCAAAAAAATTGTAAAAGGGCTGTGTCTGATGTTAACCTTTCTACTCTAATTCACCTCAGAACTCCCTCTTTTCCTTGACAACTATAATTTCCAGAAAAATCTCGGATCTCCTTTATGGATGACAAAGATTGGCAATGCATAAGAATCACTTAAGGGGCAAGGAGAAGTCACTAATGATTGAACAAAACTGAGGTGATTGTGATTATCAATTAGCAATTGTGCAGTAAAATGCTGAAAAGGTGACAATTGTATTCACAGGGGCGCATTATTTCTTGAGTGTGTGCATGTGTGTCCAGGCACACACAGTTTACTGAGTACCTGTAACATTCCAGGTACTATATGAGGCGTTTCTTTCAGAATCTCTTTGAATTCTCGCAGAACTCTGTGAAGCAAACATTATTATCTTCTTTTTGCAGATAAAAAAACTGAAGTAGGATAAGGTGACATAATTTACTAAAACTGCAGAGAGTAAAGCACTTCGCCCACTATTCTTCCCTTGGCCTGTCTGATTTCAGAGCTTGTACTCCTGCTATTCAATGAGCCTTCTTCCTTACAGCTTTCTTATGGCTTCACGCATCCTTTCAAACACAGCCCAGTTCTTTCTCTTAAACCATCTCCCACAATCGCTCTCAATCAGAAGTAGACTTTCCAGCCCTATATCCCCCTAGCATTTTGGTTTGCTTGGCCACTAACAGTATGTACAGCCACCCTCCTAACGTTAGAGTGGGCTATGCACATCTCCACGTCACCCTAGACTGAGTTGCTCCACAGCAGCATCTATGCTCCACATTTACATCACCAACAAGCTTAACGCCATGAACCCCAAGGCTCTGTGTAGGTTTTAGATGAATCTCATAGCAACACAAACAGAAGCACCTGAGTAGCCTCTTCTGAAAGTCGGAGAGGCTGCCTTCATGATGGGCATTTACTAGGTCCCTCCGGCAAGTCTGTGGAAGGCTGGTAGACCAAAACACCCCTGCATTTTGGGGTGTTTTTAGAGTCCCAAAATATTTATTGTCCCAATATTTATAGCCCCAAAACAGTTGAACAATATTCAGTAAACAATTCAAATATTAGTTTCATATTGGTAGTAGGTCAACAATGTACATGCTTATTTAAAATTTAATTATCATTTTTCCTTTGTACACACACCACCAAATGAAGTGGCAGCTTCCAAACCAGACCCACTTGAGTACTAGTTTCCAAGTTAGACCTACTTGAATTCCAATCCTGGCTCTCCCATTATTAGCTATGTGACCTTGGGCAAATTGCTTTATAATTTTCTCATTTGCAACAAGGACAAAATGGTGCCTAACTTGCTAATGTCATGGGGAAGAATAAATGTGATAATAATGCAAACCGTGAGATGCAATGCCTGTTCATAACTATGATGGAGGAAGAATTAAAATGAAGTACCCTTTATAGTGTGATTTGTGATTTATAGTGTGGTTTATATAATGAAGAAGTTGAAAAGATTTTATACTCAACCATTATTGTCTTTCCTGAAAAAATTTTTACTGGTTATCAGGAAACTCCACATTAGTAATAAAATGGCTGTCTGCTCTCATATTTCTATTTTTCTAGGGAGACTGTCTGTCCTTGGAAGTCAAATTGAAGCAAGTCAGAACTACCCATTTTTCTTAAATCAGGGCTCATTACTCATCACATCAGAAAATGAATCATGAATACATAGAATGAGATAGCTAAGGCTCTTGCTTAGGTATTCAGCAAAGAGTCCCAGAATATCCCCTGAGCTAGTGTTGGAATGATGTGAAAACATTGTATTCCATATTACATTAATATTAGCCTTTGAAATTAAAAAAAAAACAGAATATTCTCCATATATTGGATTATATACTAAACAGTACATATAATAGGGTTATAAGAGGATAATCTAAATGAAACAGCACTATCACAAAGTGCAATATATTTTAATTTTATTTTTAATCTCTTCTTTTAGTTGTTACAAATCAGTACAGAACCATCCTTCTTGATTCACAGCAGGAGTGACTTAAAGGTTGTTTTGTCCCTCTCCATGATGGGACAAAACTGTCCCACAGGCAGCTCAAAGGCATGCAGTCCAGCACCAGGATGAAGGACCGAGCAGCGGAGAGCAGCGGGATTCCAGCCTGCACACACCTGTCCGGCAACACAGCCCACTCAGGAGACTACATGGCTTCACAAATTCAGTCACAAATTCAGTCACATGGTGCCCTGGGAGTCAGACAGCCCCGGACCAAAGCACGGAAGGCACCAGAATGTCAGATTCATGCAGTCCTCTGGGCCATATGGCACAGGTCCTAGTGACAAATCCCTGTAAAGTCTTAAAGGTGGTGATGTTGAAATTTCCAGAAACTCTGCAAAGAGCATGAATCAGACTGCTTTCCCAGTAGATGTCCGTGGTGACTGGGGACGTTTTATCTAAACATATGCAGTCTGCCACCTATTGTACCTTTTTATTCCTTTGCCTCTTCAAGGTTGCTTTCCTTTAAGGATCCCTATCAAAATGTCTGTCCATTAAAACTCTAACAAGCAAAACAGAGTCATAAATGGACAACAGATGACAGCTAGTGGGGGGTCGAGGTTAGGAGGTGGAGAGACTGAACGAAAAGGAAAACGGACTCACGGACACGGACAACAGGGTGGCAACTGCTGGGGGGAGGGGTGTAAGGGGACTAAATGGTAATGGAAAAATATAATAAAGATTAGTTTTTAAATATATATATATATGTATATCTTTCCATTAAAACTGTCAATGCCTCAAGCTGCATCCCAGGATCCCTCCGGGTATCAGTATTTTTCTCAACTTCCAAAATGCTGTCAAGGTTGAGAACCACTAGTCTCAGCTCATGGTTGTCATTTCTTCTTTCCATGATTCATTTAGGATTAAATATGGGACCCAATCCTTACCAAACATGGGAAGTCTCTTGGGGTGGGGCGAGTGTGCTGCTGGGAAGGCTTTCTTCACTGCTTCAAATTTTTTAAAAAGAAAAGGTGAGTCTGCCTTCTTCCTCTGGGCTTTGTTGACATGAATCTGCCGCACATTTTGTGACCATGATAGAAACCAGCTTAAAGGGTGAGGGTGATTTAGAAGATATCAAAGAAAAGAAAGCACTTGAGTCCTTGATGACATCTTTGAGCCCCTGTGTTATCTACCCTAGAGGCTGACCCACCTCTGGGTCTTCTATAGAATGGAAGAAATAAACTATCTCATTGCTTAACATGGAGGGATGGATGGGGCGGGGGGGGGGGGGGGAGGGAGGGAGGAAGGAAGGCAGGAAGGCAAGAAGGCAGGAAGGAAGGGAGGGAGGGAGGAAGGAAATCTACTTCCAGAAGATGTTTAGGAGTGGCCTTTTAACTCACTATCTGAACATATCTTAATTAACAGTTCATAACCAAACAGAGATTAGTAAAAAGCCAGCAGAAGCACAAATGGCATTCACAATGGAGTTTTCCTGAACAGAAATTGGAGAGTGGGGCAAGATATATGGGAAATTAGAAATCCAAGAGATAGCAGAGGAGTGCTGGTGAGTAGCCAAGTGTCATTGACGGGCTGCCTTCTCCACATTCTGCATGTGGTATAAAACTCAAGTGACCAAGGAGCTACTGATCTGCACTTGCTCTAGGGGGGTTGCTAAGAATTAAGAAAGAAAATCCTGCACCATTACATAACATACATGGTTAAATGTGAAGTGATAAACATTTTTTAATAGAACCATTTTATATTAATCTAAAAAACCTCGGAATTTAGGTTAAATACTCTCTAACATAACTTCCCTTTTTGAGTGTATTTGAAAAGATCCTCCTCTGTTTATATTTTGTTATGTTAAGGAACTGTCAAAAATCCTTACATGCATGTCTGTTACGATGAGTTACCTCATTATTAATGCATTTGGAGGTAAGAAAAACTCTCCGAAATGTGGTTTTATACAGTAAAGTAATCTATGCCCGTGGAGGAAGCCCTGGGTGTCTCTCAATGTCTTTTGGCCACCCACGAACATCTCAGCATCCCCGACTAGTAGAAAAGGTTCATAAGTATTTATCAAACGAAATGATAAATACTCCATTTTCCTTAAGTAATTTTTCCTTTCATGGATGTAAACTGACTCTGAAGACAAAAAAAGAAGAAAAAATACAGACCCTCACTTCTTATTCCAACATGTATTGTCAGCTCCTATAAATTTCTACCTATCACGTTAAGATCAAGAAAGTGAACGCTAGGGGGTTAGTTAACTGTCAACAGTGTTGATTCGGGTCCAGTTTATGGACCCTGGTTTTCAAATAGGGAGTATCACATACGAATGTTAACTGGGAAGGTGAAAACAAATCCCTATTCTCGGCTTTCTTCTTTTATGCCTCCTTTATTTTTTCATTCTTTGTTGGGCCTCCTTTATTCTTACTCTTTCTTTACCCCGGCCTGACCTTGTCCGTCCCTTCATCTGATTTCTCTATTGAGTGTCCCCCAGCTCCTCTTTCTACACTCTCCTTTTCAAGTCTCTTCGTGTTTTTTTTTCTAAGACTCTCTTCTTTGAAGCCATCCTGTGCTTCTCCAATTCTGCCTTTGTCCCCAGCAACCCCCACACACACACCACCACGCGATCCGCGCATTCTCGCATTACCCCCTCACTCGAGCACGCGAGGCCGCCGAGGCGGGCCTGTTGGAAGGAGGTGTGGTGGACCTGAAGACAGCCTTACCTTCACCTGGTCTTGCCTGTCAAAGAAATAATTCACGTGTGCATAGAGGCAACTGACCCTGGAGCTTTAGTAACCTTGTGGAACAGCCTTCCAAAAACGACACCTAAGGAGGGCCTTGTCTTTACTATGGAACCAAAGGCTTTTGTGCTGTGTCAGGGATATGTCGCCCATGAGTGGGACTCCATCTGCCACATGTGACTACTTAATTCGGGATTTAGAAAATTCCTGGGGGTGACGTTTAAAAAGAAAAACACAAAAACATCGAAGTAATACAGTACAATTAGAAGATGAAAAGAAAAGTCAGGCTAATTACAGACTGAACGGCGAACTGAGTTGCAACGAATTACCCTGGAATCCTGATAGATGGTGCTAGAGCATGCGCGTGGAGAACCGGTCCAGGACAGTTGCTGGATGGAAATTTCTGGTCAAACGGATGGGTTCATATTTTTTAGAGTATAGGACTCTGTTAGGAATTAGAAAGATGATCATAATTAGAATTTTCTTTTTATTAATTTATTGGGGTGACATTGGTTAACAAGATCTTGTAAGTTTCAAGGATACATTTCCGTGGTACTGGACCTGTAAATTGCACTGTGTGCCCACCACCTAAAGCCAAAGCATCATCTGCCACCACATGTTAGGCACCTCCTATGTCCCACCCCTCTTTTGAGAGTGATATTTTGCATCTTTAAAAGGAAGGAGACATCGTTAATATTTAGTACATATATTCGTTGGCCTTGAAGTGGGACCATCCACATTCATGTTCAGAAGTTTCATCATTTTGAAATCCTTTATTTTAAGCCTTGTTCATTAATTAATCGTATTAAAGCTTTGCATGTATTTGTGGAATTCTTCAGCAGAGAGAACTCCTTTAAAAATCCCAAGGATCTTTGGGATTTATAGCATTCTGCCAGAAGCTTCTCTTGGATCAAAACTGGCAGTTACCCAGCTGATTTCCCAAGACATGTTCCTCTCCTTCCAAATCACACAATTTCAAGCAGAGCAATTGCAAACACATCACTCAACTCCTTTACATGGCATACATTTAGCCAAGTACTAACTACTCGATAGCTAACTTTTCATAACATGTTATTATTCCATTTTAATTATTAATTTCATTGAATTGTTTACAACTTTGCAGATACTTTGAAGTTGAAAGTAGGCCACTTTCATCAGCAAAACCCCTAAAGAGGTGATTCCTCTTTGCTCCTCACTTCTCGGTGACACTGATTTGAAATGATTACAGGCAAACTACTACACAAAGAAATGAATAGATTTTAGTTGTCTGTTTGTTGTATTTAGAATTAGTAGTTAGTGTTGTTATGTTTCGTGTTTTCATTTATCAGAAAAGGTTTTTTATATTTTTCAGAAGGAAGTGTTTATACATTCTCTTTTATGAAATATGACGTAGACAGATAGTTATCACTGCCTCCCATTTCTACTTGTAGAATCCGAGTAAGGATGACGGAATTACCATTTATATTTAGCATCTGAACACCTCGACTCTAGAATTAAACAATAGAATAAATGTCTCTGTCTATGTACACATATCCGTGCTCATGTCCAGAGCAATGACTACTTCACATTTATCTAACAAAACAGCAAAATTAAAATATGTGTCATCTGTAGCACGCAGACTCCAACTTTGTTTTTCAGAACCCAATGGAATCCCCAGAAGTGCCACGCACTCTCAATACCACATTGAAGTTGCTGTTTTAGCTTAATCTTCTTGCCTTTATATTTAATCCTTCAGTAGGCATCCCACCGTAGAAGGGAAGAGACAGCAACACACACTTTTCCTCCGACCTTCCCCATGGAACTTGCCTGCAGCCGATACTGAGACTGTGTGTGCTCCGAGCACCAGACCTGTGTGTATGCTTACAGAAGTACCCGGGAGCCAGCCACCTCCCCGCCAGTCCCAACCCCTCCCTGGCATCTTTTCCTTGCTCACTCACGTCATATTTATTCAGCACCCGCCTTGAGCCTGGCACTGTGCTAGGCAATGACAATTCAAAATGAATCACGAGCAGCGCTCCCGGCCTCTAGAAACACACAGTTTAAAGTTGAGAGGCAGGATCCCAAACAGGTGACTGGAACCCAGCGAGATAAATGTCACAATGGAGGTGAACACAGTGTGTGAATAAGGGCAGAGAGTTTAAGCACGGTGGGCTTCCCGGAAGAGATGATGTCTGGTATAAGTCCTAAGCAAAGACTGTGTATTAACCAGGTAGTAATTGCAGGCCCAATGAAACCTTATTGTCTTGTAAGAGTCTGGAGAAGGAAATTGCAAGACCATGAGGAAAGAGAAGTATCAAAAGAAAGCAGCTCTCTAATACAGAGGAATATGAAAAAGTCAAAAACGTTAAGTGCCAAGTAAAAAATGTAAAGTAAAACATGCATATCATTGTTGTAAAATAAGAGCATTATAATTCAGCTTTACTTAACACAATGTCATGAAGTGAAAGGACATTTTACAATATTGTTAATGGTATGTGCTTATATTCCCTATTGAAAAATTAGTGAAACAAATACCTTTTAAAAAAATAAAACAGTCTAGTTATACTTGACCAAGGCAGGAAGAAGTAAATGATTTCCTCACATCACATCCTTCCAAAATAAGATTAAAAATACAATCGGGCCACTTTCTAGCAGTTTCCTCTCTTTCCCACAACTGCTGTAAGATGAATGAGAGTGTACAGATCTAAAGTGCTTTCCTCTTAGACTGAAATGTGTCCTTATGCTGTAGAAATCTCTTACGGGGAGAAAACAGAGCTGTCTGTGAAAAGAAAAGACCTGTGTTTCAGGCCAGACAGTTTATCTGATTAAGGAAAGAGAAGAAGGTTTACAGTCAGAGATTAATTCTCCAGCACCACACAGTAAGCTCTCCAAACAAGGTTCGTGTCACTCCAAACTTCATTCACGGCCGTTGAGAAGACTTTTCCATTTCTGGTGGTGGGACTGCTTCTTGGTGGCAGTTGTTTGGCCCCAACTCTTGCAAAATTCCACGAACAAAGAGCAAGTCAAACATCCCTACTGCTAGTGCCAGACAGACTCCACAGTCTCATGAGCAGCTCTGCCCACAATATGAGAAATTGGGAGCCGATTTACTAAAGGAAATAAAACGATAGATTTTACAATAAATGTATATACTCTATTTAGTAAGGTTGCTCTTTAAAATATATATGTATATATAAACATTAAACTATACAAAGTTTTAACGCTAATGAATTAAGCTGATAGGAAGTGTAATTTCCTAAAGAAAATAATCACTCCAAGAGGTGATAGGGGAATAAGAATTAGTTTATATTGGATACAAAGCTGGTCATCTTTATAGTAGGTAAAACAGGTATCTAAGAGTTTTCCCTCTTAGGTTTGAAAAAAAAACAATAACAGAAGTCAGAAATAGAATGTTGCTATATTATGTCTTTTACATTTGAACATTATTATCTCTTGCCTACAAACATTAAAGATATTTAAGAAGTTAGAGCAAAGACCATAAAGAAAATGATTCCTATATTATAACAATGTCAAAGAATTACTTTATCTTTATCTCAGCAATAACATGTGAAGACTTTTTTCAAACATATAACGTTTCTCCTAAATTGCCTTAATTTTTTTAGGGTGGGGATTTTTTTTTTTGATGTAACTAAACTGGGATTGAATCGTTATCAAAGCAGAGACTATAGTTCATCAGCTTAGTCACCACACCAGCCACAGACAGTCCAACTGGGTGAGCTGAAGTGCTAATTAAGCCTCAAACTAGAGTTAGCGCATGAGATGTGTTAACATATCTGACTTTGCCTTTAGGTGTGTGTATCAGTGACAGAAGACGATTTATGACCACTGTGCTCACATTTTATAAATAAGAGCTTCATCAACTTGTAGTTAGAAAGACATTGAAATAAAATTTATCTTGACTTCTAGCTAATTCCAACAATTCCGTATTCTATCACCAAGAGACTTAGCCGTGACCATTCCCACCTGCCCACCCAGTTAGTTCAGCCATGTGCCTGCTTCCCAAATAATTTTCCTAGATTCGACTCATGGTTCTTCATCCTACTGCTTATAGGACCATAAGCCAAGTATTTACCATAAGCATAAAAGATATGCAGTGGTAGTGTCTTTTGTACAAGAGTATTATGAGAGGGGCAGGTAAATTATTTAGCACAAATGCCTTATAGTAAAATATTTAATATTGGTTTATAATGTTAATTATTGATTCCATTATCTACATTGAGATGACAAATGAGTTTCTATTGGTATGATTTTAAAGATAATTTACCCTATATCAGATTTCTAATACCCTTGCTTTAAATTTGTCTAACCAAATCCCCCTTAAATAGCTTTGCTATTAAAAATTGTTCAATGAGATGTTTAATGTAAGCCTGACAGTAACCACCAGGAAAAGTTCTTTAGTAGATACACAAAAGATAAAGAAAAAGGTTGAAACTGTTTGCTCTGCTCTCATATGCCCTGGCCCAAGTATATAATCAAGTTTACTGTTTTTATCCATTCTTTCTTTAAGCGTATTTGTTTAATTGGTTAATTCTTGGTTGGAGTTACCTTTTGATTCATTGAGAGAATCGATAATTTACACAACTGGATTATCAATGGGCAGGAAAAATGAGCGTGCGCAGGTTGGTGAGATGCCCCATAAACCAAACTGATTCACAGACTCATGAGTTTGCCGCAGAGATAGCTGTGTTTACAGCAAATGGCACCAGATGTTAAACCTCGGTCCTTGAGTTTGGGCTAAGAAAAAATTCAGTTACGAGACTCAAATACAAGTAAAAGTTTATTTAGAAAGTCGCAGAGGTAGAAGAAGTGGGCCATAGAAGAAGGGAGCCAGCTGGGTTTCATGGACTCAGGAAACAAATTGCAGAGGCAAAGGAAGGGCCCTTCAAGCCTAGGAGAAAGAAAGGCAAAGAAAACACACCTGGGGGAAGGAGAGCAGGAGATGTGAGAGGTATGCAAGAGGGAGAGAGAGAACACGCGCCCCACTCCCAGTGGGTCCATATCTTCAGGGCTTTATTTGGAGGTCTCAGGGGAGGATCTCCATAGAATTTTCATCAGTGTTCCAAGTGTGGCTCCTCAGAGTCATGGTCTTCTCTGATTGGTCAGCTTCAGGGCAGGAAATCATTAGTCATTGAAGCTGACGTCAGCCATGACGTCACCACCTGGCCTGGTAGGTTTTCTGGGACTGGAGCTGAAACACAACTGAGGCCTAGATGTGTAAATTAGGAAGGGTTCAGACCACAGGACTAGTGATGTGAAAGGTCAGAGAGTCTAAACTGCATGTCCAGCCCTATGCTAGAGGAAGAAAAATCATCCTGGGGGGAGGCGCACCTTACAATTGTCTGTTGCTAGGTAGGTGGGGCTTTCCACCCTGGTGACCTTTCTGGTACATGGCTTATTATTCGTGCTCTGCTCCTGGCTGTCTCACTGCCTTCTATGTCAGCTATAAGGATGCAAGTAAGCATTTTGGAAAGTATATATATCTGGGAGTAAAAGGGGCAGTTGGACTCCCACAGAGCACCGGCAATTCTAATCAATCTGATCAAGATTTCAAAAAACAAGAACTATGAATGACCTGAGGATTAATCACAAAATATCAAGTAATTATAATCCCAATTATATCCAATGAGCTATCATCTATACAATTGTAATTATAACCCAGTGGGCTATAGTCTACAATGCTTCATATTTAACCTTATATTTTAGCTTGACTCACTGCCCCCCCCCAAGAAGAACCTGAGAAGAGAGTTTGCATGGGGGTGGTTTCTGTGGAGTTGGAGGGCCAGGGAACGGTAGTAGGGGGATCAGAAAGAATCGTCAGGAAAGAAGTAAATCCAATTCAAGGGTGAGGCGTTGCTGCAGGTACTGCCATGACAACAAGGTCTCAGTTCCACAGGGAACAAACGGGGTTGCCAGAATTAACAACAAAAAAAATACACAGTACCCAGGTGAAACTGGATGTCAGATAAACAATGCATACGTTTTTAGTAGAAGTCTATTTTATGCAATATATGGGATATACTTTTACTTTAAGAAAGATACTGGTTGTTTATCTGACATTCACCTTTACATGGAATCTTGTCTTTTACCTGGCAACCATACCTGGGAACTCTCTGAGCAACTGGGTGTGACATGCCTCAGATTATCTGCCCAGAGACGTGAACGAGAAGAGTATTTGTCACCTGGCTCCCATCCCCATTGGTTAAAGTTTGCAGGGGTGGAACGGGGAACCAGAGTGAGCATAAAGCAGATTAGCAGTGCCACTGAAGCCAGGTGCCCTCCGGCTAAGCTGCACACTGCTGGTTGCTGCGGCAACAGCCAGCAAAAATGTGGGCCACTATAATATCGGTGAGCCTAGAAAAGCTGTCTAACCTGCCCTACATTGAAATTGCAAAGGGAAATTTTTGCATTTGGGGTGGAGGGTGGACAGGCACATGCTCTAAATTTGCTGCCACGTTTGTCACCTGTCTCCATTCCAGTGACAGACGGAAAAAGGCTATTTACCTTTTTATTGACACCAGTACATAGGAACCAGAACCACAAACTAACTATAAGACAAACAAGGCATTTCATCTCGTCTTCAACCTCAGGAAAAGGTGAGTTCAACAAGTGCACACCAAGAAAAGCCTCACAATTCCAGACAGATTTTCTGAGCAAATAACAAGCTTCCCATCAGCCACTGGTGGCAAATGGACGCCACTTCCTATCATATGTTCACTGTGAACCAGTGTGGCAAGCAAATGAGATTCTCCCTGGGTCACAGGTAAATAAGAGCAACCTGGATATTCAGCCTCTCCCAGGATAGGTCACATGATTCCAGGAAAGAGCTTCTAACCACCAAACAAGAATTCCAAAGGGAAGATTCCCCCTAACCTGATCCCCAGGAGTGAAACCCACGGAAGTGAGCAGAGGGGAGTTCTGCCTGGGGGAGGGGCTGAGAGGTCGGAATATGATACACTGCATGTATGAGGACAGCCAATACCCTGTTTCTTAACAAACAGAACCGAGCTGGAGATCCTCATCCTTCGACCTTTGCCAAGAGCTTGTGGGTTTTCTTATTTCCACTTGATTTCAAGTGGTTAGTAATTCTCAGAAGAAAATAGCACACATATTCTGTATTTCAAGCAAGGATTCATCTTTTTTGAACTATTTATATATATTGACCTTTGAAATATTCCGGATTTAATCTCAGTTGAGTTATTTGCAGAATTTTAAAGCAGCGTCATTTGCTTATTATAAAAACTTGTGAGGGCCTTAACCTGGCAGCGGGTGGGGTAAGGGTGCCGGGGGAGGCAGTGAAGGGAAAGGAAGAAAGAGTATATTCAGCATCCTTAGAGACTGGATTTGCTTGCAACATTGGGCACAGATGTGGTCTGTCTTTTTCATAATATATCATAATAACAAGTAATTTTGTAAATAACAATAACACAGTGAATTTCAACCTGTATACTCTAGTAATCCAAGCACATTGGTAGAAAAGTTATACTCACAGATGTGACCTACCCACAGTACAGCGAAGTTACGTATAACATTATCATCCTGGCTACTCAAATTCTTTTATTTCTAAAGTGTTGTTCTCCTGTGAATTCATTTTCCTCTTCTCCGGCTATGAGGGTATTTAGCCCGTCTCTGCGGCCTCTGTTGGGAGTGCGATTCCCACGAGTGGGTGTGTTTCCACCAGCCGAGGCCTGCAAAGCACCAAGAAGGGTCTCCCTCTTGGAACTTTGTTATCGTCAATGGTCTTCTGAGTTTACTCTGTACGCAGTTTGCCATCTACATTGTCAGAAAAAGTCCCATGTGCAATTAAGCCTATTATCACCTCACTTAAGCAAGGAACTTAGAAAGGTGCCGAGAGTCGTGAGGATCCAGATGAGAGGGGAAACATTTTCACAGGAAAAGAATTCCATGTGTAATGAACACTGTGTGCTGAACAACTCCTTTCCTCTAGGGCGTCTCACACTTGAAAACCAACAATTACCACCATGCTACAGCTGTTTTCTCACCTCCAAGAAATCACACAGAGTGAGCATCAAAATAAGTCAGGATTGTTTCCAGTTTCAGGGGCTTTTCCAATATTCTAAACTTTAGGTGTCCATTGGGCCAGAGAGCAAGGAGATAGGCATGCCAGAGGTCAGACTGTGTCTGTCTTTGTCCTGAGAGCCCCAAAGGGAAAATGGACAATAAGAGCAATCCTATTCATGAGTTTTATTTATTGAAAAGAAAAACTTATGCGTTTATGTCTGCTGCCGCACACATTACCTCTTACTTACCACTCCTCATCATCTAAACTCAGAAGAACATCACAGATCAACTCCTCTAGTTTCACAGGGGAGGAGGCAGACAGCTCCCTTCCAGTTACGAGTTACTAGTGAAGCTAGGACTGGAACGTGAATCCTGAACTTAAAGTTGACCTCAAACCCCCTTCCTTCCACCTGTACCGAGGATTTCTTTCTATTCCATTGTGTCCATGTCACTTGCCACCCATGTTCCACCTGTGATGGGAGGAATTCTGGAATTTGACAGAAGGCCCTTATGCCCATGTAGGTCTAATGGGCCATTCATGCACTCTAAGATTTTTAAAACCTGCCTGGGTTTTCAAAGGAAAGACATCCCTTAATGTCCTGAATAACTGTTTTTCTGTAACCAATCCCTAAGTATGGATCGATTGAATTCAATGAATATTATACTTCTGAGCCTGTTCCTAAAGGTAAGGTATTTTTACATTCATCTTCAGCTGTTTTTTGCAATATACACTGTGATTACCTTTTAAAGTCACATATTCATTTTTACAAAAAAAAATGTTTTTAACTCTAGCGATTTCTCTTCCCAGTCCTCACTTTTCCACATAGTAGAAAAACAGACTTAGCCAGTTCTGGCTAAGTTCAGTCATTTCTGGATGAACAGAGTTAGTTTGGGATTTTTTTCCACCCAATCTTTCTTTCCAGTATAGTGTGTATTTTTATGGTCTCTGTTTAGGTGTCTGACCCCAAATGGGGGGAGAAATTTGGTCATAAATTACCCTGGATCATCCTGATAGTTTTCACTCTTCTGTGCTGGCTGTTACTGATTGTGGTGACTGAGTAGGATATTTGAATTAATGAGCTTGTAGGGGAAGCTGTTTCTTGTCCTACTTAAGGTCATTGGTGTACTCTTGGAAGCTGAAGGCTCAGGTAGAGAGGAAGAGAGTACGACTTGAGATGAGGGCCCCAGTCTGAGGCCATGCCTTTAGCTGTTTTCTCGCGCATACACCAGCGTCGGGCAGGATGAGGCAGAGACTGAGAGGGAAAGAAAGCCTGGGATACAGATTCCAAAGTTTTCAGTGAATGAGGGAAAGTGAACGATAGCACTCTTTAAGGGCCCTAAAGACGGCCTCAGGGCTTCCTTCTGTGGACGTAAGAATCATCCAAACCTGTGGAGAACTTTTATAAATTGAGCCAGACTATTGATGATTGCCAGGAAGCAAAATCTCGAAGGACTGAGAAAATGTTCTGGAGAATGGCAGTTTTGCATCTTATTTTACCCATTACAATGTACATAGAGATTACAGGAAGTTCATTGGTGGTAGATTAGGGAGGCAAGAAAAAGCAAAGTGGGGAAATCTCTGAGATTGGACGCAAAGTAAAACTGAGAGACAAATACTTCTCTTCCATCTGTGGTTATAGGTAGTTACCAGTGAACATTAACAGCACATAGAGATGGCGTTTGGGGAACAAGATAACAATGAGGGTTCCATGGATTTGTGCCCAGGTGCAGGGCGTGTGCCCTGAGGGGTCTGGAAAATGGGATTACTCTAACTTTCCAAGGGTGTGTTATCTTAGATTCAAAAAGACAATAGGTTTTAGTAAAGACTGGTCTTGGTCAAGGAAGCTGCAAGCCTAGGATATGACTACTGCCTTGACATGCTTTTAGTTAGGAATTTGTATGTTCAGACTATTCTACGTGGTTACTTTCAGTTACTGAGTTTGTAAGGCCACCATGCAGATCTCCCCTGAGCTCGTCAGGTTTAGTGGGTGGTCCCTTTTTATCCATACTTCTATGATTTCAAAGCAACAAATCAAACCAAGACCATTTTAATCTTTAATTTAATAAATGCCAAGTCTTCATATTCCCATAGCTCTACACTCTTTGGCCTAGATATATTTTGTACTTTGAGAGAAACTACGAAGGTGGAAATAAGAAAACTTCTTTTTTAAAGAAGAGCTGTGTCTACTGGATGGCTCATACTTTGTTAATTCTTCTAGAACAAACAATCTTTGTTCACATGTCAATCACTTTAATGCCCTCACATCTAAGGTGCTGGAGACATTGTTTTCCCTAGGAAGAACTTCCTGACCAAACCCTAACTATTAAAGAATAAAAACTTTAGGAAATATCTAAAAATCCTTAGTAAAGTAGTATTGACATAGGTTTGGGATGGAATTAATGCAATCACTCACTTAGTACAAATCTAGGAATGAAAGAGGAAGAAAGAAGGGAAAACCAAAATGTTTAAATTCTGAGATGGTAGTCATCAAATGTGAATGGGTTTCTGTGCTTGATTAAGCAAAATGCTGATCCTGCTGCTAAGAATATTCGATATGTTCTCTGTACATCCAACTCTAATCTAATCTCATTTAATCCAGAGCCATAAATACAGTCTCCCAAATGCATTTGAGATTATTACAAAGCCTGTGGGACTGATGGATCTCGTGGCTGAACTGGACAAAAATGGTACTTTCAAGCTGGGATCATTTTACAACATCTCAAGCAGAGGAGAGAAGAGTCCTTTGGCAGTAGACAGTCCTAATTAGTGTTATCTGACTAAACAAAACCTGACAAATTTAGACCACATGACACAGAATGTAAGTGAATAGGAAGACTCCAATTCTGGCCCCCAAAACAGCACTTGCTCTTGGCTTGCCAGGAGTTCCTGATAAAATGTGTGTACCAAACCCAGTCACTCATCGTCTCTTCTCTTCACCAGGGGTTGGTGAGTACTTGTCTGGTCTGTCCTTAAGCAAAGATTCCTTAAAATCTTCTAAATCCGTAATTTACTTCCTATAATTAAATTCCAATTTGGTATAAGTTTTCCAGGGTTTCCAAAATACAGAAACTTGAGAAAATGAGCAACAGTTACTTCAACAAACCTGACTGAATGTCATAAAGTGGTTTCAAGGTTTGCTAGACTAAAAGGTCCTAGAACTGGTTATGGCTTTAATAGGAGATCAAAATCAAAGCAAATAAAAGACTTCTAGTACACTGCTGGTAAAAAACTGAAATGATCGTCCACTTGGCCAAACTGTTGGCAATTTCTGTAAAAATCTATCTCCTATGTGATCTAATCATTCCATTCCTAGATATTTACCAAAGAGAGATAAAAACATATGTTTCATGCAAAAACTTGTACACAGATGTTCATGGAAGTTCTGTTTGCAGCAGCCAAAACTAAAAATGATCAAAATGTCCTTCAACAGATAAATGGATAAACAAAATGGTATGTCCATACAATGGAATACTACTTAGCCATAAAAAGTGAACTATTGATACATACTATAGCATGGATGTCTCTCAAAGTAATGAAGCAGAGTAAAAGAAAGAAATCACATTAAAAAAGACTAGCTGTTGTTTGCTTCTATGTATATAAAATTCTAGGAAAGGAAAACTAATGTATAATGACCAGGGTTGTCTCAAAGATAGTGAGGGGATGGATGAGAACAAAGAAGGTGAGAGGGCAGGATTACCAAGGAGCTCAAGGGAACTTTGGGCAGTGATGGCTAAGTTCATCAGCTTAAATACGAGTGAGAATTACATAGGTGTTTTCATATCTAAATATGTCACATTGTGCACTATAAATATGTGTGCTTTTATATGTCAATTATACTCACTAAAGTTGTTTAAAAATGGAGAGTTTGCAAGAAAGTAGGCATACTATTTAAAATGATGATATTTCTTATTAAAAGAAAAGTCTTTTAGTGTAAAGAAGATAATAAAACAGATACTTGTAGAGACCTAATTTGGTTATCAGATTCCAAGAGTTTTGTTTTCTGTGCACTGACTTAAGTACACATTAATTATACTTTATGTCCTAACACTTCTCGGTATTTTATGGTTTAAACAACCAAATGTGTAAATAATTAAAAGACTTCATTTAAAGGTGCTACTTTTTACCTAACACTGCATTTTAAATAATTTGAGATAATGTAAAAAGTGATAAATTAGAAAAAATTAGAAGTTAGATCTTTGTTGTTACACTAAATATACCGAATGTAAGCTGTAACCACCTCCAGCCCTATTAGCCCATTTTTCACATCATCCAAGAACAGCAGATGAGAAACTAAAATCAAGGAAATAATAAGAAATGCAAAGAATCAAGTCAATGGTGTAGTCAGAAACCAGAAAACCAATGGAAATCAAGGAACACAAATTCTGGAAGTCAGAACAAGGGCCATGACTCTCCTAACTTGAGAGTTTAGCAAGAGAGTTTAGCATAGTCAGTCTGTAAAAAAGTAGAGTAAGACAGGTAGTCAAGGAGCAATGAGACAGAAATGAAGTTATAGTAAGTAAATATGTGTGAGTAGATGTTGGATCTCGATTTAGGAGCAAGGGATTTTTCTACCTAGCTCTCAGCCCTCTGCCCTCCTTAGCTTCCAGTTTCCACTTTGATGAGAGTATCTACTCTCACGGTTTCAATTACTGCCTCTAATCTTATGACCCTTAATTGATAGTTACAGTCCTCACCACTCACTTAAACCTAAATTCTCTCTTTTCACTCAGGTATTCTCTGATCACACATTTCAACTTAATAGGTTTGAATCCAAATTCATCATCTTTCTTCCTAAGTCAAGTCAGTGGTCCTACAGTTTTCATTAGCAACCTGAAATTTCATTCCCCAGAGTCAATCTGTAAAAATGATTACATTTCATCAATTTTTTGTTAGAAAATAATTTTCATATTGGACTTGTGTCTTTTATTTTCATGTTCATCAACCTTAGCAAGGCCTGAATTCCTCTACTTTGTCACACACATGGGAACAGTGAGGCTTTAGATCAGAGATAATATGAGCAACAGAATAGTAGAGATAAAAATTATACAAATTGTGGAAAGTAGTGAATGTTTTTATGAATGAGGACTCTGACACAGATGTGGCTCAAGACACATCTATTCTGAAAAGGCTTTCTTTTAAATAAGAATCATTAGAGAGGAACTTAAGATGATTGCATGCTCAGGTATGGCCTGAGTCATTTTGAAGGTCAGTATTTGACCAGGTAATGAAGACCAACATTTCAGTCCTACTTAAAATAACAGCAGAATGGTAACCAGTGACTGACCTGTGTATACTCTTTACCCAAACTAATCTAAATTAAATTTAGATGTAATGTAATGTAAATTTCCACAACATTTGATAAATTGAAAATATTATTGAAATTTAATCTCTAAAGGTATGTATTATTTTAAAATTAAAAATTTAGAAACAAACTGTTTTTAGACAATCTTATTTTATTAAGATGTTTTAAAAATAAAAGGTATTAAATATGTTATTTTTAAGGAGGGCTGAAGGAAAGATTATTAGTAAGTGGTATTTTTTATTAAAAAGTATGAGTTATAAGAATGGTATATGGAGAGAAAATACAATCATAGAAATTTCTGGTTGCTGGCTTAAGAACTTGAACTTTATTCTGTTAGTACAGACACATTAAAGCTGTTTAAACACAGGAAACATCAAAATTGTTAATTTTTTTAAAAGATTACATTTTAAGAAGATTTTTAATAGATTTATAACAGATTGGCATGACCAGGAATAGAATGAAACAGGGAAAATGTCTGTAGGCAGGGAACTGAGGTAGAAGGTTGTCAACTCACGCAGGTGGGCAGTGACTGACAGTGAACAAAGGTGGAAGTAGTGTGAGTGACAAGGGAGATATGATCTTGAACAGTGTCACAAAGGAAAACAAAGTAACAGATTTAATCAGCCACTGTGGTTGGGATGAGTAAAAGATAAGTGGGAAAAGAAGGGTGATGCTGAGATACAGGAGAATGGCAGTAAGAGTGAGGGAATTTGGGACTGCTAAAAGGCAGCTGATTCGTGGAGAAGGATAATGATTATAATATTCAGATGCAGAGATACTGCATCGGAAGTCTGAGTGATACATGCACACCATCCCACAGAAAGTTGGAAATACAAGTGTGTGACTACAAACAAGGGTCAGTATTCAACAGATAGATGTGGGAAGTATCTGTATGTCTATGTATACGTTTCATAGCCAAAGAGATGTCAGTAGGCTTGGGTTGGGAAAAGGAAGAATGAGGTCCAGGCAAGACTTGGAGAGTTCTTTTATACCAGTATTTTTGTTTTAGTATTCATCACCATCGCATTTAACATGATATTTTAAAATCACACTCAAATACATAGCCTGCCTTTTCAAGAGTACGTACTAACTCATGTGATGACAAGGAGTGATTATGTTGAAATGTCTTTATTTTCCAGCAATGATTATTTGCTCACCTTGAGCTCTGAAATAATAATGTGCACTAAAATAGGAGTCGGGAATTTTCTCCATCCTCCAGTTGCATCCCTCACCTGCAAATACAAATTCAGTTATTTCTGGCCTTTAAAAGCAGGTGCCAGTAAAGAGCCTCTGGCCATGTCCTTCCTGAAATTATCTCTATTTTCAGATCCTCTGCACTTGTTTTCAAGGAGGCACTTCCTCTGCACTAAAGCCAGAGACCCCATCCTCCGCCCTTTCATTGTTCAGTCAGTGCCCCCACCTGACACTGCAGGTTATCTCTCCTAAAAGGAAGGCTCTTATCTCTTCTCCATTTGTTCTCAAAATTAACCAAAATCCCCTTATCTTCTTTTTATTTCTTTGTTTGTTGAAACTCCCATAATTCCTTTGGACATGGTAGGGACTAAGAGGATCTCGGTTTGTTCAAAGAGCTGACTTAGTTGTGCACGGGAATCTGTATAACTAAGAGCATTTGGTTAAAACAGAAAGCATTTGTGTTTCTGGGCTTCTACCATGTAAAGAGTATCGCTATGTTATGTTCTCATCCTCTGTAAAAGGCTGTAAAAGTGCTTATGAATTTCACTTACACACTGCTCAGCGAAATGTTATGGGAAGGATAGACACAAAAGAGTAACTCCTGAAAGCTACTATATAAACTTATAGATATATGTATGTATGTATGTATGTACATATGTAAGCATGCATGTGCATATTTGTATATAATATATTAATATATAAGCAGGGTGGGGCAAAAGTAAGTTTACTGTTGTCCAGATGGAAAATAAAATAATAATTAATAAAAATAATACAAGAATAAATGGTGTTATACAACTCTAAACCTACTTTTGCTCCATGTTATATAATATGCGTATTATATGTATTAATATGCATAGTGTATTATATATTAATATTTATCATGTATTATATGTACATATTTCATATACTTCTTAAACATCTGAGAACCTATTGCTTCTAAACTCTGAAAAATATGAAGTACCCACTAAGCATGTGGGAAAAAAATCACCAATTCTTATGAAAATGTGCAGTCTAGTGAATAAAAACAATTTTATGTGAGTAAGTAGCATGACTATAGAAGAAAGAGTAAAGGCTCCATCACCACATTATCTCCAGATTCTGGTCAAAATCTCTCCCTGAGGACTTGACATTCCATTAGGTACCTCTGTATTCTCCTAATTCAAGGGATCTTATAATTTCTCGACACACATTATTGACATTGAAATGGGATAGTGTCAGCAATGACTTCAGGGAAACAAGTGTAAACTGGGGCTGTCCTGTGCAAATCAACCTATGGCCATTGTTATAGGCTGAACTGTGTTTCGTCAGCCTGCCCTGCCCCACCCCCACATTCACCCTAAAGTCCTGACTCAGTATCTCAGAATGTGACCTTATTTGCACATGGGATCTTCACAGAGATAGTCAAATTAAAATGAGGTCATTAGGGTGGGCCCTAATCCAACATGACTAATGTTCTTACAATAGGGGGGAATTTGGAAACAGACGTGCTTGGTGTGTGAACCTGAAGATAACCCTTTAAAAGACAAGGAGAAAGAACTAGAACAGTTTCTTCTTCACGGCCCTTGGAAGGAACCAACCCTGCTAACATCTTGACTTTGGACTTCTAGACTCCAGAACTGTGAGACCATAAATTTGTGTTGTTTAAGCCACCCAGTTTGTGGTACTTTCTAATGGCAGCCCTAGCAAATTAATACAGTCCATTTACTAATATATCTCTTTGTGTTGTTGTTGGTGCTAGTGTGATTAATTTTGATCACTTGCAACCAAAAGACTTCAAGACTTCAGAAATCCAGTGCAAACAAGGAGAGAAGGCATTATCCAGATCCCTTCAGACAGCAAAGTCCAGGCAAAAGCAGAGCTGTGCCCTCACTCAAGGAAGCAGGGTAAAAACCAGCAGTAATGTAATGTTCCAAATCCCTCTTTGCTTTTTCAGGAATCTATCAAGGTTGGAAAGTCAGCAATAGCCAGAATGCCTTCAGATTAGGATCCATGAAGTTAATCTCTTCTTCCCTTCACTGTGAGACTTGCTTTGGAGCAAAAGAACTCACTCTTTCCACTTTGGCCTCAGGCATCTGACTTGCTTTGGCCAATGGGATCTCAGCAGGAGGTATGCAAAATGAGCTTGGAAATGTGTAAGAGCTACTGAATTTGCCCTCTTGTACCTCGTCCTTCAAGTAAACTGAGTGGTTTGTCCTTGAGTGGTTTGGACCACCACAGATCATACAATGGATACACCTGCAGTAGACAAAAAAGGGTTGAATGTAGACAAGATGGCATATGAAGATACAACGGTTGTGTGAATAAAGGCTCTGAGCATATATCAAGCACCATCTGTACCAGAAGAGAAAGGAATTGCGCCGGGGAAAGTGGGAATCAGCGCTAGCTGCTGGGAGTGTGTCAGGGCCCAGGAAACACCCTGATGGCACTTTCCAGGTGTGCTCCTATTTTACGAGATTTAAAAATTATTTGATGTGAAGGATCGCCCTTTCTTCTGACTACTTTTATATTCTGAGATAGTTAAGTATGAAACCTCTTCAACTATATGTTTTCAATTACTCCAGCTCTCCTGTTGGGCCCAAGAAAGGTGCAAATTCATTTTTCCCCCATGGCAAATCCACACAGTCCACTCAAGCTATGTCTCCACACCTCATAGCCAGTTAGTTTGCAGAATTCAGTGTGGATTGCCACATAATCAATCAACTTCACTCTACAAATCATTAGAAGTGGTGAAGATAACCACAATGAAATCATGAGTTATAGGTACCAGAGCTCTTAGCTCACTCTCTGATGAGACAGTGTGAGAATCTTAAAGCATCATTAAAAAAAAATGCCTTGAATTTAATCACCTAGAAAAATGAGCGTGTGTTTCTTGTTGGAGTTAAATTCCTAATTTCAAAATTACTGCACATTTTATTTTTCTCTATACTTAGCCTTGTTCAGTGTTTTAAAATTAGTAGGTAAAACATTTTGTAACTCTACCAAGAAAAAAGTTGTCTTTTATTACACTCAACCTGATGCTGGGTCTTCAAAGAGGGCTCACGGTAGCACTTGCAAAGCACACTCTGCAGGCGGAGGGTGTGGGTGGGTGTCTGTAAACATAACTCTACGCTCTTCTTTGAAATTATCCTCGTAAAACTTATTACACAGGAAATCCCCGTGGATGACTAACACCTCAATTACATAAATATCCCACACACCGTAGGACACCTAGAAGCAACAACAAGGGAAAGCAGCCAACTGACCTCCTCCCCGCTTCTGAGACAGGCAACTAAAGACGTTCATTAATCATTACCCACTGAACAGTGATGAATGATTATTTGTCTTATTACTCAACATAATGAGAAAATGAGAACCACTGTCAAGTTCCTTTTCATATATAATGCCACAAATCGCAGATTTGGCAAGAATGGTGGGGAGAGGCACGCTGTTTTACTGTATCAACGTAATTAAGAACAACTAAAATATTAGGTCTGAGTAATTAACATGAATTTCTGCAGAGGTTTAATTACTCCTTGGGTGACATATCTTCATTTTGCTATATTTTTGATAAAGAAATAATTAGGTAGTATAATTATTATCCTTTTTTTTTAGTTTTGAGGATATACGTAAGGGAGATTACATATATCCTCAAGAGATTACTCTTACTCTGTAAGAGACAGAATAAGAAACTAAGACTGGAAGCATTGAGAAGTATACAGACTTTAGAAGTATTTAGAAGGGATGTGTTTAAGAATATAGGTAGGTATCTATAAATGAATAGATCCCAGGTATCAGAAGCAGAGTTTACACAACAGATCAGAAATTACATTTGAAATTAAGTACCACACAGATGTCAGCAATGAGAGATGAAACTATTTATATCGGTGCTTCTCAAACTTGAATGTGCATACATATGCCCCAGGAATTTTATTGAAATTATAAGATTATAAAAATCAATTTCAATAGTGCTGATGTGGGATCTGAAATTCTGCATCTAACAAGTCCATGGGTAATGTCAGTGTTGCTAGTCCATATGCCACACTTTGCATACCAGAAATTTAGCCTTCCCAGAAACAGGGGCATCAGCGAGTTAGGAAGACTGTCTAACGGTTACAAAGCAAGGGTTCCAGTCTCATTAGGTTACTGGTACCTTACGCCTCAGTCATAACGTTTGCTATAGCGGTTTCCTTCCAACACAGCAATAAATCCCAGAAGGTGCAGAGCCCAAAGCCCATAAATAGAAGTAGGTGAGAGAGGGGAAGTAAGTAAAACAGACTGTAGGAGTAAAGTGAGGGTAAATGACCATATCATCCAAGTGTGAAATCCAATAATGTATTTCGTTAACGTCTCTATTCTGATTTGAATGGGGCCACAACAATTCAGTATATCTCTAACACACGTTGTAGAAAAAAATCTTTGGGAACCTTCATGGATCTACTTAACTCAAGATAATTAAGGATATCTCCACATACGAAGCATTATATGGACAGTTTAACAAAGTGTATAAGAGTCTAGTGATCTGGGAGTCATATTGCTGGAGTTTTAATTCTAGCCAACGTTCATCAGCTGTGTAATACAAATCAAGTTCCCTAACTTCACTGGGTCTCAGATTCCCCTCCTACCGAATGGGGGATGATAAGAATATTTACCTCATAGAAAGATGGTGATGGCTGAGTGAAAGCACATGAAGGTCTGAGGAGGAAACAATAAGTGTGTGCTGTGATAGTCAGATCTTGCCTTGGTATTTCTCCGGTCACCTCTGTAGCAATGCACGGTTAAAGAGTGCTGGTCTGCTGTGACCTACCTCTAGGCCAGGTAAGTACTCCCCAGAAACTTCTGACCTAGCTCCAGCCTGGTCCCTCACATCCATGGGCTTAGGGATACAACATCCCAGCCTCAGTATGCTTGGCACTACTTGGCACTTTCTTTATATATCTTCAAGGCTGTTTTCTTTTGCGGGGGATGGGGCAGAGGGGGTGTCAGGAATCTATTCTTGCTCTCCAGTCATTATCTCTTTTCACCATTTCTGGTCCTAGTTCTGTCTTTTTTCCTCAATTATTAGCATATTTTCTGTAACTTTCTAGATGTTAGTGTCCTGTATTTGGAAACATATGAGTTAAGATTATTTACGATTCCATCAAACTATAATTTAAGGAGAAAGATTCAGGGGTATACACTCTAGTGCATCTAATTTGTGGGTTTCTCTTCCCATCCATTCATTTAGCGGTTACATACCAGACCCAAACTCTAATGAATCTTCACATAACTCCTCTTGTATTTGCCTCTTTTTTGGGGGGAGGCACCACCTTCCCTCTACACCCCTCGGTCCTCATGTCATGAGTTATAGATAAATACAGTCATCATCTCTCATCTCTAATCATCCCTACTCCAGGCTCCCCTGTGACTGCTGCTTTATTAATCTCCTTACAGTACTGCTTTTTGTCTAGTTTCTACTCTTCTTGAGAATCTTGTCTCCTACATCAAGCCTGAAGTCTTTTGTCCACCATAGTCTAACCTATTTGACCTATCTGTATCTTACCTATCTTTTTCAAAGCAACACCTACCATGCTGTCCTTAGTTGTCACTATCCTTTGCTTTGTTTGCCATCTTTTTCGTTTGACTCTAATGACCATGATGCATTCCCAAAGACATGCATGAGGTGACTTCCATGAACTTGACTGGCAGTTGATTGGAGTGCACCCATTAAGAGAAGAAAAACAGAAAGGGCTCTAAAATACATTTACTCATATCTTTCCCTCAAAACTATGATTTCAGCCGAAGATTTACACCAAAGTGACATGTACCAGAGTGTGTCATATTTTAGAACGAAGTTCTTATATTGGAAATGAGTCCTGTGATTGACATATTGTCCATTGTTTGACCACAGGTCAACACATCTGAGCTGAACACGATCCCTACACCCTGCCCGAGATCGTATTACTAGGCTACACATGGGTACATAAAGCTGTCGAACTGTTATTTTAGAAGATGTGCAGGGAAGAACGTGATGACATGGGTCATCTGCTGCCAGGAATATGACTTCATGGCATGATATGGCTGTTTAATGGTCCATTGATAGTTCCTCAGGACACCCGAGGTGTTCAAAGCTTTAGCCACCCAGGGTGTGTAAAATAACAGCAGTCAAACTACATAGCTTTAAATAGCTACTTTCAAAGTTTGTTTTTCAAAAATCAAAACTGAGTTCAATATGATAATTCAAATTCCAGATACAGAGAAAAGTTATAAAGATGGAAAAGGTGTAGCAAAAATAATTCTCTATTACTTTTGTATTAATAAAGAAGCATGATATAGAATTTATATTCTTCTCTTTTAAAATAGTCACATTGTTTACAACATTTGCTTCCTATTGAATTGCCATGATTAGGACGTATATGAGTATTTGAAAGCAAATCACTCCCATTATTACTTTTTTAAAAATTAGTAACCAAAGACTTATTCCTCAGAGGAGGTGATAGAAAGATAGTCAGATAGATAGATGGATGGATGGATAGATAGATAGATAGATAGATAGATAGATAGATAGATAGATAGATAGATAGATAGATAGATGAGATAGATAGACAGATAGATAAATGTTTAGATAGATGAATAGGTAGATAGATGTATTATTTTATGGGATTTTTCTGTTCACACACACTTTTTATGTCCATGCTTCATAGACAATGCTTATCAATTACACTTGAAATAAATATACTATTAAATAAAAAGTAATATCAATAGAGTTTTCTAATTATAAAATCAGAAATAGTAAAATAACACTGGGATAGAACTGGTGATATAGCCATCCTACTTCTTAATAGAGTACTAAAGAAATAATTTGGAGGCGGTAGGAGGGAGGGGTGAGGAGAAAATACAGACAACTGTAATTGAACAACAATAAAATAATTTTAATTAAAAAAATAAATAAAAACATTAAAAAAGTACTGAAGAAACAGAAAAAAATTCAGAACAGCATTGAAAGCAAGAAACTAAAGTCAAGTCGTCTCCAGAACCTAGAGATCTCCCCAAACTTCCGACGGATGAACCAGATCAGATTTTCAAGCAGCAGCTGTAGCTTGGCCACTTCTCCCTGAGAAAGAGAGAAACCTACTAGTGGGAAACGAGCCAATGGTCTCACACCACAACCACACACTCTCCTGCTCCTCTGGCCTCCTGTCCGTCACCCACTGTTCTATGCACTCCCCTGCAGAACTGCGATTCATGATTTACTCCGATCATCTTTCTTTTCTGATTTTCTATGACATATGAAATTAAGAACAAGATAAGAAGAAAAGGAAAATTAGGGTGTTTATATATAGACCAGACAAGCGGCAACAACTGTTGATACCATTAGAACAGCTACTCAGTCATTAAATACTAAGCCCCTATAGTGCACAGTTGTATATGATGTTTTTAGATTAAGTGGAGTGTTTATAATTCGCAGGTTGTGTGGTTTTTTACTCACTGGCTCAAAAATAAGATAAAGACATTTCAGATGTTACCATTTTTTCATAACAATTTTTTTCAAAGCTTTTCATAATATTGCATTCATAATCATTATATATTTTAGACTCCTTTGAAAAATCCAGGGGCCTGTCCTCTAAGAGTTTGTTTTCTAAAGAATAACACTAGAACTCGATAGCATCTACTCTGTTTGGGTCTTACGTGATCCTTGATATAAAAAGAAAAACTCTAAGTATTTGTGGTTGAAGTTCCTGCCAAAATGCAGCTTTTCTAAGAAGGCCCCAACCACTAATATACAGTTTAGGATTAACCTCTACAGTCAAATAATAGTAAAGCTAAGAGTCCCTTCAAGTGGTAAAGATTAGTACTTCAGATGAGAGATTACAGGGGAATTTAAAGCTCAAAAATTAGCATTGAAATCTAAAGTTAAGGGAGACTTTGCCTGACTTTTAAGAACTAGGCAGAAGTTCAGAGCTGGAACATTCTTAAAGAGTCACTATTTCTTTTTGAAGTGGACATGCACCAACATCTCTGAGTGAGAAGGTTTTCTGAGGGGCTCGGATTATTCTCCTACCTCAGGTATACATTTAGGAATAGAAAAGGGCATTACTTTGGTAAAAGGGAAATTCCTGGTGGTAAATGAAGATTATATAAAAATAACATCAAATAACATTTAATGTTAGTATAACATTTAGTATCATTCTAAAGGGTCTAATCTTGTCAGGAAGGGGATGGCGTGCCCTCAAGTATGAATCTGAAAACTCGTTTCTTCACCATTTTGGGGATCCTAGAGATCTGGATTCAAATTCACTTTATCCAGGAAAATCTATATATTTCATTTCTTCTATATTAATGTGGGAATATTTGGTTCATTTATTTATCCAGAAACTGTGAAACGGATTACTTCTGTGTGTCAGGCAGCATGACGATTGCAGCCGAAAGAAAAGAAGGGAAGACGCAAAGATGCGAAGATGCAAACGTGTGTTCCTGATCCTCGAGGATCCGAGACCGTTGGGGAAGGTAGACACTCAGACCATGGAAGAGCCTCTCATCATCCCACACAATGTCAGAGATGTCTCGACAGAGATATACAGTTTGATCTAGATTTAAAGAAAAAATTACCAGGAGTTAACCATAGGCAAGAGGGAAATATGAATTGGGAATTGTCTTCCAACAGGAAGGAAAATTACAGAACATTCTCTTACTACTTTTCACTTGATGATCAAGAAACCATTTGTGGGATATTTGAGACTGTGTAGCTAGCCTCTTCATCACACATTTCCCCGCTAGATTTAGTACACACTGATGACTTTGCCAGATTAGTAATGATCCTAGGATGAATACAAAGTGAACATTTTTAAAATTCGTTTATATTTATTAGCTGCTATTCTAACCATAAGGAAATGTTTTCCTTTCTTCTTCATTTATTTGTTTATAGGTTGTTATTTATTTAGTTAACAATCTATCTATAGATTGTTATTTTAAAATAACAATGTCTATAAAAGTATCTTGTTTCTACCATTATTTATTTTGATGTTCAAATTGTCCCAGATTTGGCCTCTGTCCTTTTGACATGTCCTCATTACTTTTTGAAGACATCCTTGCCATCTGGCATAAAAAGATGTCATGTGCTGGAGGGAAATTCCTCAGTTTAGCTCAGTGGCTAACGTCAGACTTAGTGCCAAGAAACTTGAAGCATTCTCACTAAGATCAAGAACCAGGCACGGATGTCTCCTCCCGTCATGCCTAGTCAACATTGTCCTGGAACTACTGATTAATGCTATGCAGCAGAAAAAGGAAACAAATGCTATATACATATTGGGAAGGAAGAAATAAAACTGTCCTTGCAGATGACACAGTCATCTATGCAGAAAATAAAAATCAACAACATCAACAAAAAATTGCATCCTGGAACTTACAAATGAGTATAGCAAGGGAGCAGGTTAGAAAGTTAATATACAAAAGTCCGTTGTTTTCCCATAGGGCAACACTGACCAACAGGAATTTGAAGTTCAAAACACAATGCTATTTACATTAGCATCCCAAAAATAAAATATTTAGCCATAAATCTAACAAAATATATAAAAGATCTATAGAAGGAAAACTATAAAACTCTGATGAAAGCAATCAAAGAACTAAGTAAGTGGAGAGCCTGTCCAAGTACATGGATAGAAGGCTCGATATTGTCACAGTGTCAGTTCCTCCCAACGTGATATATATAGTCAATGCAATCCCAATATAATCTCATTCGGTTATTTTGTGAGTTTTGATAGACTGAACTGAAAGTTTATATGAAGAAGCAAAAGACCCAGACTAACCAACATAATACTAGAGAAGAACAAAATGAGAGCACTAGCTTCCTTCAGAAGAAAATTTTACCTTTTGCACCAGCTCGGAGGGACCTAAAGCAGATTACACTAAGTGAAATAAGCCAGTCGGAGAAAGACAAGTGCCATATGATTGCATTCATCTGTGGAATCTAGTGAACAAACTGAACCAACAAAATTGAAGCAGACTCATAGATATGGAGAGCAAACTAACAGCTGTTGGGGAGAGGGTTTAGGAGGGCTGGGTGGAAAAGGGGAAGGGATTAAGAAAAAAAGGAAAAAACAGATGCAGATAACAGTATGAGTAAATGAAGATTAAATGGTGAGGGAAGGAGACTTGACTTTGGGTGGTGAATGCACGATTCAATACACAGATGATGTATCACAGAATTGTGTACTTGAAGCCCATATAACTTTTTAACAAATGTCACCCCATAAATTCACTAAAAATGATGAAATTAAATAAAAAATAAAGTTAGAAGACTGAGAATTCTTGACTATAAGACTTACTAAAGGTTGTAGCAATTAAGACACTGTGGTATTGGTGAAAGAATAGACAGATCAATGGAAGAGGACCAGAGGTCCTAGAAATAGACCTATGTAAATATAGTCAACTGATCATTGATAAAGAAGCAAACATAATACAATGGAGCGAAGACAGTCCATTTTAATAAATGATGCAGGAATAACAGAACATTCACATGCAAAAGATAAAATGTATCTAGACACAGACCTTATGTACCAGTACCAGAATAAAATTTAAACTTTTTACACACAAAAAAAATCCTTTACTAAATGCCCATCCTTTGTGTGCATAACGGCTGTGATTTTATTAATAAAAATGAAACCACCCTTATAAAATACTATTTTGAACCTATAATAACCTATTCAACAATTATGGTTGTCATTGCCAATCACATTTCACAGGTGAGAAAATAGAGGCAGAGATTTGTAACACAAAATCCTGGGAGGTTTAGCAACATGCTCAACTGTGTCATGTTATACCATTTCTGACCTGAAGGGTTAGTTTGACTTACTCAAATATGACTTCCAATATATTGTGTCTGTTACTTAGTATATATGTGATAGAGATAGTTAATATCTAAATGTTATAAAAAGAATTAGAAAATGATTTTAATTTAATTGCCCTGAAATCAGCAGAATGTGAGAAAAAATCCAGTACCATTAACATACCAATGATGTGAATAGCATTCTCTAATTATAGAAGCTGTATGAGCACGTCGACTAAAAAACAGTGTGCTTGCAAGAGATGGACAACTCTGACATGGCTACTGCTGGGTCATGGTTAGCTCGCAGGCCCTGCTTTCAGGAAAGGACCTGGCTTTCTGCAAAGCTCCAGGGGAAGCCTCCTCAGCCCAGTGCTTAAGACGAAACAGACTGCATACGTGGCTGTGACTGTCTGCCCTTGGAATGTGACTGTTTCCGTGATGAATCAGGACATCATCTACTCCAAATATGATTTAGTAAAAGTCACATAAAATGTAAAGACTATACCAACAGATTCTAAAATAATAACATAGATTTCAATAAATTGGGTTCAAATGTTTTAGAAATTATTTGAGAGATTTGATATGTTTGCACTTCTACTTAAATCACTTGGTGAGTAGTATTACATTTCAATTTATTTAGAGAAAATGGCAATGCATTTGAAGTGTTGATCTATATAATAATTTATATCATCCTAATTATTAAATCTATTGCATGTTAATCCTAGATCCAACTATAAAGTTAATTAGACATGAAATAAAATAAAGAACTCAAAAGGTTATACTTCACCACCACTTTTTTCAGTTGCTGTTTAAGAAACAATAACAGTCACAATAAAATTAACCAAATCCTTTAGGTTTCAGTATAATCCACTTAACTCCTTTTCCCCATGAAATTTCCCTTTAAGGGACATGATGCAATAAACCATTTTTTAGTCTTATGTAACCACATGTAACGCCAAGTACATACGTTCTAGAAACCTGAGGAGGATCTCAAATAACAATTTAGCAGCATGAAGGAGCCTTCAAAGTCATACATGCTTATAAGCAAATGTATTTTAGTATGTAAAAAAAACTATCTTGAATTTTAAAATACATAGTGCGTATATTTTAAGCAAAGAAGAGTAATTGTTAAAGTTCCTCAGGAGGTTAAATAAATGTTCCCTTTTATACTTTCCATTCTAAGTATTAGTTTATGTGTAGCAAACGCTTTAATCCACATTAAACCTTTGGGCTTATTAACAAGTAACAATATTTTAAAAGTATTTTTTACAAGAGATAGGAAAATGGAATGAGTGCTTTGCAAATCTGTTCATTGAAGGAGACGGTGCTCCATATGCAAAAATACGGTAGCCATGGCTAGACATCACTTTCTGCAAAACAACGAGATTTGAACTCGCCTCACTTTGAGATTGGTTGGTTATTTTCTCCAGCTCTACTACATACATGCATGCACACGCACATGCACACATGCACATGCACACACATACATATATACATGCACATACACACGTGCACACAACACAAGTTAAAGTGAGGAACTCCTTGCCATTTCTCTCAGAAAAGTACCCTTTGGGCTTCATGGGTTTAGACCATAAATTTTACATGCGTTCTTTCATTTAATCTGTACATCTTTATTTGCTAGATACTATTATTGTGTTCATTTTACTGATCATTAATCTAGAGTTGAAAGAGATGAGGTACATTGGGAAGGAAAGCCAACCCAGAGTTGGTCGAAGAGCTGGTCAGATTTGACTGGGACGATAAAGCTCCGACTCTGCACTAGGCAATACCGCCTCCAAGCCCTGAGTTCAAAGTGGTTTATGCTGCATAAAGCACTTTCACAGATTATTTGTATGTAATCTTCACAATCTCCTCTCAGAGAGACATGCACATTTTACTTTATACGTGGAACCAAGACTCAAACCCACGCCTGCAGCTGCCTTAATGGCGGCACAAGTGAGGAGAGGTAACTTGTCATGTAAACACCATTTCCTTAACTGGCAGCTAAAATCATTTGTATTTCTAAACAATAGTCAAAAGTAAAAAAAAGGTTACTGTAGTAACCTCATACACACTTGAATATACCTAAAATATGGGAATGTTTTTATTGATTTTCCAAATATTTTTTTGAATTTAGCCCATCCATCTTCTTGACATGAAATATTCTATGGTAAAAGGGGAAGTGTTTATTTTTTTCTATTTAGTTAATAAAAATTATCACTCTTTTCATAGTGATAATCCTTTTCAAGATGGAAGATTTTATTAGACATGTCAATAATGGAAAAGTTAAAGTAACATTTCAAGTTTTGCTTTTCATTAGAATTTTAAATATTCTTAGTAGGTCATTCATTAATTGACAGATTTTACTTTCTGTTTTTTTAATTTTTGTAACAGAAATGAGCTGACAGAATTGAGAATATTCCATTAGCATCATTCGTGGATCTACCTGCTGAAATCATCTTTTCAAAGCCGTTTGGGATGGATTTGCAGAGCGCTCAGCACTTCCCTGAGAATTGTCTTGCTGAGTCCAATGCTTAAAGTTTAACTAATCAGCAGAATCCTATTACGTATTAAATATACCAAGATGACATTTATATTATGAATATTCCTGCAACACTGACATTTGAAAACCGAAGAGTTTTTGCTTTCATTTTATCATGTATTTAATCGTTTTTTCTTGAGAAAGTAGTTTTGTCAGATGCATCTTTAACGTGCACAATGTGCTTGGCAAAAAAAATAATAATAAAGATGCAATGGAAATATTTTGTATACTGTACAATTATGCTTTACATGTTCTTTATTAAATATTATATTTCAATGAGTACATAAATTATTAATAAGGTTGTTTACAAAAAACTAGATATGCTGTACCTGTGGAAGAGTAAGGAATTTTCAAGCGTACTTTTGACTCCTTGTCATTTTTGCATGCTCTGACTTGAGAAATGAGCCCATGGTAAGCTGTGGCACCATGGGATTCAAATTCTTACTAAGACCAAATTCCAGTTTTAAAACGTTGACATATATTATGAAGAGCCTAGGTTTCTTCATAAACATTCAAATTAAATGATATGCAAATATATACCAAATTTATACTGTCCACTAGGTCATTTCCGTACAGAAGAATTAAATGTCATATATCCAAAAAATTACGTGCAATTCTTCCTCTCAATTCAAAAAACACTGAAAAGCTGACTATGCCTTTGGATCCTCCTCTTTTGTTCTCTGTTTTTCCTTCTTGTCCTAAGAATGTGATTGAAGCTACTGAGGGAGTTTAACATCTTTAACCTTTAAGGGAATCCTGAAAGCACTCCGCGCCCTCCTCGACAGCACGTGCACCGCGGTAAGTGGGACGCGCTAGCGTCTAGAGCACATCTGATTCCCAGCCCACAGCCTCTTACTCTTAAGCTTCAGCAGTCTCAGAACTTGCAAAGAAAACAATATAAAAGCACCTTGTAGATTAACAGACCATTACTAGTCCTCAACACTTCAGCAGATGAAACCTCCTTGATCCCAGACTATAAAAACGCCTTCTGGAGGCTATTGAGTTCCGCTTTGATTCTCAGCCCAAGTCTTAATTTTCTCACAGTGCTGAAGCTCTGTATTTCATTAGAGATGGCGCTTAAATCCCTGAGTGCCCCTACTTGTTTCTGTGAGGTTTCTCTTCTGCAGATCCATCTGTACTTATTTTAAAGGTGAACTAATGAATACCAAAATATATTTTTAAAACCTGTCAATAATGAAGACTGGGTCCGGTTGGTTGGTTGGTTGGTTGGTTTTTAGACAGAACCCAAAGGTTACCAGCCTGAACTTTTCTCATTCCAACCCGATAATCACTTCCTGTGGAGTCCTTGAGTTAAAAGCACACCTCTTACGGTTAGATCCAGATTTTGCTCCACAGCCGTCTAAGTTTTTCTTGCACTTTTTTTCTCAACTAAATGTATAGTATCTCCAATAGCGGTTACTGAAAGTCACAAGAACCTTTTCATTCCACACATCATAAACAATATTACCAACAAGAATTGGGGTCTATAGTTGCCCTACAAGGCAAACTATGAAAACCTGAATTGCAATAAAAGCCCAGCCCTTGATATGCTGAATGTTGATTCTGTATTCAAGCTGTTAGTATGATCTGGAAATGGAGAGATGCTGTTCAAAGGGCACAGACTTCCAGGTACAGGATGAGCGAGTTTGGGGGACCTCATGCATAGCATGGTCATTATAGCTAATATGCTTGAAAGTTGCTAAGAAAGTAGATCTTAAATATCCTTACCACAAAAAAGAAATGGTGATTATGTGATTTGATGGAGGGGTTAGCTAACATTATGACAGTAGTAATCATTTTGTAATATATAAGGATATCAAATCAACACATTGTATACCTTTAACTTATATAATCTTACATGTCAATTATATCTCAATAAAGCTAAAAATAAATGGCAAAGGATGGAATTGGAATCTGAGATTAAAAGAGACTTAAGAGCTATCTGAATTGATCACAATGTGTTAAACTTGAGTCACATAAAGAAATTATAAATATAAAAAGGTATGATCTGTGTGGTATATCTAGCCAACACTTTAACAATGGTTACATAGTAGGTGAAGGCATTATTGTTTTATATATAACTTTAAACAGCCACTTATTTAATGTAAAACAGTATTCTCTACTTTAACATGTTGCTTTTATCAATGCTCAAGTATCCTGAACATCTGAGAAGAGAAAAAATAATGATATTTCCAAAAGAAGTGTTGAAGAACAGTCTAAAAGAGAAAAGTTATCTCAAAAACTCAAAATTCAACTAACTTCCAAAAACATATGAGCATGCAATGTTCTTTAAGGTTTACTTGCCTGTGAAAAGCAAATTATAGTTTGTTTGTTTTTTATAAATGAATGTGAAATTCTTTTTTTATTTTTAATTTAATTTTATTTATTTTTTAGAGAGGGAAGGGAGGGAGAAAGAGAGAGAAAGAGAAACATCAATGTGCGGTTGCTGGGAGCTATGGCCTGCAACCCAGGCATGTGCTCTGACTGGGAATCGAACCTGCGATGCTTTGGTTCGCAGCCCGCGCTCAATCCATTGAGCTACACTAGCCAGGGCTAAATTATAGTTTTTTAATGATATAAAAATAGCACAGATGCAAGTGGGGCAGCATGCATAGAGCTCATACACACTCACATGAGGCGTAGCAGTTACACAGTAGAATGCGCTAGAGGCTCAGCACCTTTGTATTTCAATGACGTTGATAGAATTCATTAATAGGAGTTTAAATATGAACTGTGTAACAAAGACGTAAGCTCAGCTAAATAGCTACGAGGGGGGACCCCCAAACAAACAGAATTACCTTCTGGAAGGCAGGCCCCTTGTAGTATAGGCTTGCCCTGCTCTGTCAGTGTTCTAGGGACCCATTTATGTCAGTGTACCAGCTGGCATTGTTGTAAGAGGCTGCATTTGGCTTCAGTGAACTTTTTTTAAGACTCTTTCAATGTGTTCACCCATTTCACGATGGGTGATTTATGAGCACAATGCACCTGCCCACACCAGAGTTGAGTGTTCAGCAGTTTTTGACCAAAAATGGCATGACCCCTGCGCCTCACCCTCCCTATTCACCTGATCTCACCTCAAGCGACATTTTTTGTTTGTTTCCCTGGATGAAAAAAGTGCTCAAAGGGAAACATGTTGTTGATGTGGAGGAGCTGAACCAAAAAAACAGCAGAAGCACTAAAAGGCATCAAAATTGACGAGTTCAAAAACTGTTTAGAGAAGTGGGAAAAAGTCTCAAAAGGTGTATTGCATCAGGTGGAGAGTACTTTGAAGGTGACTGAAATTTAAACATGTAAGAATAGATACACAATTTTTCATAAATAAATTCTGGCGCTTTCTTTGGGCATGCCCTTGTATAACAAGCTGAGTCAGCCTGAAAACAATTTCTAACATTAGGCGTGCTTACCAGGGTGACCAGAGTTAATGTCATTTTTGATGGCAGTTACTATTTTTGTAACATTTATGTTAATCAATTGGCCTATTGTCATAGAATTGGTAACCATACTATGAAGACTATAAAAACAAAATGGAAAAATAATTCAGGATACAAAGTAAGCTCCAATTAGGAGGAGATGCTGTATTTAATTAGAAGTAGGAACCAAATGTTTATTGACCCTTTACTGTACACAAGATACGGCGCTTCTCAGTTTACACCTGTTAACTCGCTTGGGCTCATCAACACACCTTTGAAATAGGTTTTTCTCCAGACTCTTCTGACCCACTAAAAAGGCAGGAGGAAATGCTTGGATGAATGATGAAAACAAAATAACCACACGATTCACAAGAAGGTGCACCACACAGTGACATGGACCACAGAGAATGCAAGGACAGCATTTTTTCAGCCAACGAAAGTCTGCCCAAATGTATGCACATGGTAGCCGCCAAAGCTGACTGACTCCAGAGCAAGGGGTGTGTTCAAGTGACACAGGTGACAAGTGCAGCAGGAAGGGTCAGGCTTCGTGCCTCTTTTCTCTTTCTAATGTCATCTTTTTCCATGGTAAATTCCAGATACAGTAAAACTTCAATAAGTGCACTAAAATCCTTAATTAATTGCTCTTACTTTCCCTACAGTTTTGGAAGACAGTGGCCAATCACGCACACACAACAAAATTCATATTTGTTTTGGTTAAACGAGCGAACAAAACTTTAGCAATATATTCTGTCCTCCATATACATTTAACCTCAAAATCTATGAATCTTTTACATGCAAATTGTGCAATAAAATGGTCTAAAGCATACAGCTAGTATGCACCAGGTGTAGCCCAGTTCCTGGGGTCCAAGAGGTCTAATTTAGGACCCTGGCTCCTCTGCCTGCTCGTGAAATTATTTGGCTTCAATGTATTCATCACTGTGAAATGGGAATAATAATGACACCATCTGTTCCCCGAGGTCATTGTGGTCATTGAGAGAAACCGTCCATGTCAAGCACACAGGAAGTGTGCATTGTAATGTCAGCAACTCAGCTTTTTATTTTAACTCTTTTAAAGCAAGTGTGTGTGTGTGTGTGTGTGAGAGAGAGAGAGAGAGAGAGACGAGAGGGAGAGAGAGAAATCTTTTGGTAATAAACACAACCAACCCAACACAGATTTTGTGGATGAACGGTATTCTAACATGAAACCCATACCCTATTACATACTTCTTTTTAAACATTTTTTTCTTTACTGAAAAGCATATGTTTTGGTGGGAAGAGAAGCTGTTTGAGAACTAGATGTGTCTGGGTTTGAATTTGATCAGACACTTATTGGCTTGGCGACTGCGAGTTACTGAAAACTTTTTCCACTCTCAGTTTTCTTTGACTAATCTTTGGTATCAAGGTTAAAGAAGCTAATTGACACAAAGTACGTACAAAATAAGTAGCAGCTCTTATCATTATTATAATGTATATGGTTATTCAACATTTATATGTAAGTTTTTATGAGAGTACTAAAATTAAATATTTTTATGAGAGTACTAAATATTTAATTTCAGTACTCTCATAAAGAGTACTAAATTTTTATCATAGACAAGGTTTAAGATCAGAAATATGTAAAGGATGTTTGTTAGTCCTTTAATAAAAGTCCTCACCCTACAGCCAATTTCAGTGACTTCAGAGATAAGTGAACCCTGGCTGGTCTGGCTCCACTGGTTGACGCGTTGTCCTGCAAAGCAAAAGATCGCGGTTCCATTCCCACTCAGGGCATATGCCTGGGTTATGGGTGCAGGATCCAGAACAAGAGGCAACCAAATGATGCTTCTCTGACATCGATGTTCCTCTGTCTCTTTCCCTTCTTCTCTCTCCGAAATCAATCAATATACATATATATTTTTTAAAATTTTAAAGAAAAATGAATTTAATTAACTGGGGATGCAAAGTTTGCCAAATTTCTGACATTTGTTGAGCCACATGGCCTCTCTTCTTGCATAAGAAAGAAATGTCAGCTGATGAAAAAGAAGGCACGTGTGATACAAAGATATGTAGGAAAATTAGCGTTGTTACAGGTCGACACCATGGAGCCCTGGCAACCTTCCTGATATTTTTCCCATGAGACGCAAAGGTAAGAATTACTTTCCCATTTGAATCACGCTCAGACAAGAAGGTAATTCAAAGCATAGTAGATGTGCTTTTCCACCCGGATTGCAGAATAATGATGACCTATTTGGGCATAGAGAATACAAAGTCATTGTCATATTGTTGTGGCTATTTGAGAAAGAGCCAGGAGGCTGCAGTGAGCTCCAGCAATGATGGAGCTTCACACCAACACCTGGTCAACGTTATCAGGATGAATCGTGGAGCAGAAGTGGCAGCTGGATCGGAGCCTGGTAGGCCACGACACACCAGAAATCATTTCTGTGCCTTAAAGGGAGATTTTCTTCAGTGCCTCTGACCTGGTGCTACATACATCTTAATTTAAGGTGACATAGTGTGGTTAAAAATAACAGTACAATTATAGTTTGAACCCACAGGATCTAAACAAATCGAAGTGTCATAAAGGTGGTGTATTTGCTAACCAGGCCAAAGCATGCACTTTGCTCAAGAACTCTTGGCCAAATGCTAGAAAGATCTAGTGTTCTAGTTAATGTTTATTTTTTTAATAAGGATAAACCGTACCTGTTTTTATGGTCAAGTTAAGACAATACTCTTGTCTTATAAGTTTGACAGGTAAAGACACACCAATCTTTTCAGCTTTAAAACCAGTAAAGAAAATTAATAATCTGTTTTATGCTTCTAAGACTAGACAACAAAGTCTGAGAGGTTTTTCCCGTCAGATTTACTGATGTCCCCGCCGACACACACACACGCCAAACTATCAAACAGAATGATGACGCTGATGTTCAACACCTGTGCTTCTGGAGCTGCCAACAAAGACACAGCCTCCTGCTGCCTCCACACCTGCTGGATGGGTGGGTGACTCTAACCTCTTCTGTCTTTGTGGGTCCCCACACGACCGAGGGGGAAAAGTACGCTCTTCAAAGGCTGACACTCAGAGAGTGGGCAGACGATACTGCTTCACAGGACCAGGTTTAAATGCTTAGTTACAGAATCTACCTGGCAGCGTGCTTGGAAGGAAAAAAATGATTCATTTGCTCCTAATGAAAATGAGGTATGTGTGGGGGGAGTGGGGAGAGTGGGTTTCTAAAAACACCAGAAGATAAATTATTTAAAGCAAACTCATGACGTCTCATAGAATTTATGGTAGCCAGTCTTTACTTTATTCCTGGAAAATGTATCAAGGTAAAAACACCATATACATATATCTGAAAAACGTATTTTTGGAAACAGTTATCTCGCATATACCAGAGATGTAACTTTTAAACTTTAAGCACTTGCATACTTAATTAAATGCTATATGCATTCATATTACTTATTTTTAAAATGGTATATAGTTGTTTTAATCTAATTTTTTGAAACCAAGTTGATAAGTAGATGAGCATGAAGAAATGAATGAATATAGCATGGGTTTGGGGGAAATGTTTAATTAACTCAACTACTTATTACAGTAAAAGAAAAAGAAAAATTCTAATAATTTTGTAACTTGAAGTATCACATTATCGAAAACCCGGAAGACTTCACTTTGCAGCGTCACTTCAAATGGCAGCGCAAGCCAAAGATCATGAAGTGTCAGGACATTGTAGATGTTAAAGCGATTAGGACTTCATCACATTTAAAAGTATTATCAAACACTGTGTTAAATCCCTGTGTAATCAAACAGCAAGATCTTTTAAGTATCTTCATTTATAAAATAATAATTCTGAATTACCACATGTATCTAAATAGATTTCACAAAATTATTCACAACTTTTAATAGTTAATGGTTTGGATGCACAGAAATAATTCTTTCCACTGATAAAAAGTAGGAATATTCAAGTACACCACCCTCATTCCTAACACTGCGATTTGTTTCAAGACTTGAGGGGCAAATGCAGAGGTTGTGAGTAAATCCCCAGTCAGTGTGGGCAGGAGCAGAACCCCTCTGGAGTTGCTGGGAGATGAAGGAATAAACGACTTCCTTTCCTGCTCTTTTCTCAACACAGACAGAACAGATTTGTATGCGAAACTACCACCTACTCAAATGCTATTCCAAGCTCTGGGATTCTTTCCAAAAGTTATGAATGGGTAATTTTTTTTCATTTTAATAACGTGATTCAGCCATTGGCTTAATATCACCATTCCAGAGAAGAAGTCCACGCAGCGAACCAGCCATCCCTGGAACCACCCCTATGTCAGTGGCTGTCCTTTGAACCCATGGGTGACCTTTGGCCATAGTTAAAAATTCACGTTGGATTATCTACTCCTATAAATGAAGCTCAAAAGTGCTGACAGTGTATGGATAAGGTTCAAGCAAGTTAATAGGTTTTAGTGTCTGAAACTTTTGATAATCTGGCTTTAAGTGTCATGGGTCTTTCAAGGTGGATTCCATCTGTCCCATAAAGTTGTGTATTGAAACATAATGCAACCCTTTGATCTCCTTTGTGAAAACCCTATGAAGTCAACAGAATGCCCCCGTGGACTCAACAGCCAGATCCCCAACCTGCTGACAGGAGAGATTCGCACACTTGTAAGTGTTAGTAAACAGTAAGTGAGCTACGTGTTGAAAGCCTCTCCACGAGAAGATTCAGGGATGGGCCGAGTCTTGCCGCAGGTACAGGCTGCCCCGCGGATATTTTTGTGCCAAAATAAAACAAAAGAGCACAGCTCCAGCTAGGAGGAAGCCTGTAAAGTCCATTTATATAAATTTCCAGTTCTTCCCTAGTAAAGCATTTGGTTTTAAAAGCATCATATAGTTTAATTCAGGGGGTGAAAATATCCCCACAACATAAGTGCATGCCATGGTAAAGAACACAAGTAAAGTGTGTTTGTGTGTCTCACTTGTGTACATGTGTTTATATTTGCATTGATTTTTGCTTATAATGCTATGTTTACGCATGTTCATGTATGTTGTATGCTCAAGACTGGTGCCTACAGGCAACAGTGTGCAGCACAAACAACACCAACTTTTGGAAAACTCCAGGTCCAAGTATTGGCTATTACTGCCAAGTAACCTTGAGCATTTTTGCTGTCTCTAAAAATGAATAAATAATACCTCCTCCACTGATTTGGGAATTGAGACCAGCTATATTAAGGACTGGTTAAATAGTTGCAATGACCAAATACTATTTCTCTTTTCTTTCCCCATATCAACATCATAACCAGACTGAAGTCCTAGTTTTTAACCCAGTTTTAGAATCTGTTTAGTCTGCTGCTTCAGTGTTAACACCTGTCCTGAAGTCCTTGAGTCCCTGAACGTAGGTTCAGTAGCTCTGTTAGAACGGCAAGGAGAAGGGGTCTGTCTGAAGCCTTCAGTTCTCTGTCGATGCATCTCCTCACGATGCAAACCCTTGTCCATCCTTCCACAGCCAGGTCAGGCATCCATTCCCCTGTGAAAACTCCCACAGTGCTGGTGGGCTGCAAGGATTCAGTTTTTTTTTCTCTGCTGTCCCAAATCTTGGCTTGTGGGAATATCAGAGTACCTATTAATTGCATTATAATTAGTTCTCGTCCTGTCTGCTCCCTCCTAGAGAAATTGCACTTCATGAGGTCGGCGTCTGGGCCTTAGTTGTCTTGGGACCCCCAGCATGTAGCCCAGAGTCTGGCAGAGAGCACACAGGAGAGAAAGGCACAGAGAAGCAGGAAAGGAAACCAGAAATAATGTTTGCTTACTTTCATACATTGTGTCCTTGATCACCTGCTCAGCAATGAGTAAGGCTTAAAAATGAATAAACAGGGTCATTAACAGGAAAAATCAATGAGTTTTAAGTTCTTCCCAATCTTAGAAATATGATTCTGCATTATTTCAGCATCTCACTCTTTATCTGCCTCAAAGATCTGCTAATTTCCTAACGCCATCTAGCCAAGCTATGACAGATGGCTCTGCAAGCCACACTGACTTTTTGTGAGAGACCCAACAAATGTCCTATCCAGTGACATATGTGGGCAAATCTTAGCAATGCTAGATGCTTCAAGCTTGCAAACAGTCCTAACTGAGGAAAGGTACATGCCATGTGAATTTATCTAAACACACAAGCCTTTTATGTAATTCAAAATTTGTACTTGTGTATAGCTGCCCATTTATAAATATACTCCCTTTGCTCAGTTAGCCAGCCTTATTCAGCTTCCTTGCCCGGTGCAACTTTTTTCTAGGCATTTTCGTTTACCCACGCATGCACACAAGCCTCTGTACTGGAGTTTAAAGCCAGAAAGGAGAGGGTGCTTCCCTGTTTCTCTCTTAGAACAGAGAGACATACACTCAGGCACACACACTGCCTGTGCACACACATTTGCATGACAGCCACTTTCTCCCAATCACCTCCTGCGGTGATTGCTGCTAAAGTGATCTGCCTAAAGCTCCATGTGAACATTTCACTTCCCTACCGGAAATTCCGTATCACCAGAAATAACACCTAGAATAAATCTACACTAATTTTAACCAAACTGTCTCCCACTCATCAAATATACTTACTTGTGTGCTTATTCCTCCACAAATACTGTTTCCATATTCAAAAACGCCATTTTAATGCTTTGCTTATTTAAAAAAGATATTTCCTTTCCTCTTGATATAAGTCCATTGTCAACTTCGCTGGAAGATGTTTCAAGCTGACACCTTCTCCCCTCAACCACCGAAGAGCAGGGCGCCCGCTCACTCTGCCCCAGCACACCCTGTGTGGTTGGACAGACCATGTCTCATAACAACACATGTAATTTGTTACACAAACAATTGCCTCACATGGTTGTATGCTGCCTGAGAATAAAAACCGAGTTGCGTTCATCAGTTGTCCAGTCCCTGGGACGCTGCTGGTGCTTAATTCTTTGTTAAACGGCTTACTAAATACATATCATCCATGAAGGATTCAGAGTAACTTTGTGTAAACACACATGAGATTACAAAGTTTAAACAAAACACCAGAAAGTAGAGGTGAAAGCTTGGGGGTCAGGACTGACGAGGTTAGCAGATCAGAGTGGGCTTCGTCCGTGCAAAAGGATGCTTGAAATGAGGTCAGGTTATTTTTACAAGTAGGATCAGGTCATTTCAGAACCTTTCCCTGTCCCCTTCCTAACTGAGAAGTCCTGGAGAGTTCCAGTTCCTAGAAGAGCACCCATGGCACACATTTTAATGGGATGCATTTTTATCATCACAGCAATAGTCAAATGTCACACTCAGGGTCATAAGACAGTGAAAGGAGCACAGGAGGAGAAGACAAATGGTTGTCCAGTGACTGTGGTCTCTGGGCTGCAGCTGGCCGTGCCCCACAAGCACAGCCTTTCTGACCCTCTGGGGAACCCGAGCAGTGGCTTTTAGAGCCCCAAGTGCCCTGTGAGGCACAGGAACAAATGTCGGCTCATCGAACTTGCATCCTCTCCTTCTCCACCCAGGACATACTTTCTGGGTCTGGGTGTGTGCTGTGAATCCGCATCAGTCAGCCTCAGAATGACAAGATTAAAGAATTCCCTAGATTGTTATTTTGTCATGGGTTGGACTGAGCAGAGGTTTGTCCTTGTTGCCTCCTCAGAAACTGATCAGCTACACTAGAAGGGAAGTTAAAGAAAGAGAGAGACAAGTCCAGGTATCCAGCACATGAGCAAGGTTGATTGGTTACTCATAAGACTTTGCATCTTTGGAGGGTGATGGGAAAAATAGGCATGTGACAAACAGAACCAGTCAAAGATTATACCCAGCATGGGATGCAGAGTGCAAGGTCCAGCATGCACTAACAGTATTGCTAACTGAAGTATCCCAAGTGGGTTAGCCTGCTAACAGTGGAATTCTACATTACTCATTCCATCTATTCATTTTTTCATGAGTTTCCTAAGTTCTCATGCTTCCTAATTTTAATTTTTCTTTTTACTGCATGTTAAGGCTTATAGGATAGCCATCATCTCTAGCTGTCTAAGGAAAACTCCCATCTCTGTGTGTGTGGTTACTGTGAGGGATGTGGCCCACAGACATCTGGAAACTGGGAGAAACTGTGCATCCTGTAGCTCAGCCACCTCATCTCTCCGATGAAAGAAGTGAATCCCGTGGAAGCTAAGTTACTTGTTTTAGATCAGCATATGCATTAAATAGTATAGAAGTCCAGCCTTAACCTACTGATCACTTGCATGGCACCCTGCTAGTTCTGTGGCCATGACCAAACAAGCAATAATCTTATGGTCAAGATTCGTTTTATTGTTCTAAATTGTTGTATGCAAAGAATCATGTCATAGCCCTGGCTGGCGTAGCTCAGTGGATTGAGCGTGGGCTGTGAACCAAAGCATCGCAGGTTCGATTCCCAGTCAGGGCACATGCCTGGGTTGCAGGCCATGGCCCCCAGCAACCGCACATTGATGTTTCTCTCTGTCTCTCCCTCCCTTCCATCTCTAAAAATAAATAAATAAAATATTTTAAAAAAAGAACCACATCATTAGTTCGCTTTGAATGTGTTCAAGCCCTTATTACTTCGCATCTCTATTATTTTCTGACACAGAGTACGGCAATGGGAGAAATCAGATTTGAACCTAAGCTGTGTTCATCACTGGGATTCCGACATGTCTAGTTATACTAAATTGTTATACTAAATAGTCTGGATTGTTTTCTATTAAATGGTTTGAATAAATTAGTACTTCACAGTCCAAATACAAAGTACTAACAACAGGATAAGGTACAACTCAATTTCGACAAGCATAGTTAAGATTTTTCAATCACTTAGAGAAATGTTTCACCCACATATATGATAGGCAGATTATTACAATTCTGGAGTTCAGACTCCAGGCAGAAGACAGGCGAAGAGTGATGAGGGTGAGAACAGAACCAAGCTTCAGGCATTTAAGCAGACACAATGAATTGTGAAGGAAGAAGAATCCCTAGGGCAAAAATTCAGCCTTGCGGCTCTGCAGTAGAAAGAGAGACACAAACCTCCTTGTTTGTCAAACTATGAGAATTACAACCAAAATCTCAAAAGATTTGGAATTATATCCAGATTTTTTCTTCATAAATTCATCTGTAGATACTTGATAAAAATATTTGAAAGAGATTTATGAAAATGCATTGAAATAGCCCTTGCAGCATAAGTTTTGTTTTAGCCGAGATGTTGGTTTTCTGCTTGGTGTCGGATGCCGTTCCAACGGCCAAGCGCTGCAAGTTAGAGGAGTTCCTGTTAACTAGGGTTAAGAATAAACAAGCCAACAGTCTTAACATTAACATTGCAGATTATCATAATAAAAATAATAGCATGGTCTTGTGGTCTGTCAAATAAAGATGACTTTTTAAGATCTCAATTCTTATTTTTAAAAAAGAAAATTCACGATGTATGTTCTATATATACACAGTTTAAGTAAAAAAAAAACTAAAAAGAGGAAACTCTTTCCTTAGCAATCATAAAGAACAAGGTTGAGAAATAACTTCCTGGAAGAAGAAAAATATATGGACTGAAGGCAAATTAGATTAGAAAACCAATATTCTGTGGATCATCTTCTAGTCCTCCGGGAACCCTTACGTATGCACAGCATGCATAAATGGACAGATAGTGGATCCACATATGATATATGATATTTTAAGTTATAAGGGGTCTTCATTTAGTTTTCTCAGAATGATGTTAGATAATTAGTCAAGGTCATCAGGTTTCTAGGCCTTAACATTTCCATTTGTCACAAGGTCCTGAAAGCCTAACCATGTCTCCAGCCCTGGGAGATACTTCACGCAAAGCTGGTTTTGAATAAAATCTATTGTTGTTTGCTCTCTCAAAAATTCCAGCCCCAAGTAAGCTGTCCTTGAACCCCAGATGCAAAGAACAAAATATTGTCCTTCACTTTCCTGCTCTCAAGGCTCTTACAAAATTTTCCCTTTAAGCTCCATTTTATGATTTTTAAAAAAGTAGGCATGTTTCAAGTCAGAATAAGATCAAACCAGAAGTCTATTTTGAAAATAAAAGTGTGACCCTTAAAATAATTTGTTTCATTTTCCTGTACAAATGTTATTTGAAGTAAAGATAATACATTTGTAATTGATATAATCTTTTCCTCTGCATCAGCTTTGTGTGTGGCGTGATCTCAGACCTCAGGAGACCTGTGTGCACGCTTCTACTGCATGCATTAGGGACCTGGGTCAAAATTTTCTAGTGACCAGTCTCCTCAGGTCTATGAGGGTTAGGAGATGCCCTTGAAGAAAGAGCTATGGCAACAGCAGAAGAAAAGCCAATTTCTGTAATTTATATTTACCTCATTAGATGGCAGCACAACCTTCAAAACGAAAGTCTAACACTTCGGTGAGGAATAGATCTCTTAGAAGTTGTAAAGGAGAATTAAATGTATTGAAAATAAGTCTTCTGTGAGCTGACTCTATTGTATCCCGAAGGCATCTGTCTGAACTCAATGGTCTTTGAAGATAGATTTAACATCACACCAAGTCACATTCATGTTCATTAATTTAAAAAAAAATGTATTGAGCACCTACTAAGTAACAGGAACTATTCTAGATGCTTTAAGTTATACATGTTCTAGTTGCTTCAGTTACACATTTGAACAAAAGAAAGATCTCTACCTGCCTGGGGTTACAGTCCCAAAGAGGGAGGAAGGCATTGGATGGGAACGGAAGTGATACGTTAGTAGATTATCTAGTGTGTTAGAAAACTATTAGGAGTGCCTGTGGAAAAAATAATGTAGAGTAGGGCAAAGAGAGAATCGAAAGTGATGGTATAAGAGGTGAAATGTAACATTAATTAGGAAGATCAGTGTCAGTCTCATTAAGAAAATGACATTCCTCATTGAAAATGAGCCAAGATTGGAGAGAGATGAGGAAATCTGTCGTGTAGAGAACTGGAAGAGACTTTCAAGCAGAGGAAATAGCCAATACAAAAGGCTAGAGTATTGCTGAAATGGAGTGAAAATCTGTAAAGGAATAAGAAATCAGATCAGAGAGATGCGCATGTGGAGAGAAGGAGCAGGTAATGTAAGGCCTGGTCACTTATTACGAGAACCATGGCTTTCATGGAGCAACATGGGGACATGTTGCAAGACAGTGAATAGAGAAGTGACCCAGGCTGAGTAAGATCTCAACAGCGTCACTGTGGCTGCTGCACTGAGAATAAACAGTGCGGCCAGGAGCGCAGGAAAGTGTAGAAGCAGGGACACAAGTTAGGAGACTGGTGCCCCATCCATGTGCAAAGTGACAGTGGCTGAGATCAGAAAATATCACACTAGAGGAGAGGAACAGTCAGATTTTAGATATAGTTTGAAGGTAGACCTGGCAGGACTCTGCACAGGTTGGATGGAAGGTGTGAGAAAGTACAGGGAGTCAAAAATGAATCCGAGGTTTTTAGCCTGAGCAACTGGAAGGATGGAGTTGTCACTACAGGAGAAGGCAGAGGCTATGGGTAAATGCATTTTATGGGGAAAAGTCGTCCCAAACACACTGAGCTTAATAATTAAAAGGGAATACAACATTGTATTGCATAGCATTGAATAGTCAATACGGAGTTGGCTATCGTATTAGTCTGGAGTTCAGAGGGGAAGATCCAGGCTGGAGCTACATGACTAGGAGTCACAAGAGTAAATGGAATATTGAAATCCATAACGCTGGATGAGATCATTAAGAGAGTGAGTGTAAAGAAAGAAGAGAATTAAGACCTGTGCACAGCGGGATACTCTAAAATTAAGAAGTTGGGGAGGAGCCTACCCTCCAAAGAGACTAAGGAGGAAGAATGAGTAAGGCTGGAGGAAACCCAAGCAGGTAGGGTGTATTGATGTCAATGCAAGGAAAAAACTGTGCTGTTAACTGGTGGGAGAAGTGGGGAAGAGAAAGTTTGTTGGTTTGGTTTTTAAGAAGAGGAAATAACAGCATGCTTGCATGCCAGCTAGAATGATTCAGTAGAAAGAAAAAGATAACAATGCAGGAGAAAGAGAGGAGAATTCCTGGAGCAATGTGGAAAGTTCAAAAGGCAGGAAAGCCAACAGTGTTGGCAACTTTGCTCCCGGTGGAAGGTGGAAAAGGTGCGGAACAGAGGAAACGCGGCAGGGGAGGGCAGTGTGATTGCAGGGCACTAGGAGACGGTTGGGACTGGTGCTCAGGATTCTCAAAGTGAGACTGACAAGTATTTTTCTGTGGAATAATAGAATAACAGAATTAAGAATAGAAAGTTATCTGGGTCATTCTGCATTGTGGAAAGAATTACAAAGAAACTTTATAGTGGAGGAAAAAGGGTAACCTGTTAATATTTTTAAAAAAACATTCCTTGAAACTCACAGCACCTCTTGGAGATGCATCCCAGCACCTCGCCCCTTAAAAAGTCACTCCACTTTTTTTTTTTCTTTGCCCACTGGGCACCCACTGCATTAGGTTCAGGGAAAACACGAGTGGAATAAAACATTGTCCGCATCCTTAGAGAGCAAACTGTTTAATGATGTAGACAAATACGTACGCAGCTCACTTCAGAACAGAAAGATATGTGCTGAAATTGAGGCATCAGTAAAATGTTGGTCCCTCAAGAAACCAGGGAGTGTTTCACAGACAAAATGGCATTTCATCAGGGACTTGAAAACTGAGTTTATTTGGCAAGAAAGGAAAAAATGACTTTTTTCAAGCAGAGGTTAAAAACTACAAAGACACTAAGAACTTTCTTATTAAAAAATAAGAAAGCTTTTCCAGGAAACCAAGTGATTTTTATATACCTGTGTCTTCGATGTGTAAAAGGCAGAGGGAAATGTTTTTAAATTCTTGTTCAAACATACATTCATTGCACATTTACCTGACTCCAGCTGTACCCATGCAGTGTGCATGGTGCTGGAGTTAAAACAGAAATGACGATAAAAAGTGCTATTCCGTGTTTGTTACTGGAAACGGGGTGAAATGAAGTCGGGCTACCTATGTCTGAACCCCATTTACACTATTTACTAATCATTATGCCCTCAGAGTAGTTCACGACCCTGCTTGGGCCTCAGGTCTCTGGTCTGGAAAAGAGAGTAATGTTAACAGTCACCACACAAGTTCGATATCCAGAATGAATGAGCTATTCCACATTCAGTGCTCACCTCTGCGCCTGCTAAGCACTATTAGTGTTATGTACTGCTGATGTTTTACCTGAATCACCTCTTTTCATCTGAACAACACTCCTGTGACAGAGGCGTTAACATCATTCTCACTTTATACACTAAAGAACTGAGGTTTGCGAAGGAGAAGTTTCACAGGCAAGGCGATACATTCTGTTAAGTGATGAAACCAGGAAAAGGAATGTTCTGTCTAGTGACAGGAGCAGAGAAGGTCAAGAGATGCTTTCAGTGTAGTAAGGAGCACAATGTAGATAAACACGGGCTATGGAAGAAGTAAAGGGAAAAACTCTGAGCTAGAAGGGAGGGGTCCAGGAATGGTTTCCTGCACGAGTCACAGGGGAGCTAAGTCGCTGAAGGATGAGCTCATTGAGGAAAGGAGGGAAGGCATTCCCTCTCCTTACAGGTATTTGGATTCAGTGAATTGTCAACACATCTGCCTTATCTGAAGGCCGTAAATAAATTTAGTCTTAGAAACATCACTCCAGAAACAAGCTGGAAAATAAATACATTGCAAAGGAGAGACAGAAGAGGAAGAGGCTGGTGAATCGCTGTGTGTAAGAGATGCAAAGGTCCTATAATGAGACCAAAGCAACAGCGATGGAGTCATTTCCCCGGTGGAGCTGCCTCTGCTTTTGTCCTCACAGAACACCAAATCCTCATAGTGTCTCCAATGCTCCCTCCAATCGCCTGAATTTCCGAGCCTGCGAAGCTAAAAACCAAAGAACTGAGGATGTAAAAACTAGCACAGGATGCAAGCGAGTCAGGAGGGCTTGGTACCCGCCCCCCCCCAAACTTCTACTGCAGTCTTTCCCGCTTTTTGCACTGGGCCCTGGGGCCTACCCTCTTGCAGAGTTGCCCACGAACCCGATTCAAGATGTCCAAACTAATGCTCTCTTCTGGGTTGGGTTAATTAATATCCATAGCCATTACTGCTGGTTATGCTAATGTCCATGGTCAGGCAAAACTTTCTTAACAGCTCAGTACCTTGATACTGCATGGAAAGGGTCAAGATGTTAAAAGAGGAAAATGGAAATAGCAATGTGCTTACATTTGTACCCTTTATCAGTATGACTATTTTAAACACAGCCTCCTATGTGAATGATATTGCAATGCTTGCAAGCGTAAATAATGATAAGTGTGTCATCTCCTAGAGCCCCAAAGTGTCTCCCTACTGATCAAAGGCCTACTAGCTTTTTAATAAAATTTTTCCCACCTTGAATTATATCTAAACCATATTTAGGCCTTGTATGTTATGTGTATTTTCTCTTGACTGCTGGTCTACAGCCTTTCTGCTGAAATAAACACCTAGAAAGCAGAATTTTTGCTCCTTCATTCTTTTTTCTTTTTCCATTAGTCCCTCTTTAGTGCTCTCAGAGGTTTTTGCTTGCCTATTTCCCCTGGTTACCAGCACCAAGTAACTAATACTTGGTATGTAATTTATTAGCATTGATATAAAAAAACTTCAAAGACATTTTACAAGTAAACAATCCCCTAGCTGTAAATTATTTGTTAAACCATTTTAATCCACATTTGTTATAAGACTGACCACGCCATGCATGATTTGGAACACACGGGGGAATGAGAATGCGCCTTTGATGGTACTGAAGCTGTTTGGACCCACTGCCTCTGCCTCCTCACCATCCTCACGTTACTTTCAGGGAGTGCCCCATCACTTTCCATTGCTTTGTTGCAATAGGAGATGTGAAATAACCTACTCGTGTGGAAGGATGGCTGGTCGGATTTTTCAGTTGGCCTGTGTTACTCGGGAATTTTAGGTTGCCCCACGGGATGTGGTAACCCAAAGAAGACTTGGATTTTCTTGACCCTTTGGGTCTGGGACAAGTTGAGTCTCTGAATTTATGACTTTCTGGGGTTAGAACAATAGAGTTTCTCTAGGAGGTTAACACTCCTCCCCTTTTTATTACCTTCCCCATCCGTATCCTAGTTTCCATTTCTCGTCTTAAAGTTTTGTTTTCTCTCTGTGCTCTCTCAAGCTCCCTGCAAGAAGTTTCCTCTGTGCAAGGTACGTGTTTGAACAAACTGAAGGTGGTCAGCCCAACAAGTTATTAGCCTGATGTACAGCTCTGTTAGGAAGTTGTAATGGAAGGCACGAGTCCATCGTTCTACCTTTGATGGCTTCTTAATTGACGAGGCATTAATTCAACCTGTAATCACCAGACTTCATCACTACACAGAAACATTCCTTGAAATTGGTACTCAGGCTAATTTCTCAAATGTGTCTCTAAAATAGCAAAACAGCTTGTGGGGTCTAGCAGTATGCACATAAAATGTTCTTGTTTTGAGTTTCAAGGTTTTTCAAAATAAGTTCCTTTGTTTCCTGAGTTTCTGATGAAAAATACATGAAGAATTGGAAATCTTATATGTAAAACGATTCTTCAAAAACTTTTGTGATTTGAAGGACGTTGGAATTTTTATGTCAGGCCAAATTAATTTTAGATTTGAGGTCATCATTGAGGTGTCTCTGAGAATGGAATAGCACATAGAATGGTGATATCAATTTAAATGTATGCCTAAAAATACAACTAAACAGCAGCCTACCATCTCTTCTGAGGTTTGTTTTATTGCAGAAGCTGCAACTTTTTCTTTGCTGATTTAACATTTAGCAATTACAGGAATTATACTCCTTAAGGGAAATGTGGAAAACAGAGTAAAATAAAACGAGGACTAAGGAGAAAATATCATTGATTAGTTCTAACTGATCAATGTTGGTCTTTTGAAAGAGGAGTCATATGTCTGGCTAAAATTTGGAATCTCATTTACAAAGAAGAAGAGGAGAATTCCATATGATGACAATTAAAATTACTGTATTACAGGTTTACCGTGCCACAGACTCTAAGCTGGATAATTTGTAGACATAAAATCATTTAATCCTCAAAACAACCCATGAGGTGATGTACTACTTTCTTTGGCCTGCTGTAACAAAGTGCCACAAAAACAATAGAAAAAAACTCTTGAAGCAGTTTTCTGTCCTCTCCCCAACAGTGAGCTGTTCACTGACATCCACTGTCTGAATTTTCCACCACCACGAGTCAGTGAGATTCGGGAGCAGTTCCGTACTGCAGCCGGATGCGGTCCGAAGAGTGACTATGATTCACGCACCGTTTCTTCTCAGGCCGGTCACTGCTATTTTCCAGGTGACTTTTCCCAGTATTTTAAACCACTTTTAACTTTCTATTTCACTATGAAATGCTCAGTCATGCATTTATATCTGAAAGTGTATCTATCATTTCAATTTTTCTCTTTGAATCAAAAAAATCTTCAGGCTAATACAAATCTCTTATACAAAGAAAATCTTAAGGACAGACTTAGTTGTAAATGTAAATCTCTTTGTCAATAGGTATGGATTATGTATTGTGTAGCATATGTGGTGTGAGGGTTTTTATAATTTACTTTATATTTCTGTAGGTTTGTCTTTGTCATGATTCTCTCTCTGAATATCTTCCTTGTTCTCTGGCCTCAGTTCCTCAATTTCTTTTGGTAAATGTTTCTGCAGCTTACCTTTTTAATACTAGTATTTCCCAGAACTTCATCCTTGACCTACTCTGCATTTCACCTTTCGTTGTTAGGAAATCTAAGCCTCACTTATAAGCCCATGATTCCCAAATCTCTGTTCCTTTCCTAGAAGTTCATCTACGCTCCAGTCTTTATTTCTACATTCTTGCTGAGTCCTCCATTAACTCGCCCCATAGACATCAATTCAACATCTCCCAAAATACTCAAATCCGATCATCCTGGCCACTTCCCAGCAAATCCTCTCATTCGATTCATTGTGTCAATTAACGCAGCACTGTTGACTGTGCACATGAGTCATTCTTGATCTTCCCCGTTTCTATCCCCCACATCTCACTTCTCCCAAATACCCTCCATTTTGCTTCCAAAATTCCTCCAACTATTTGTGAAAGATTAAAAATGGACACAAATTGTGTGCCACTCCTCTTGCCTTAACTGGATTTGGCCTTGCAATTTCATTTGGCCAGCTGCACATTAGCAAATATGACATAGATTAGGGCTTAACAAGCATTTGTATTTTGAGACTTGTCCTCTTGGAGCTCTGCCCTGAGACAGAACGATGTAAAGAAGTCAGTCGTGCCTCGAGGAGAGAGGCCATGAGGGAGAGGGAGAGATGCCTTGGCCTGCTGTCAGCACCAACAGCCGGGCAGATGAGTGAGTCCATCCTGAGCCATGCAGGGTTTGCAGTCGTGATCAGGTGGCAGCCACAAGAATGTTCCCCCACAAGACCAGAAATGAAGCCATCCGCCATCCTATATACTGATAACAACACATGGAGATGACATGCTACAGCCACTCATTTGAGGTGGCTCGTCAGGCAACAGTGATGAACAGAAACATATCTCCCTCCCCTCCATGTTGATGGCTCCACCTAAGTCTCTTCTGGAGTTTGAAAGTTGCAAGATAACTGATCTCCCTAATTCCTATATGTCCTGTCCCAATTTATCTAAAACCACTACCTTTATTACATTCACATATAATCATATCATTCCTATATTTAGAAACTTTCAGTAATCACATTGCTTGAATAACTGTGAAACTCCTTAGTATCTTTAATCTTTAATGGCCTCCTGTTCTCTCCCCAACTTCCCATTGCAGCTTCATTTCCCACCACAACCACTTTAATGTACTCTTATAGGACATTTCGCATGTGTATTTATAGTACTTCTCATCTACTTACATGATCTCATGTATTTAAGCATTTGTTCCACCATCTGTAATAACCCAGGTGACCACAGTACCTAAAACACAATAGGTATTCAATTATTACTTATTGAGTCAATGTTTCACCATGATCATACACTTGGTTTCGCTTTCTTTCATTTACATTTGAATCTTGAAAGCAAAGCCGTTCTGTGTCCATTTTACTGGTGAGGAAACAGATTCAAAAAAGTGCCCAGGTCTCAGAGTACTAGAGCCTTTAATCAATGCATGATTGTCTGCTTCCTAGCAGAGATCATTTCGCCCTAATTGTGTACTCTACATCTTCAAAAACACTATGCATTTGCATATTCTCGAAAAGAAAATTTAAATATCCTATCAAAATCAGGCTTTGTGGCAGTGTTGAGTAATTTTATATAATATTCTTTGATTCTATGTTCTAAATACACAGTAGATTCCATTCCTGTAGTCTTCGTGCAAAGTTGTATGGTAAAAAAAAAAACAACTTTTAATTAATGCTACTTACTATGGTCAGCCTTCAAATAACCCAATCCCCTCCCCCAATATTGTCAGGGAATGCTTATCATTTTAGTGGGGTTGGCCTGGTAAAATCAACATATTTAATCTGCATGTGTAATAGTTGGCTGAACGCCAACAGAATCAGAAAGGCAGGTCTGAGCGAAGGAGAAAAGAGGCAAGTGTAGACGAGCACAGGGTAAAATATCCCTTCAACAGATGCAGCAGAAAATGTGTTCTGTTCTGCAGGGAATGAACAATTCTAACGGACTGGGTAAGTCATTGTTTCTCCCACTTACTCTACTGTGACCTGGGACACAATCTTAATTTCTCTGTCTTACCTTGTTTGAAAAATAAGAGTAATTATGCCTCATGAGGTTGTTGGAGGCCTAGCTGAAGTAGTACACAGACGCACATAGCACAATGCTTGGCATACAGCAAGAAAGCAATACCTCCCTTCCTCTGTAGATGGCCCTTTCTCTTCCACTTGACCTGGGGCACCTCGACACTTCCACTTTCTTCTCTCTACTCTCTATATGCCAGGAACCCCAAAGTTACATCTCTAGTCCACACCTCCGGCCCCAGCTGCTGAATTACTTGCTTGACCTATTCCCTTGATCAGCTCACTGGCATCACAAAACTAACAATTCCAGAACTGAAGTTTTGGTTTTCTCCCAAGATTGTTTCTCCCCCCACTCACATCATTTTAATGATACTATCATCCCCCACTGACCCACTCATTTGCTCAGGCCAAAAATCCGGGCACATATTGACATATCTTCCTCCTATCTCCACATTTAATATATTAAGACTCTGTGATTCCAACCTCAAAATACCTTAAATTTATCCATTCCTCTCCATTTTTCATTGCCAACACCTCAGTCCAAGGCATTCTAACTCTCACCTAGACTCACACCATTGTCTCCTAACAATGTGTACCTTCCTCCACTCTCACCCCTAACGCAGTGCAATGTCTGTATTGTAACCAGTGTTATCTTTTAGAGACAGATGAAATGATGTCCCTCTGCTACTCAACTATGATCTTTTTGTGACTTCCTATTATACGAAAATAAGATTCGAACAACTCAGCGCAGCCTGAAGGCCCCGCCTTGTGGATGTGGATGTGGTCCATCCGTGCCAGTCTCTTCACTCTCCTCTTGTGCTCTGCTTGTCCTAACTGATGCTCTGCTTGTCCTAACTGATGCTCTGCTTGTCCTAACTGTGCCGCGGCCATCTTGGCCTTCTAGTTTCTTGAACACTCTCTCCCAGCTCCACGACCTTCTCCATGCTGTTCCTCTGACTGCCTGTCCTGCTGTCCATGCCTCCCACACATGACCTGCACAAATTCTTTGTCTGACTCCTACTCATCCTCCAGAAAGACTTTTTAGGATTGTCTCAATGAAAGGCAATGACCTATGTTCTTTCTTATAGCACCTTATTCTCTTCATCATAGTACATATCACATTTTATAATTTTAAAATTTATTTTAATTTTACCAACAAACAACAAAGGTGTCATTGATAAAATTTATTTCATACTTTTGCTTCCTGGTAGATATGATGTGTGATTGAGAGTATTTGTTAATTTTCCTACCTGTGTATATTTTTACTGGATGCTTGGGACCCATCTTCCGTTCTTGGAACTGCTGTAAACAAATACAAATACACAAACACAAGTATGCAAAGTTTCTTTAAAACTCTGGGGAACTAATCAAACTCTAAAATTTGTGTGTATTGCTATGGGATTCTAAATACCATTTTAACTCAACAAAATCCAGTCCTTCCTAAAAGCGATTTCATTCTTGCAAAATGTTGGCTCCAAGAAAGGAAAGGAAATATAAATTCAGTAACATCAAGCTTCAAAATTTACTCTCAATAATGAATGAGAAATCTCCAATCCAATGAAATCTAGTTTATTTTGATGTGTATATACCAATAAATTACCTATATGTGTTTATGGACTCTGTCTTGTCCTTGATTTTAACTTATTAGAATGCTTCAATTGCTCTTATGTCAATTATTTTGAGGGAAAAATAACAGTAACATTTTGTCTTTAACATTTCAAATAGGAAATCCCCATTAGTATAATAAATAACGTATTTGTCAGGGAACTGGCAAGCCATCTTAATCAGAAAACTTCCTGGCTGACAATCACACAAAATTGAGAGCACAAAGCATATCTTAAATGTTTCAGCACTTGGATTTTCCTAAATACTTCTTTTAAGTTCTTTCTGAACAACTTGCACAAAGATCAAAACATGCTAATTTCATCAGTGCTGCCCAAAATCATAAAAGAAACTTACAAACGCATATGGATACATTCACTAACTTGTAAACAACAAACTGCTTCGTGGCTTTATTAAAGAAAGTCAGTGTGATAAATGATTCTCCTTACTTGCAAAACGGAGAGATTGAAGATGAGAGCTAAGATATCTTCGAACTATAGAAATTCTAATTTTTTTGCTCTTAGACTAAACAAATAGTCCATATTTTCCTCTTCTCATAAGGTAAGGTAATAGTATCTATATTTTGCCATTTCTATATTTCTACTTTATATTTATTACTGTGTAGTGTATTGAACTGGTATACTGAAGATCTGGGTTCTTCTTGCTCCTCTGAGAAGTAGAAATGTAAAAGAGTAACTCATTATAAGTTCTTAGTTTGAATAAAGAGCTAACTTGGAGGATTTTCTGCCACCCTTTTGCTCTCTGTATACTCTTCTCTGCTATTAAACACATATACACATCACCATCACTACCACCACCAACACCAACACCCACCACCACCTTTGACAACACTACCATTACCATTACCACCACCACGACCACCACCAGCACCACCACCACCACCAGCACCTCACCATCTCTAGGATATTTGTTATAGTTGTAACCATTTCTAAAGTGTTTAGGGCAACAGAGAGCATCCTCAGGAACCACCGAGTAGAAACACCTTCCCCAGAATCTCTTTCAGACGTCTCCCCTGACAGTGCAGCTGGAGCTGCTGCGCTGTGAAGGCATTTTGCTCAGATTCTTGTTCACAGTCCTTGGAAATGGTGCTTTAAAAAGTAAGAGAGCTAAAATTGAATCAAAGCAAAGATGCCACTAAGCAAGCAAGAGATTCCAAGACTGCGTATGGTCAGGTTCAAACTGTACCTTGCCACTTGAGCCAATAGACCCTCTTGTACTACAGGGTTCAGGGGTGGGGAAAGACACTATGTGGGTGTATGAGAAGTCATACTGGAACAATCACAATGTAGGCCCCTGGGATACTGGAGCAAGGACATACAGTTTGCAATAGAGAATACATTGCAATAGAAAATAGAGAGTCGTTTGAATGGCAACTCTTATCATGGTACAAGTTGAAAGTCTGACTGAGATACTAAGTGACCATATGACTAGAATTTCCCATATGAGCAGAATTCTGCCTGACTCATCAGTTCAGAGAACCCAGACTCCTTTCATCCCTCATGGCTGCACCAACACCTCTTCCTCAGCTCACTCCCATGGTCCAGAAGAGGCATGTGCGAGGACTAGCTGATGAAGCATGAAAATGCCCACATTTGGTTTATAAGCGAGTGTGTAGATGTCTATCTACAGTATGTAGGTGCAAAAAAATAAAGTCTAACTCAGGGAAAATCTTCCAGTTTGGCAGAATTTGTGACAGTGCATCTGGTCATCTATTTTGCATGTAAAAGAAGTGGCCTGAGATTAGAACATATAAGGATTTATAGATAGTCTAGTTAGTTGATCAAAATCCTAGAAGAAGAAAGATTGAGTTTCAAGACAAAAATGCCTACAAAAGGGAATATATATGAATAAATGGAAGTGTATATAAAGCATGAAGATCTTTGCATTAAGTTAATACCTATCCAAGAGCTCCCACCTTCCCACCATGGGAGAAGTACTAAAAAACCAAGTAGATAGAATGGTTCAACCAGTTGATGACAGCCAGATGTCATTGGCCATTCAAATGCTGGAACAATGGACATTAAAAAGCAGAAACGATAGCAGAGATAGAAGTTAAGCATCAGCCCAGCACTTTCCATAATGAATCTAGCTACTACTGCCTCTGAATGTCCAACTGCCATCAATGGAGAACAATGCTGCGCCCATATATGGTACCATTTCTCAAGGAGACTATATACATGATGGCAAGTTGTCTACCCTGAGACCCTCCTGCCCTGAGAAGTCCTGTGATTGAATCAGATAGGATAGACTTTCTGGGTATGAACTGCCTTCACTGCCCACAATGTCTCAGCCAGCATCACTACCCAGGGGCTTGTTCTACCTGCACAGAATTTCAGTACAGCAGAGTAGGCATGAGAGGAGGCCCAAGACGAAGGGATACAGCAGTCATATCGTGCTCATGAAAATGTGGATCTAAGCAATGATGGGTGGATGGTTACGGAGATGGGGTTTCACTATCTACACACCTTTGCAAGGAAGGGTCTGTGGTTCCAAATGCCCAGGCGCTGTCAGCCCCTTGAAGAACTGCCTCAGCTGCTGGGAAGCACACTCCCTGTGGAGGTGCACATCCAGCAACCGATCCAAGCATCCGTAAAAAGTTTCAGCCAACTCATCCCAATGAATTAGGACCATTTTAGCTCCAGAGCTCAACCCAGATGGCCAAGTCCAACACCATACATGCATCAGAGCTCAACTTCCCCGCCCGACCTTATTTCCTTGGCTTTTCTTCCACAGGTGCGCATCCCAAGGGCACTGCCCAGTAAACATCTATCCTCTAAGCTCCACTAATGTAAGGTGCCCAGAGTAGTCAAAGTCACAGAAAGAGAAAGTAGAATGGTCGCTGCCAGGAGCTGGGAGGAGAGGGGAATGAGGAGTTAGTGTTTATTGGGTCAGAGTTTCGGTTGAGGAAGATGAAAAAGTTCTGGAGAGAAATGATGGTGATGGCTGCACAGTGGTGTCAGTGTACTTAGTGCCATAGAACTGTACATTTTTCATGTTTTAAAAAGGTAAATTTTATGTATATTTTAACACAATAAGATGAGATGTAGTGAATACAATATGTGAAGGGGGAATTTGGGAACCTCCTTGAAATTAATGCTTTGTTTCTACTGCAGAAGGCATGGGAACCAGGGTGAGCTGATTTGCAAGGAGCGGTGGGACAACCTGGGCCACAGAAAACTGAGGAGGGGGTCCAGCAGGTTAGATGCAAAAACCTTGCAATAGCTACCATCCCGAACAATGGGATAGGTGAGCCCAAAGACCCAGATGATTACCTTTATGCTGAAATGCAAACTAATGGGCATCTTAGGTCTCTTCCAAAGGGTTCTGTTTCTACCTCCCAAGAGCTTTTCATGGAAACTTGAATTTCTTGGGAAATTGCAGGAGAACTGGCTAATGGGAGGATTTGGATTCTGACAGGGCCTGCTGTCTGTGCAGCAACTTCTCTGTGGGCTAAGACAAAGGATCCTTAGATTTGGGATGATGTCCCCCAGTCCATAGGAGGAATGCTGGCAAGGTGCTAAGATTCAGTGGAGATCAATAGGACACAAGAATCAGCTAAACTTGCTGGCACTGCAGCCATAGCAACAACCTTGGCAAGCCCTCCACACCAATAGCAACAAGCCACTTCAGAATCCCTGGGAGCTGAGCCAAGAGAGGGAACACTGAGACAAGGACTTTGTAAATCTTAAGGATAAACACCCTGCACATGAAAAACAAAGAACAACTTCCAAAGTATTTCCTTTGATTTCTTCTGATCTCCCTTAATTTAAGAAGCCAGGCCCTGAAGTCTCAAGCTCAGGCCCAGTCTTTCAAAGGGAAGGACAAATTGCCCCAAAGTCCTCAACATGCAGGCAGGTCCATAAAACATTAGATCTGCCTGGAAATACCCACTTGGAACAAAGGATAATATTCAAGAATCTCAGGGATCAAAACTAACATTCATTCTGGGAAATTAGACTATAAGCAGGGAAATTATTTTGATTACTGAAGGATAGGGAGAAAAAAGTAGCTGATGTTGCTGGGTTTTGATCATTGCTGGGTGCAGAGGACCAGAGAAGGTTGCCTGAAGTGGTATCTCCTTTCCCTGACTGTGTAATTGCAAGTGATTCATTGCAATTCTAGGGATGGAAAGAGCCTTCGGAAGGTTAAAGAGTAGGACCCAAACGATTGGGCATGACGGGAGGGAGCCTCTAGTACAACCACCTATCACAACAGCACACATGAAATAGTATCAAGGTACAGCAGGAGTCTACCCAATTACATAGTAAGGATGTTGAAGAAACTGGGAATAACCCCACATACCATTTACTCCCTTAACTCCCTGGTTTGACTCATCTAAGATAGAGATGGACATTAAATCAATCTTGTAGTAATCCGTGGCCACTGGTGGAGCAAACACATTCTTTTAGAGCCCTGTTAACTTTGGTTACCCGTCCGTTTGCCTTCATTTGGACAGAATTGTGTCTTTGTGGTCCTACCATAGGGATAAATTCTCGAGCACTAATAAAAGTAGGAGTTACTTTATCCTGAAGATTAGTAAACCACCTTTACTGTTTTTTCACATTCATAAAACCAAAGGTTTTGAGTTGACACATTTTTCTCTCTCTTACCCTGAACACACTCAGGTGAACACACACAATGCACGTATGTCCCCACATAGCTTTACCAAAGTTGCATGTTAAACTCCTGTGCTCACCCCACATGTCACCATGAATTTACTGAAGTAATTGGAGGGCGAGCAAACAGGAGTAGCTTCAGACCATTCAGACAACAGCCAGTCTTGCTATTCACGGTGTGGTCTATGGCCTAGCAGCATCAAGTGTCACCTTGAACATTGTTTAGAAATGCAAAATCTCATCATCTCCCCCACCACGGTCCCCCTCACCTATGTTTAACAGATGCAGCCTTTCACGAGATCCCTCAGGTGATTTTGCGGGCACCTTAAAGCTTGAGAAACACTGCTCTAGACTAGTGGTTCCCAAAGTGTGGTCCCCAGGCCAGCTGCATCAGTATTCCCTGGGAACGTGTTAAAAATGCAAAATTGGGGTGGGGGGAGGTAGGAGAGGGTAAAGAGGGGGGAATGGGGAAGGAAGGAAACTTGACTAGGGATGTTGAGCACACAATACAATATACAAATGATGTCTTACAGACCTGTACTCCCAAAACCCATATAATTTTTTTATTAACCAATGTCATCCTGATACTCTTAATTTAAAAAAAAGCAAAATTTTAGGTCCCACGCCAGACATGCACATCAGAAGCTCTGCTGGGGCCCAGCAATCTGTGCTTTCCCAGGTTGGGAACTGGTGGCAGCTGCTATCGGTAGTTATCATTACCACGGCCCTGCAGTGACTGCTTATCTCAGGGTAGTGGTGACACTGACAACCGTGGGGCAGAAGCCAATAAACCTCAGAAAGGGGACCTACAGGTTTTGTATCTGCATAGCTTTCTAAACTCATGTGTCAACTGACCACCAGGTTCCAGCCACAAAGCCCTTCCTCGCCATCGGGCCTCCAGACTCACCATGTCCTCTTCCTGTAAGGCTCTCATTGTCCTCTTCGCCTGGCTGGCTCGTTGTTATTGTTTAGGACCCATCAAAAATGTCACCTCTCTAGAGAAACCTTCCCTGACTCATCCCATCAAAATGTGTCCTCTTTTTTCTGTGTCTGAACCTTTTTTTCCTCACAGATCATGTCACAATTTACAACTACAGGATGGGCTAGGTTGTTTACCATCTGCTTCCCTACTAGATGTTAAGCTCCATGACGCAGGGCCCACCTCTCTCTTGATCACCAGATTGTGCCAAAGAGTGTCTTCTGGATAGCAGGCTATCATGGGTATTTCCTGGATAAATGACTACTAGGAGATAGAACGGAAAAGGTACCAGACTCAGGTAAGTAGATGGAGCTTTACCATTGTTACGGTGGTAGCACTAAGGCTCATTCTTTCTGTGATCATAATGGGTAAAAGAAATGGTCTTTTCACACCAAATCAAAAAAAAATGTGTGAGTTGCCCATAATGTTTGATAATTTTCAACATTAGAAGTTCTCTAAGTACTGGAAGTTTTCTCTAGGGAAGTTAAAATTTTGTCATTTAAAAAATTATGTTATACAAGTAGAATAACTTTGACATGAAAAGGAATGAAGCCAAAACATATTATAAAAATGTTTAATTCCCTTTTGAATGTGTGTTGAATTCAATACAAATTGATAAAGCATTTTTCTAGGTCAAAGGAACCAATGTTACATTTAGAAGGCAATTGACTGCAAAAAATATAATCTATGCTATACTTTATTTTTAAAAAGAAACTGAAGATCTTATTCTATCTTTAATTATTGTAATAAAGATGTCTTCTTTACAGACAAAGACACCACAACAAAATAATGGCACTATAAAGGGATTTTTGTTGTTTTCTTCTCTTTGTAACATCTTCATATAGCAGTAAAAAATAAACTCTTTAATAAATAAATATATAATAAATATTTGCAAATTGAGAATGTATAAATAGGTCCATCCTTTAAAAAACATGTCCCGTCTCGGTGTGGCATGTTTCATGGTCCACATTTCACCCAGGTTTTTTTCCATAGAATGCCATAACCTGCAATATCCTTCAAGGCCCTTAATGTAGATGAGCAGTAATCCTGGCCATCTGTGTTGGTCCATTTCTTCAACATGAAGCATCTGTTTTTAATGTAACTTTTAAAGTAAACATATTCCAGAGAGGTGAAGCACCAGAGCAGCAAACTAGGTGGGGTTCCCATCATCCACAGTGTGACAGGTTTTCCGCTTCCATCTACGGGTAAGGACCAAGCCAGTGCCTCTAGGAGAACCTAACTCACTGATAAAGAGAGATCTTGATCTACATCAAGTCAAAATATTTTTGTTTGTTTGATTTCAATATTCTTCCCAAATTCAGTCTCCCAGAGGAAAATGGGCTCTGTACCATTCTGAATGTCTTCCTGGGTTATTATTTTGCCATGGGAACTGTCGTAAGAAAGAATGGTTGTAGTTTGGTTCTTCAGGAAAGAAACTATTGCATTTCAAGTGTATATCAGGATGTCCTTATACAATGCAGGCACTCTTTCTGGATCCACTGGTCTGGGCAGGAAATGTGTAAATTTCTGATGTCTTTTAGACCTGGCACCGTCCCTAGGGGTTCCGTCTTTGTTAAGTGCCACAAAATATCTGCGGCCGGTGTCTCCATGTTTATATATGTTGGATGAATAGGTATTATACCAGTTCTCTTCAAATTGCTCCCTAAAGATGCATTCGGAAGTCAGTTTCTCCTAAAAGAGAGAAGATAACTACCATTAAAAAAAAAAAACCTTTGAGAGAAATTTTTTAGAAAAATCTCAACTTTTTCTTTTGATTTCTTTGCCTGTAATTACATCCTTGGCAAAAAGGGAGACAGATTAAATTGTTTTTACTTTATTTTGCTTTTAGTTCTTATGTATCTGGAACTTTTTTCTCCCAGCAGTTCAGTTCAAGGAACTTTGTTTAATGTCAATTCTCGATTTTATTTTCAAATATTTAAACAATATTCTGAACTTTCTCATGCTTCATTTGATTTCCCTTCTACCACCACCGCCACCAGACAGGCCTGCAGTTCACCTTGTTCCATCATTAGATGCCGAAGTTCTGTTTAGAAAGTCTCTACCACATCTTGAAACCTTTGAAGATCTTGCTAACATCCAATACCTAATGTAAATCATCACTTCAAACCACGTATCTTCACTTTATAAATTTATTAATTGTTTGATGATACATTCCCCATGATTACCTTTGATCTGGAAGTTATTACTTGCTAAACGTGGCATAAAAGCCCAGTGATTTCTTGTCTCTTCAAAACGGACTGTATATTATTCTAAGGGATGGACCACAGTTAATTTTTTTAATCTAACACGTATGTGAAGAAGGAAAATTAGGTGCATGTTTTTCTCCATCAGTTGTAATTCTATACTTAGGATGATAACACAATGTGGTATTTCTCTTTCTTCTGAGCTGACAGAAAGCCTGGAAGGGGCAAGGCTTTTCCTTACCAAGGACAGATACTAAATGGAATACCACTTACTGAGATACTATAACCAATTTTTCTCAGTGTATATTGAGATTCTAACTATATATTGTGGTCTCAGTTGATATTTTAAGGAAAACAAGGTACCAGCCAGTGCCATCAGTTAAATCACAAAAAGTAAATTGTCTTGTTAAATTGTTAGAGACTTTGACTTTGTGAAGGGATTTCATGTGAACAAATGGGTGGGAGAATGGCACACAATTACACTTTACCAATTTTCTTAAAATCGTATCAGCAATTGTGAACAAGTAAAAAATATTACCAGTGAAAGAGAAAAATCTGTATTTTGCTGCAGATTGAGTTTTATATTATCCTGTTCCTCTAATTCTTGGGTTGTTCTAAAAACTACTTCTCTTATTGGTAAAATATTAACCTGAAAAGTTTCCTTTAAGCCCCATATTTGAAAGTGTTTATAGTAGACCCACAAATGTGCAATGCAACTCTGAATGAGCTCATAGCTATTATAATGATCGAGACTGCATATGTGGTCAAACTAGTGTGGTTACCATTATCTGTTGCATCTTATGGTGATCTAAGATTTCATTCATTCACTTCCTGCCTGCAAAGATCAGCAAGTAAGTGATAAGTACTTGGCTAGCGAAGATAATGAGTAGAGAAAGTTTACATTAAATGCATGTAAAGGTGAAGAGAATCTAACATGGCAGAAAGAAAATGCTCTCATTTTCTCTATCTCTGGTAGAAGTGATCAAAATATGAAAAAAAAGTAGAAAGACCCAAGACAACGGCCAGGGGGAGAGTAGTGAGCCATAAGTGGTATGGTTTTAGGGTTTAGAAAATAAAACTGAGATAATGTGCTATTTTCCAGACACATAGAAACATATCGTGATATAAGTGTTTAATTTGAACATAAGCATTTTGTGTATATTTCTTCAGAAATGCATTATTAGTAGATACAAAATGGATAGTCATTGTTTTACAAATTACATAATGTTTTAAATATACATACTGATCCATAGAGTTCTCCTTTGTCATTCATTCCCAGGTAGAGGCCACTGTCCACACCTCGAATACTGACCAGTCCCACTGCCACACTGATGAATTCCAGGATACCTTAATTTACAAACAAAATAATGATTTGTATTTACTAATGAAAATCTTCCAAACAGCAGTATACCAATATTGCTACGTATAATGATGTGTGTGAAGGTCCTTTGTAAACTAAAAAGTGCCGTACAGTTGTCTTATTATGAAGATTCTTCTACTTGATAGATGGGAAAACAACTAGAAAGAAAAAATGCTCTTCATGGTATAATGATAAGAGCATAAAACCTTAAACCAGGCTGACCTGGGTTTGAATTTGAACTGTGCAAGTCATTTGAACTTGAGTTTCCTCATATGCAAATTGGGTGAAATGCCTCCCTACAGGAGCGAGGGAAGGACTAACACACACATTTAGGCATTCTACAAGTGGAAGCTATTATTATCATAAGTTAGTATATAATAGAGGTGTTCCTAGTTGACTGTGATTTCACTAGTTAATTAAAATCATGTTTTATTAATTATTCTTCCATGCAGTTTTTTTGCTCACTATGAATCAAGTCCATCTCTGTAGCCACAAGCAATATATCTTACATGGGTACATTAGTATTTTATAGTTTATAAGAGTTTTCTATTTACATTTTTCATCTGGTCCTGAAAAACAGGCCCCTAACATAAGTATGGAGATATTATTATTATTGCTATTTACATGTAAAGAAACATATGAAGAAACTGAGGCTCAGAAGGCTTACTGATTTGCCTAAGGTTGTGACTTTTGTAACTTACAGAACTCATAGCTGAACTCGCACTTTTGAGCCCTGAATCCAAAGTGTCTACTTCAGGACACTGTTTCTTGAAGACAAGACTCTAGTTTCAAAACCTTACAGATTTCATAATATGCTGTTTTCTGTCACATGATTTTTTAAAGTAAATTTTATAATTCAAAGGCACAAAAGAACTTTGTAATTCATTAAATGTGGTAGCCAAATGCCAAGAATTTAGCATGAAAATCCATTTTTCTATCACTAACTTTCTAGAATTATTTTCATTCATCAGAAGGTAAACTAGTATCCAAAACTCTCCACCTAATACACTAAAATACCATACAAAAAAAAAAAAAAGGAAAACCTTAATGCTTACCTCTGCAACACTCTCTTTCTAACCTTTGGACTAACGTTTTTGTCTTGTTCTTCCCCTTAGACTTTGCTGGAAAAGTATATAGACATACTTTCTGTACTTAGAACTTCCTTCCTCAATAGCTTTCTTCCTTCGCCCCTTCACCCCCTCTTAAGCTCTACAAACAATATAAATGTGCACCATTTAACCTGACTCTTGCTTTTAAGTCATTTCTTGATTTATTGTGCAAGTTTCTATTTGGACACGTGATGTTCCCAAGTCCAAGGGAAAGTACAAAATCTAGCTATTTGCTAATACGGAGGGCTCTGTTCTGTCCAGGGCCTAATTAATTCTTTGGCAGAAATGTAGATTCTTAAGCTCTAAATGTAGATGCTTAAGAGCTCAAATGAGCTCTTTCAAACTATTAGAAGATCGCGGAGAACACTAGAGCTATCAGGGATCTGAGAGCAACAATACACTACTAAATAGTCTCTAAGTGGCTTGAAAGAGTCAGTGTCCCTAATCGAGAGCCTAAGGCAGAGAGATGATAAGATACAGCAGGAAGATGGGGACTTTCTAGGATGGCCATTATAATGACAAATATAGAGGTAGGGAGTAAACAGCAATTAAATTTACTGCCAAGCTCATCAGTGAGTGATTCATATTAGAAATAAAAATATCAGGCACATCATGATTGGTAGAAGTAGATGTATTAATGGAATTTTATCCAGGATATACTTACAAATGTATGATTACTTGAAGTTGTATTGAATGTTAAATTCAAATTGAAAAGGATACTATGGCTCACGTGTAACTTAATTCTCTTTAAGGATCTGATTTAAATTAAGATGCTCCTGTCTCTCAAAGAACAGGAACTGATTAACTGATTAGGATGTATAATAGAACCAGTTTTCAAATACAAGAAAATATGGTTAATTTGCATATAGACTAATTATATAATAGATCTTATAAAGTATTTATTGTTCTTGCACAACTAAAATCACCCATACTTTCATTCTCATCTTAAGATAATGCTTTTTTAAAAAAAAATGTAGCTGTAGAAAAACAAAAAAATTACATATATTCTTAGAATAATTATATTCAATATTCAACTTTATTAAATAACATCTAAAACTTCATACATAAACAGATATAAATAATTTTGCAATGGATTATAGGGTTGATGGGAAAAGAGTTATGTGTTTTTATGTTCTTCTTAAGGATTTTAGTCACACTTTTTAATTCTGATCCTTTTTCTCCTCAAGGAAATAGTATACCACATAGTAATTTGTAATCATTTGATTCTTAAATGAGATTTGACAAGTCTTTCTTATTTATAATATGAGGTGGCAACTAAACTAATTCCTTCACAAAGAGTAGACATGAAAAACTTTCCTTAAGAGGTAATCACAGATTTTAGATAGATTTTCTAATGCCCAGTGTCCCATAAAAAGACTTGGAGGTACTTTGTCTTTCTGGTATCATTTTCAAAGCCAGCCTTCTTAAAAATCATAATAAACAGGTGAGTCAACCCGCAATGCAACCACATCAGACAAATCTATGGAGAAGAGGGGAGAATAAAGGGGAAGCCTTTAAAGAACTATGTTTGATCTCAGGCTAAGCTTTTTTTTTTTTTTTTTTAAGTAATGACTCCATGTTTATGTATTAGGTGAAGTCTTCCTACTGTACTACTGTACAGAGAAACTCTATTAGAAAAACAGAGCTAACTCTGATAGGAAATTATTTTAACCTCACTGGGACCTTTCTGTCTATTGATGTGGTTTTGAAAATTTCAAATCCAAGATTCTGAACTTTTTATTTAATTATAGCCAAATCAGCATAAATTATCAAACATGTTAATTTACTTGAGCCTCTGCAAAAGCCAATCTTAAGGATTTTCAATACTCTTTTTTAATATCACAGAAATGAATATAAAAACAGGTAATTTCATAATTAACCATTGAAACACTAGGAAAGAAGGCAAACATCGAAAGAAGCACATAATATTGTGCATATTAAACATAAACTTTCTTCTTACCTATACTCCTTTGTAGTGAAGGATGATGTCTGAGCTATCAGAGGCCACTAGGATGCTCTGTAATACATTGCAGAGTGTGCACACTCCTTTAGGCTACCGGACTAACCTGGGTTATCTTGTCTTTGTGTGACACTAAATATTTTGTTTTGATATGTAACCTCCCACCATAGAGTGACAAACCAGCCCAAAATCAGTCTCAGTCATATTTTGGCAAGGACTAAATAATTATACAAAATTTTAGCAAAAAAAAAAGTTCTCATAAGATAGTAATTCTGATATGCAATCTTCATTTCTTAAGGAATGGACTGAAATACCAGTTTAATGAGTGTTATCAAGTCTGCAACCATTTACTGATCTCTCCTCATAGGGCCAGTCTTATAAAGAGACACAAAGTGGAAGAAGCCTCCCTTGTCTTGCGGAGATTACAGTTGAATTTCAAGTGTCTTAAAAGCAGAATTTCCAAGAATATATTTTTACAGGAGGAAGCCTGAGTATTTCCTAAGCTTAACTCCCACCTGCTCCACTAATAGGCCTTAACATATTTGTGTCCATTTCTAAATCTTCCAGTAGCTGGAGGATTTTTCTGTCATGAATGAAGGGCAGTAATTCTTTAAGGAAAGACAACTGAGCCACCTGGTGTCAGCAAAGTTCTTTAGAATCAGAATCTCAGCCTCTTTAATTTAGAAACCACTTTCCAAGAGTGACCCAAGGTTGGTCACTAGGTCATGACACTCTTGAGTCATCGTCAAATGGGAATTTGGAAGAGATCAGTGGAAGCTGCAAACATATGGGTTTTACAAAGTTAATTTCCTAAGCCTTTGAGTGCTACCAAATGACCACCACATGCTCACTCCTACATCTAGAGTGACAAACGCCACTCAACCCAAGATTTACACTTCTCCAAAGTTTTAATGAGTACTAGCAGCCAAAGAGGAATGAGGGTAAAACAAGTAGATGAGGACAAGATAAGAGAAGGCCATTTAGAGATGGGATTCTCAAAGAATCCCACAGTGCTGAGGAAGGGAAAGGAAACCCGACACCACGTTGAGCCCTTTCACATTGCTGCTGACAAGTAAATGGTATCTTTATTAAAAAAAAACAGTGAATCTCTCCAATGATGTCCCAAGTTCGATGATCAAAAATCTTTTCGGAATGCTAGGCAGTTAGCTCTAATATGATGAAAACTTCTGCAGGGGAGGAAAGATACTGGAAAGCGTCTTAAAGAGACCACCTATTTAACCCCATCATTGTGCAGTCAAGACAAGAAGGCTCAGACTGGCGAGGAGATTGCTAATCACACAGCAGTCAGAGACCTTATGGTTTCCCAGCCCAGTGTCTTAACAATCATTCGCTTGTTTCTTTCCTTTAACCCCTTCTGTTCCCAGGCACTGCTGGAGGTATTCTGAAACCTGTCCCTGGGTGTTCCCACCCATATCTTCTTTCGCTTCCCCATTTCCTCTTACGTGCGGTCAACACCAAGATCTTTGCTTTCGGGTTTCACAATTTCTAGAGGAGTTTGGCTGAAGGGCTGAGCATGCTCAGTAGCCAGGTAGGCGCTCGCTCTCTCTCTCTCTCTCTCTCTCCCGCCCCCCGCCCCCGCCCCCGATAGGGCTTTAAGGGCTACAGGACTGCTGCCAGGTGAGCCTGACAGTGGCGACGGTGCCCACGGAAAGTTCATCTGTTACCTCTTTAGGTGCTCACTTCACTTCTCTAGGTGGACACGTAAGCGCCCGCATCCCACACAAGAGCGAGCCTCTGAGCAGTAGCCCTGAATGCATAATAAACTGCTTAACTGTGGGGTATGTTTGAAGAAGCGGGATGCTTCCTGGAATTCACTTTTGTTGATTTAAAAAACAAACAAACAAACCAAACGGTAGACGGTCCTGGGGAAAACCTGAGAGGAAGTAGGAGGAAATAATTTGGGGGGTTTTAATAACAAAAACAAAACAAACAAATTCAAAAACCTGCCTAAGAGGTAAGTAGTGCTAGCCAGATCCCAGGCTGCAGGAAGGGCTGGGAAACCAAGTGCGTGTGGAGCCCCCACCCTCTCTCCTCCCGCCCCCGGCGTCCTGAGCAGCAGACCTAAACTCGGGGAGAGGGGAAAGGATGAGTCCTCGGGTTCGCTGCGTTGGTTCCCTTCAGCCCCCGGCCCGCACCTGGCACTGGAAGGGTCCGGGGCCTCGGCTCCGCGCTGCCCTGTCTCCCTACGCGGGCGAGGAGGGAGGCGGACAGGATGGAGAGGAGCCAGGGTGGGGGCGCGGGTACCTACCGAAGAGGCTGTGGTCCTGCCGCGTGCCCTGCACGGTGCCGTCCGGCAGGATCTGCAGGTGGAAGCCCGTGCGGCAGTAGAGCTGCCGGCGACGCAGGATGCCGTGCAGGTGCGCCAGCTCCGCGGCCCCCGGCCCACTGCGGGCGCCCCGCTCCGCCGCGCCCCGGCGCTCGCCCAGCAGAGGTGGCCGCTCCCCGGCAGGAGGCAGCAGGAAGTGCGAGCCCACCTGCTGGCCCAAGCCCTCCAGGCCGCCCAGAAAGCCCCCGACTTCGGTTAAGGGAGCCATGGTGGGGCCGGAGGGAGAGGCGGAGTATCCGGAAAACAAAAGACCCCCAATAAAAAGTGTAGCGGGGATGGGGAGGTGAATGAAGAAAAATTACAGCGAAACAAGTGCAAAAAGTTAAGGCCCGGTTACTCCCGTGAGGTCGCTGAACGGACTTTGCACTGAGGTGGCCGGGGAGCTCTCACTGTCTTGGAGCGATCTTCTCTCCTTGGGTAGGTGGGAGCTGGCTGCTGGCTTTGCAGAAACATCTATAGCTACGGCTGCCAATACTGGGACAGGGGACTGGGGGCTGGGGCTCCCACTCCGCAAACTGATCAGATCAGTCCTGTGTACATACACACCGAGTATATAAGCAAGTCCTCTTGACATATGCTAATCAAGTCCTTTCATGCGCGCTGGGGAGGTTCTGTTTGAAATCTTAAACCGGCCTGCTCTCAACACGTTTTTGCTCTTCGGAAGTGACCAAAAGGGGCCCTTGACGGTTCTCTATCCGTGCAGTCGCAAAAATCATTCCCACACTTGGCCAAAGCTGACCAGCAACTTCGGAAAGGCGCAGTCAAGGCCCCTCTTTGCGGTTGTCTTTGGAACAACCTTGATGCTGCTCGGCTGCTGCTGTGCAACCGCCTTTGATGTGAGCTCCTTTGCAGTGATAGATGGCTGCTAAAAGGAGCCCAGCTTGGCAGGTATATAGAAGGGGAAGTGGGGAGGGAGGGGAGACTGGAAGGGGGATGGGTAGGAAAGGATAGGAGAGAAGAGGAGGAGAATTGGACTTCTTGGGAGCTGCTGGGAGCCTGCAGTGGACAGGTGCAAAGAAAGGTAAGAGAGGGAAAAGGAAAAAAGGGCGTTACCTGAGGCTTAGACCTGCCCAGACACACATGAAAGGAAAATCAAAGCTTTTGACAGTTTAACTCGCTAATTTTAAAACACTAATAAAATGTAGAAGCATTACTCTTCCCTTTTATCATTTAGATGGGGGATTTTCTTTACATAATCAGGGTTAGGTTAGAAAAACACATACCCCCCTTCCCAGGTTCTCTTTAATGTTTATCGTTACTCAGCACATGATATAACCCAGATTGTCTTCTATCTAATGTATATAAAAGTTTTGAATTGTGTGCTAAGGTCATGCACTTTTAATCAATATAATAATATAATATAATGTAATCCTGAATCTAGGGATTGAGAGTAAATCCAAATAGGCTGAAAACAGATAGTTTTCACTCTCGCACTCGCCCAAATGGAAAATGAATGTCTGTAAGATTGTCATAAATGATGAGTGACCTCTGGGGACCCTGGTCCAGCCTAAGAACACTTTCCTTCTTGGTTGCATTTTCTTTAAGATTAGATTTTTGGGGTTCACTTTCCATCATAAAAACAACCAATGGAAAACGGTGTTAATTCCTGATGTGTTTTGAGACAATGAAAAGTTACTGGTAAAAAAAAGAAAAAAAAACATTGTGAGAGTGTCCTATACATATTTGTAAAATAAAGTCATTGAAGGGAAGGAGTTAGCTACGTGTCCATTTGAACTGACACGCTTTGGTTTTGGACCACTAGTTAAATGTAAGATGTTTCAGTTAAAACTTTTTTCAGTCATAGAAGAATTGAGAATCAATCATTTGGCAGATTTATGCTCTCCCTGAGCAAAAACTTTCAGGGAATCACTAAAGATTAGTTTTCCAGTCTTGTTTCATGGTCTATTCAGCAAGATCCTAAACCTGAGAGCACAAATCCATGTGACTGCTTTATTTTATTTGCTCTAAGGGTTTTGTTTTGTTTTTTTGCTAATTAGCTGGCAGGTGCTTTAAAGTAGGTAAAGTTACACCTTTTCATCACGAGGGCCCTAAGTACTGACCCTTGTGCAGCCAAGTTATAAAAGCATCCTTAAAATGAGTGATTTACTGTTGATAGATATGAAATAAAACAAAAACACTGGCTAAAAACAATAAACAGATAAATCACTTTAGAAATGTACACTGCTAAGTCTGTTTTAAAGGCTGTACCAGGTAAATGTCACATTATTTCACCTTTCAAATAACTGCAGTCTGTCTTGTGGTAGGACCCCCAAATCCACCATAATCAAGATTTCAAAGCACATCTGTGTAAACATTATCACATCAGTGTAAAACATCAACCAATGAGCTTTTACTTTGAACCAAATCTTCTTAATTGCAGTGTTAAATCAAAGAAAGTTAGATCAAAGTTGTGTGAATCTCATGGAGGGATAACTAAAATAGCCAGTACATGCATTGATCACTTTTAAAGAAGAGATACTTAAAGGTTTAAAACAAAGATCAAGTGCCTTTTAATGAGGTTTGTTTTAAGGTCTAAGTTCTGCACAGCATTTAATGCTATTAATTATTCCACAATAGATACATAGCATCGTCACCTGTTCCTTGAGGTACTAGCTTGATACAAAATTAAATATTTTAATTCTATAAAATATTCCCCCACACTGTAAGTCTTGCTGTGTGATATATAGCTCTCAGACTGTTTAAGTCTCTTATGTTACTTATATATACAGAAAATATGGGGATATTTCACACATAGTCGCCCCAACCCAAATACTTTAATAATAAAACTACCTTCTCTTCATACAGTTTTGGCATTTTCAAGTGCAATGCCTTATTTGATCCCGACGTAACACTATGAGATAGGCACCTTCCACTTTATAAGGAAAAACAATTGCCCTGGATTCTGGTTCAGGCTTCAGTTCCGCGTCCCAGGACCATGTCCTCCAACTCTCCGTGCGCCTCTGCTGCCTCTTTCCGAAAACAAGTCCAATGTGACTCCTGCCTGGCCTCCTCCTCCACTATGCCTACTGTTGCTTTGAGATTTAAATGTAAAAATATTCAGGAACATGTTTTTAAAACTAAAAAGTTTTCCATTCATATAGGATGCTAGACACCGTCAGTGGTTGGAAAAATTCGTGCTTCATCATTTAACAAATGTAATTTATTTGAAATACAAAATAAATCTTTTTTTTTTCCCAAAACCAAACCTTTAATGTGTAAGTTTTGAATGGTGCTTAATGCCATTTTATAAAGGGCCAGAATAGAAACAAAAAGATAAGGATTTCTTTTGTTTGCACTAGTCATGTGACAGGAAAAGATAACAGTAAAGATTTTCTTGCTCACGCTGTGATGATATCATGGGAAGTTAAATAATTTTGAAGAGTGTTTTACAAGAGTGCATTATTCAACTTTTAAGTATACACTGCAATCTAATCAACTCTCCCTGTACTTCCTAGAGACCACGCTTGCCTTGCTGTTCTACAAATATGTGGTACAATTTCCACTGCCACAAATGTAGTTACAGTTTTCCAGACCATATAATTTCTTTGTAGCTTTGCAGCAAGCATATTGTCATGAATCTTTGTTTTTACACATAAAAAAGATGTCTTTTGGTATTTCTACATGTGTTTGTTTAACTTGAAAAGAAAAGAGCCAATTTAAAAGGCATGACTTATACTCTCCAATAAAATAAAAATACATTTGCCCACACATTACTTTTATTTGCAGTTACAAAATCTTGGCAACAACACAAATTTCCATACATAGAAAACTGATTGGATATGTTATGATATGTTCACACAGTGGAGCATTATACAGCTGGAAAAAATGACAGAGATCTCTCTAAACCAATATGGAGTATTTCCAGGTTATATTATTAAGTGAGAAGAGCAAAGCTTCAGAGTATTTTATGTGTTGTGCATTACCTTTCCTGTAAGAAGGAAAGAAAATAATAAAATCCTATGTCTGTATACTTATTTTTTCCCAAGAATAAACATGGAATGGAAAAACCAGAAACTAATGAAATTGGTTACCTGGGGTGAACATAAGGAAAAGAGAGTGTGACACTTCTGTGAGAACAACTTTTAATGGAGTTTAGTCTTCTTGAGAAATCTAAATATTATAGATATTTTAAGAGTAAAATAAAATAGACAAGAATGAGGGGGAAACTGAATGAAGCCAGAAACGAACTTCACTGAATTCAACTGAATAACACAACCACATGGAAGGAAGTAATATTGTTTTGAAAAACTAAGTAACTTTTAAATACAGTTTATTGACTATATAATTAAGGTCCAAAGACCAAAAGAAACATAAACAAATATTGAACTTCAGTAACAAAGACTGTTTTTCCCCATGGTAGGGATTAGACTATTGTATTGTAAGCTTGAACCAGTGAATATACTGACGATGAAGAGCTACGTGTTTCACTGTTAGAGAATGGAGTTACAAATATAAAACAGGGAAGAGGAGAATGAATACTGTGGTGCTGAGTGAACATTGTAGTTATCAGTATTAACACATGCATGTGTGTGTGTGCATGTGTGTGTGCACGTGCAGGTGTGTGTTTATCTTAGCTCTGTCTAGTAAAGGGGCCTAGAAGCAGGGCTACACTGGAGACGACTGAACACACCTAGTTCCTAGGTCTTTAGTTTCTCAATTCAAACCACCTGCCCCTAAAAGGACCCATGGTTCCTGGAAAATATCTGGTTTGGGGACTCGGGCATCTTTTTCTTCTTAAGACTATTTTTTAGAGCAGTTTTCGGGACACAGCAAATAAGAAGATACACACTTGCCTAGCTTCCCCCACTATCAACATTCCCTGCCAGGGTGTGTGGCACATTTGTCACAATGAACCTACGCTAACCCATCATCACCCAAAGTCCACAGTTTACATTAGGGTAGACTCTTAGTGCTGTGCATTCCAGGGGGTGTGGCAGATATACAGGGCCCGGAAGAAGGAAGGCCTGCTTGAATGTGGTTGGTAAGGTGTACTGGGTGTACTTATTTGTAGTTTTAATTTGAACATTTCACCTAAAATGTCGTATGGTGTGCTTGAGTGTGATGTTCTTACGCTACAGAATTACATGCTTATGATTTTGTAATAAAAAGGGGTGTTATTGGTGCTGGACCCTGTATAATGACAGGTATCCATCATTATAGTATTGTACAGAGTATTTCCAATGCGATGAAAATCCTCCATGTTCTGCCTATTCATCACTGCCCCCCCCCACCCCACGCATCCCCTGGCAACCTCTGATCTTCTTACTGTCTCCATAGTTTTGCCTTTTCCAGAATGTCGCATAATTGGAATAATACAGTATATTGCTTTTTCCGATTCCTTTATTTCAGTTAGTAACATGCATTTAAGTCTTCTTCATGCCTTTCCATGGCTGGCTAGCTCATTACTTTTTAGCACTGAATGGTATTCTACTCTCTGGATTTACCACAGTTTATTTATTCATCAACCGAAGGATATATTAATTGCTTCCAAGTTTTAGCAATTATGAATAAAACTCCTAGATATCCATGTGTAGGTTTTTGTGTGGACATAGTTTTCAGCTCTTTTGGCTCAATACCAAGCAGTGTGATTGCTGGATTGTATGGTAAGTGTGTATGTAATTTTGTAAGAAACTGCCAAATTATCTTCCAAAGTGGCTGTACCATTTTGCACCCCCACCAATGGTGAGTGAGAGTTCCCATAGCTCCACATCCTCACCAGTATTTGTGACTGTGTGTTTTGGTGTTTTGGTGTTGTATTTTGGTGTTGTGGTGTTTTGGATTTTGACCAATGAATATGTGTGGAAAGTATCTCGTTTTTTAATTTGTGATTCCCTAATAACATATGATGTGGGCATCTTTTCATTTTCTCATTTGCCACCTAGATATCTTCTTTGGTGAGGCATCTGCAACAATCTTTAGCCCAGATCTTTAAATGGGTTGTTTGCTTTCTTTTTGTTGAATTTTGAGTTATTTGTCTATTTTGGAAACCGTCCTTTATCAGATATGTCTTTTGCAAATATTTATTCCCAGCCTATGGCTTGTCTTCTCACTCTCCCAACATTGTCTTTGGCAGAACTGAAGGTTTTAATATTCATGAAATTCTAGCTTAGCAAATTATATGCAGAATGGGGGCAAAAACAGGTTTTCAGTTGTATATGAACCTCGAGAATTTATTCTTCTATTATTTATTAACTATCATATTATTTTTCCATGTGAACAACTGCAAACCTACTTTTGCCCCACCCTGCGCCTCATGGGTCAGGCCTTTGGTGCAACATCTAAGAAATCCCCACCCTGTCCAAAGTCATCTAGGTTTTCTCCTGTGTTATCATTTAAGAGTTTTGTACTTTTGCATCTCACATTTAGGTATATGTTCCATTTTTAGTTAATTTTTGTGAAGATGTAAAATCTGTGTCTGGACTTCTTTTTTTTTTCTTCATGAGGATATTCTATTTTTCCAGCACCATTTATTAAAAAGATATCCTGGTTTTGCTCCATGGGCCATTGACACTTTGTCGATGATCAGTTGACTATGTTTATGTGGATCTATGTCTAGGTTCTCTATTTTCTTCCATTGATCTATTTGTCTGTTCTTTCACCAGTACCACAGTGTCCTGATGTTGTAGCTTTATAGTAATTCTTATGGGTAAGTATCGTCAGTCCTCTACATTTGTTCTTCTCCTTCAGTGTTGTGTTGGCTAGTCTGGGTTTCTCACCTCTCCATATCAACTTTAGACTCAGTTCCTCAATTGCCATAAAAAACTTCCATCAAAATAAATAATAATAGGAGAAGATATTCATAGAATGAAATAATAATCTATGAGTGCAACTGTTCAAATAAACAAACAACCAAACAAACAAATAAAAAATAAAGGAGACAGGAACACTTTTCCTTATGGTAGAATACCCACTAATCAATACTGAAAAGAAAGATGAAATTAGAAAGTGATGATTTGCTTCCATCCTAGGATCATTGCTAATCTAGCAAAATCATCATGCATGCTTAAAAAAATGGGTAAAAGTTTAATGAAGAAGAGGCAATTTACATAGTCCCCAACATCCCCTCACAAATGGTTTCTTAAACACCAAGAGAAAATGATAACTTTATAGTGTATTAACACTAGTAAATACTATCTTAACCAAATAACGTAAATGATGATAATGGGACAAACCATGTGTCTCTTGATACCCTGGAAGGATGCAATGTCAGCTTTTTATTTTCCTGTCAAAAATGCATAACCTCAACACAATTATTAAAAATTAGCCTACCCCAATTGAGGGACATTCTTGAAAACGACCTGTCCGTACTCTTCCAAATTGTCAAAGTCAAGAAAGAAGAAAGGAGGTTAAGGAACTCTTCCAGATTAAAAGAAAATTAAGAAACATAAAAACTAAATGTGATGTATGATCCTGGTATGAAGGCTGAACCTGAAAAAAAAACCATAAGAGACATTATTGAAACAAGTGTCAAAATCTTAATATGTAATATGAACCATGAATTAAATAATAGTTATGTGTCTATGTTAAATTTCCTAATTTTGAGCTTTTTACTATGAATATATAAGGAAACCTCTTAGGAAATATAAAATAAAACTTTTTGGATAAAGATGCCTGATGTCTACAAAATTATTCTCCAACGGTTAAGAAAAAATGTAGACACAGCTATATACAGAAAAAGAGGGTAGACGATAAAGTAGATGGAGTGTTTGAAATGTATGTCAAAATTTAAAGAATGTGAGGAAAGAGTATGTGGAATTCTTTGTACTATTCTTATAACTTTTCCCTAAGTATAAAATTAGATCAAAATATAAATTTTTAGTGTAAAATTTAACAGGTCACAACTTAGATATTGGACGCTTTAATTATAGGAGAGAAAATCTAAATTCAACAGCTATTATGTAAGGCAAACGAGATAAAGTGGAATTCCTGAATTTGAGCTCAGCATTTGCATAGACTGCCAGTCTGCACAAACCTGGGCCAGAACAGGTTGTATACGTGTATTCTCTGTGGATAGTATGAACAGATGTGGAGAACTGAACAGTAATTGAGCATGAACACAGATAATTTGGGGAACCAAAATCAGGCAGAATGAAAATTTGACACAAATTGAACATTGTTGTTGCTACCTCCTTATTTCAAGAATGTCAACTACTGGAATCCAGCCCTAGTCCTCACTGTACCCCCCACAAGGAGGAAGAAGAATTATAAACAACACATACTTTGATTTTTGCCTTATATTGTTTTCTTTCCTTATTCACCTTACTAGATATAATAGTTATGAGACCTTGGGAAAATAACATACCTCCCTAGAGCTCAGTTTTTCCCATATAAAACTGGGATAATGAAGTACGTTACATTCAGCTTGACCAAGTGTTGCAGGAATCATACACATAAATGTATATGAAAATCCATTAGTGCTCTAGCATGTAAAATATTATTTTCCTGACAATAATCATTATCAGTTTTCGCTGGGTTTTAGGCCATTTAAAATTCTACTCACTCTGTAGTGAGAAATGTTAGTAACGGAAGCCAAGTCAAGCATTTGTCAGGTGAGTACCAGCTTGGAACCCGTACCAGCCATGTAAGTGACATGTTGCAAGTCACCTACAATTTGCCATGAAGGCGGGTTAGAGAAGGTAAGACAAACACTAACCACATTTAACTGTAGATTTTAAGAATGGGTGTCGAGAATACAGTTCATAATAGCACAGTTATTGAGATGTGTGTGGAGAGTAGCATGCTTTGAATGTTATCCTAAGGAGAAGCAAGTTCACTGGTCCTCCGATGGAATGCATGCCCCATGAGGGCAGGGGTCCGTGTGCATTTGTTCACTGATGTCTATCAAGCACCGACAATGGTACCTGGCATGTGTTTACATTTGATAAATATTGCTGGTTGATTGACATACACTTAAAGACTTTTTCAGAAACCTGAAGTGTTGTACTTGCTTTGATTTTTTAAAGATTTTATTTATTTATTTTTAGAAAGAGGAGAAGAGAGGGAGAAAGAACAGAAAACAGCAATGTGCGGTTGCCTCTTGCACGCCCCCTCCTGGGGACCTGGCCCGAAACCCAAGCATGTGCCCCTAGACTGGGAACTGAACCAGCAATCCTTTGGTCCACAGGCTGGCACTCAATCCTCTGAGCCACACCAGCCAGGGCTTGATTTTTTAATTTAATTTTATATTTCCCCTACCTAAAAATTGTTTTGAGTCGTAGAATATATATTCGAAGGCTTAAATTTAATTTGGCTGTTAAAAAACACAGGCACAGTGGGAAAAACATCCCTTCATCTTAAGAAATAAGAACCCCTGGGTGTAAAAGCCATGCCCCAAGAGAAAGGACAGTCATGGGGTCAGCCACTAGAGGACGGTGTGGGCACACACGCTGCCAGACCCTCCAGAATGCCAAGAGAGACCTTAACAGACAGGCAGGAATGCTGCCAGGTTTCACTTCTCCAGCTTCTAACCATGGGTGAGTTCCTCATGCAAAGTTTCACTCCCCCAAATAAAAACAGAATGAGAGCACAACCATAAAGAGTAGGTCATTGGCAGAGATGAAAGTCAGAAAAACTGCGTAAATGTCAATAGTCTTAAGAAGAATAAGATGCAGCTCAGCTGTTTTGTCAGCTGTCAGGACACTGTGAAAGTGTTGACACTGAATATATTTGACTCCAGCTATTCCTACAAAGTAGGCTATAAGTTTCTAGCTGGCAATGGAATTGAGAAATGAGCTCAAGCACTAAGAGCTCCTTCAGTCAAGCACATGAAATAGCAAGGGATTGGATTTAGAGTCGTTTGTTGTCATACAAACCAAATAAAAAGGTAAGTTCTTTGAGAATTGCATCACCTATAAAACTGCATGCACCAGAATCTGCAACAAAAAGACGTGATCACAACAGCAAATATCCGCTCTGTGGGTTTTTCATAATAAGAGAAGAAGCTTTCAGAAAACAACCTTTCATGAGTGAGAGTTCAGTAAATTCAGATCCACTATTATTTCTTCAAGGTTATCAATATAATAAAACATAAATATTTCTAAATGAGCTAAAACTATTGAAAATATTTTTTCAGGGCAATCTTTTTTTTAAGATTTTATTTTTAGGGAGAGGGGAAGGGAGGGAGAGAAACATTAATGTGTGAGAGATACATCGATCAGTTGCCTCTTGCATACCCCCAGCTGGGGACCTGGCCCACAAGCCAAGCATGTGCCCTGACTGGGAATCAAACTGGCAACCTTTTGACTTGGAGGCTGACACTCAGTCCACTGAGCCACACCAACCAGAGCAGGGCAATCATTTGAACCACGCAATTCATTGGCTCGGGTTTCTGAATTTTGAGCAATAATTAAATCCACATCTTTATTATTCTGAAGAACTTCTACTCATGGTAAATTCGTGTGGATTCTCAGTCATTTTATAAAAACAAATATTTGACTTTCATTCAAAATTATGCAAGTTCTTGCTATAAAACAGGTACCATCTGTACTTAAAAAGCAAAACACAATCTCCATCTTCCTGCCACTTACAGTCTAGTTGGTGGATACAAACAAGTAGAAGAGAATATTATAGTGGTCATGCTATAATGGGGGAGTTCAAAGTAGTTTATGGGAAGCAGATTGCAGGGTAGACTAGCTAGCCTCGCAATGGTGTGAGCATTTCAGGAGTTCCATCTAAGCAGAGCCCCGTGGGGGAGCCCCAGGTAAGAGAGGGAGGGCAGACAACAGCTGAATGGGAAATAGCTCCTGGGAGGGCACCATCCACTCAGTTTCCTCTTCTCTGTGACCCAGGCCTCAGACTGGATGACCTCTGTGGTCCCATTCAACCTAATGTTTCCTAATGTTTTGTCTGAACTTCCAGGTAAAATTTCACTGGAAAATAGAAGTCAGTAACTTTGCTCTATAAACTAATTTCACAAACCTCTGTTTTCAAATTATTTCAATTCTTCTTCCCTTAAAATCAGAGCTTTAATGAAGATAAGGAAGGTTCTAATTATGACATTCAAATATTGATATTTTGTCAAAATAAATGTACAAAAAAAGATGTGTTTGTATATACATGAACTTCCAATGTCTGAAATTATGGAAATGCTATATAATTTTTAATTTTTGACTTATAGCACATAATCCACTCATAGCATATGCTAAATTGTCTTTCAAAATACATGTTGTTGTTGGGTTTTTTTCCAATTTCACATAAAAGCCCAAACAGATTTCAATACAAGCCATCAGGTAGTGGTCAGTTATCACCTTTAAGACCTCTGTCCCGAAGCTCTAGTTACACATCCCTGCCTAGTGGCCTCTTCTAGTTGAATGTCAGATCAGTCCTTCAAAACTGTCAGAGAAAGGTTATAAGAAAATTTAATTTTCATCTGCAGACTGGAAATAAGAACAAGAGCACACCATGTTCCGAAGTTCATTTCTTATTTGTTTCCGTTTTTAAAGACTTAAAACAATAAATTACTCTATGTAATGTGTAGCTCCTCCTTCTCATTCAGTTTCTTTTCCATCTGAGAAAGCACCTGGTTTGGATAATGATCTTGAGTTTCATATATTAGTTTCACCATGGTTTGATGTTCTTCTTTATTTAAAAATCACTTTAGGGACAAACTCTTCACAGGCACATACGTGTTTCATTAATAAGTCCATGTAATATTTCTAGCCAGAGCCAAGAGTTCAATGATTAATTCTAGATGTAGAACTCAAGCCTCCAGTACATAGACTGTGGCCACAGCACGGGCCCTGAAACGAACACTGCACACAACAAAACCCTAACCAAACATGGTTTCATCGTATAACAGTGCCAGGATGAAGGCACCGACTTCCTTCTTCTGGAGTAATTTGTTCAAGGAGACCCATGCACCTGCATGATGACGTTAGAGTAGCTTGTTTAGTGGTTCTTTTTATAAAGTCTTATCATCAGTGAAAGGTTCACTTCATTCCCCTTGATGTGGTGCTCTGAGGTTTCCAGGTTCCTGAACATAAGATTTGAGACAATCCTGGAAAAATTGCAATCACTTCCAAAGTGCATGAGTTCTGATATGCTCCAGTTGCCAAAGAATTTATGAAAACCCATACTTTCAGCCTTTTCATTTTTAGATAAATCTCTAGTGTTTCAGGCAAACTGATTTATTTTAACAGGAAAAGACACTGCATAGTGATCTAAATCACTTGATTATTACATTGCCTTAAAAATGACTACCTTTCTGTGGGCAAAATATAAATTTTAACTGTAATAAAGGTAAGTATTATTTAGATAGATCATTTTATTGTAAATTTGAAATAATATATTTTAATCAAACTTAAAAATCAACATTAGCATAAAGGAACACTTAATTACCTGGCAATAGCAAACGAGAGCTGGGCCCTAGTGGTTGTCAGCTGATAAACGCACAGTGTTTTAACTGGATCTCTGTAAACTCAGCTAGTCTGCACCTGACTCTGCATAGTCAGTTATTTCTGTTCATGCCTGAGATGACTTTTTTTTAACTCTAAGTCTTTGGAAACAGTAATTTCATAGAGATATCTGTATATTGGTTGATTGAAATCAACTAACTATCCCAGGAAGGGAAGGGAGGTTGCCAAACCCCTTCATGACTGAGAGGTAGGTAAATTTTTGTCATTTGTGGCTAAAGATTTCTTTTGATCATTGCCACTAAAGACTTCCCCCCTTCCACACCCCCAACAAACACAGAAAAAAACTTTAAAAGGTTAAAATATTTCAGACCAAGCTATTATTAAATTCTTTTGTAGCTTTGCATTGTAAATACAACATGTTCACATGCATGTTACAGAAACATTTAAATATTTTGAATTTATCTGTTCCTGCAGTTATTTGCACTATCTTCTCTTATTGAGGAGTTGCAAAACTAAAACAAAAACAAAAGCTGGTGGTTCTATAATGCAGCTCAGCGCAATCCGATAGCCTGCCCTTAGCTCTTAGCAGACATATTCACCCTGCAAGGCATTTTTTGCTATGAATTCTGGCCTGACATGAGAATTTGCTCAGTGTTCTGGGTTACCAATGCCAACCGATTGGAGCTGGCAAGAAGGGAAACTGGTGTGCCATCCCGCTAAGCTTCTGCATGTATGTACGCTGACCTACCTTATGGTCTGCTGGATTTTTCTAATGGCTCCCTCTTGGTGCTGAGCTTTCCATCTGTTCTGAAGCCTGCCCTTCTGTTTGGTTATCTGCCCTTAAAGCAATTTCCCATCCAACACCTGACAATCTGGGGTTACAGCCAGACACAAGGGCATATACTGGTCTACTAGGCCTTACTACCAGGTACCTACTGGGTCTGTCCATATGGACACTTCATTTCACAGGAGACAGTACTAAAAGTCAAAGAAGGTAACATACCAGGTGGTTGCTTAAAATACCAAGTTATTTTTGGTTTTTCCTTAGTAAATAAGGAAAATCACTAATGAGCATCTTCTTAAGGGTTTTCTGGCACCAAAAGACTTTTGTTAAGATGCTCCTTGGTTTAAATCTCTTTAGGTTATATCAAGATCATCTACCTTTTCCACAAGTTTCCAAATCTTCAATTTTTTGCTCTTATCTCAACTCTTCACAAATTCTGTACATTCCTTCTAAGTTGTACCACTCACAATTGAGTAATTTCTCTAGTAAATGAGAGCATTAGGAATAAGAGCTCTTATTTATAAGAGCATTAGGAAGAAAGTTCTCTTTTATTTCATATAAACTCTTTATTGAAATGTATATTAAAAGGACATATGAATAGTAAGTGGGCAGCTCTTTGAATTTTCCCAGAGTGAATACATGTATCTAATTGGTGCTCAGATCAAGAAACAAAACATGAACAGAACTCCAGAACCCCCTTTTCTCCCTCTTTCAGTCACCCTCTGCCCAAGGAAACCACTACACTTCTGACTGTAAACATAAATATGAATGTGGTTTTGATATTATAAATAGAACAATATAATTGGTTCTTTTGTGTTTGCCTTCTTTTTCTCAACTTCCTGGCTGAGTTTATCCATATGACTGCACGTAGTTGCACTTCAGTAATTTTCATTGCTATACAGTATTCAACTATATAAATGTACCAAATGTTAAAAAAAAAAAAGATATCCAGGCCACTGTAGATGCACAAGTGCATAATTTCTAGTTTGGGGCCAATTACAAATGTTTCTCTATATGTCTTTTGGTGTGCTTAAAGTAATCATTTTTTGATGAGTATTTCACCTAGGAGTGACATTGATGGGCCATAGGGTATGCTTATGTTCAACTCTTGCAGTTACATTTTTAGAAAGATTATTTGTTTTGCTACTCTAGTGCCATTCTTGTGTCATAGATGATTATTATATTATCCTGAAGCTATTCTCTAGCAGAAAACAACTTCTAATGAGCATAGATGCTTGCATCACTATCAGCATGAAAACAAGGCTCTGCCAATTGAGAAAGGGCTCACTTAGTTTCAGACAGGAAGATTTGCTAGTAGCAAGTCTGAGTTGCTGTTCCTTGTTCCCCAAATAGGATAAGAAGTTCTTCCCGCTAAAGGGAGGGTGGAGACATCCACAAGAATTAAACAGTGAGGCACTGTCAGTAAAGGCCCTGGAAATTGTATAAAATCAGAAATTATTTAAGTCAGACTGGGTAGTTGTGATTGTCAAAAAGATTGTTACTGGTCTTGAAGTCAGATAGATAAATGTACACAACTGGCAACTTGCTTATTGTTACCAGTGAGATATGTAAGAACAAAGGGGGAGCTGTCAAGGTCAAGTCACTGACCTTCAGCATGGATCATGCTGGAACTCCTTAGACGACCAGGAGAACCTGGTGGAAGCCTATTGCTTTAAGGTTCTAAGTCCAGCAGGATCATGCTGAATTATAATATGTTTAAGATTGGTTTCCAATAGCAAAATCAAAATTTGTTCCTGACGCAACCCTTCTTCAGGACCACACTTTCCTTGCCAAAGCCTCACTTTCTTCTTCTGGCCTTCCATTTGCACTAGTTGCATTTCCAGACATGCTGCTGGGTCTACCGTCTCCTGTCGTGTCTGATGGGTACTTCATATTTGTCACCTCCTGATTGGCCATTTCTATCTTGCCCCCCCACACACACAATAATAATAAATTCCCTTTTTCATTTAATAGGCCCTACTATGTGCCAGGAATTGCGCTCAACACTAAATAACTCTGACTCCTTGGAGCTTAGACACAGCTTAGTTTGACTGAGGGAGAAGGGTAGGGTGCAAACCCCTGTCTGTCTTTGGGAGCAAGAGGCAGTCAAAACAGAAAACAGACCCTCAGCACCCTGAGTAAGTTGGTTTCTGTAGCCCTGGATTCTGGGTATTGAGTTCCAGACTCCTAGCATCTGATACTCTGAAGAGATGGAGAAAAGGCCGTGACCGCACAGAACACACCTTCCCCACCACTTTCTCCTTTGATTTTGCCAATTGTCCCCTGAGGCTGCCAGCACTGAAAATGAGGACAGTGTTTATGACAACTTTCCCAAGAAAGAAGGGGCTTTCTGTAGCCTTGCTCCCTGGCTGGTAGCCTCCCTCTGCCAGAATTAAGTGGACCAGGGGATAGGGTCCTCATGTGTCCTGATGTAGGGTGTCAGATATAAATGCTTATCTTTCAGCTTGTCAAGATTTTGGTGTTCAGAGATTAACACAAGATAAGCAGCATGCTTTAATAGATGGGTTTTGTTTGTTTGTTTTTTAAACAATCCATTTCTGCCTAGGCATGGCACACATCCCACTTACATTTCCCATTTTCAAAATGTAGAAGTCACTCATGTATTTGCAATTTAAGGAGTAAAGGTTAAAAAATTAGGTCACAGGATGAAGTTTTAACTGGAAAGAATAAAGCAGTTAAAGGTCCTGAGAAGGGAAATGACATGTGAAAGACACTATGAAGTAACCATACACAGTTTACTGATAGGCTTGGAGTGTTTTGGCTCATGAGGACTGCGGATTCAGAAGGCGATCACCTATTCAATTCCATTACTGTATAGGAAATTATGGCCTCCAAAACATTGTAAGTTTCTACAGTCAAGATGTAGCGAAACCAAGAGTCCAGATTTTCTCGTCTAGTTTATCCCTCTGCCCACTGATAGGTGTGCTCTCCTGAAAAACCCTCTTTGGCTTATTGCCTGTTGTTGTAAACATTTTTTAATGTTTCAGTGCTGTTCATTGTACTGAGACCATAGTGAACGTAAGTGAATATATATTTTTTGAAGATATAGACTCTCAGTGGTAGGGACATTTGGGGATATTATTAATGTTCAGTAGAATTGACATAAAAGATGAAGGAAATTGGGCTAAATCAATGTTGGTCTGGCAATATTATCTGTAATTTCAGAAGTTTCCAAATTCCTTCCATGTTTCCTTATGGTTTTCTCTCCTGAGAATGAAACTCGGATAAATATACAGGTAATAAAGAAATCTGGTTATTTTTATGTAGTTATAATTATGGAGCATCAAAGGTAAAAAGAAAACAATAGCTATACTTCAGGAAATTTGATTTTTAGAGGAAAGGTACTGTGGAAAGTTATAGCTGGAATAACTCTTGCCCATGGAGCTTTCTGATTACTTGACAAATTTACCCCAGGAGCTCTCACACAAGAACGTGGGTATCTAGCCAGAAAAAAATGAGTTTCAGTAGCTGTATTAAATTTATTAAAACTAGAAATCATATACATATGAAGTCATCTTAGATGGAAAATTTCTGTCATTTTTCTTGTAATAGGATATTATTGTATTACACCCCTAATTCTCTTTAGAGCTACTCTGCTTTTAATATGCAGCCAATTAAAATTCATTAGTTTGTCCAAGAATTCTGCCATAGGTCATGTTGGAAATCTTTGAGAAAAATCTGGAAATTGTGCTCAAAGTAAACAATGCCAGAAAAGCCGTGTTATATATTGAGAGACTAAATGCTCTGGATACTGAAATTTCCCAGAATTCAAAGAAGGCAGAAATTAAAGGAATCTTGGTGATAAAGCAAGGAGCCACCATTGACTTTTCCTTAGTTATGTAAAACCAACAGGCTGAAAGTGAAAGAAATAGAGATGGCTTTCTAAAACGGACGCATTTTGTTCATATGTTATAGAGGTTTTTCTGTGCATCACTCTGTGTCTTCAAGAAAGAAAACTTCCATGAACCTCTATTAAAATAAGAAGTGACTAAAGCGTGTCTGATAGATTCCTATAGGCAACCGGTAAGTGAGGAATGGGAAGAGCAGGATCTGGCCTAGAAAACCTCATTTCGTTTACTTCTGCAAAACCCTGATCTTCACACTAATTGCCAGATCCCACTGACCTCATTCCTGGGGAGTGCAGCTCCGTTGAGACTCCTGGGTTTATTGTCTGCACCCTTAGACTCAGAATATTTTAGGGGCTGCAGGCACCACTCCGCGGAGCTAGCGTAACTGTCACCAAAACTGGGGCAGAGGTGGAAATCGGTAACAATGCTACATGTACTTTCTCCTAAAAGTGATACCGATCGTGTAACAAACAACTACAGTAGTAACAACAGAAAAGATGACACAATACACACTGATTCATTTTATACTGAAACCAACAGCACCTTCTCTCCACAATTAAGGGTAACTTTCAAGACAGTTCTGATTGGTTGAATTAAGGGACTGCATGTATGGTGTGTGTGTGTGTGTGTGTGTGTGTGTGTGTGTGTGTGTGTTTTATTAATGGTAACTGAAACACAGCATTCGCTTTCTTCCATCAAAAGTCCAGAAGCTCTCATCCTATAGTCAAAACACCCCACGACTTAATTTGCCATTTTTATGACTTGAGCCAACCTTTAATACCTCATTTTTGTCGGACTCAAGATACAACTGCAGATGATTAGCGAGCCGGTGTCACAACATCTGAAAGACCGTTAGGGGACCTGACTTTCTCAGCGGGGCCCCAGGCGCAGCGGCGGCGAAGCGCCCGGTTGACGGAGCGGGGCCCCGACTCCCCCGCGGACGCGGCTCAGCCCGCGGCGCCCGGAGCTCGCTGTCAGGAGTCGCCGCGGGCAGGCGCAGTTATTTCTGCGGGCGGGGCTGGCGGGGGCGCGGGGCCATGTAGCAGCCGCCTTCTCCTCCGGGCTCTCGGCGGCCGAAGACCGGGCCTCCCGCGCTGACAGCGGCCCCCGGGGGACCCCGCCACCCGCGTCCGCGGGGGTCGCCCCGGCACCCGCGCGAGCCCCGCGCGCCGACTTCTCGCGAGGTTTCCCCACCCCCTCGCCCGCCCCTCCGGGCTCCGCGCAGGCTGCGCCCGCTATGGCTGCGCTGAGGAGGCTCTTCTGGCCGCCGCCTCGGCTCCCGCCTACCCCGTCCCCGCACCACCCGCTCGCCGGGCCGTGGGGGCGCCCTGTGGGCACAGCCGCGGGCCCCCCCGGCCGGCCCTTCTCTGGCCGCGAGGAGGAGGAGGCGGCGGTGGCTGGGGCGGCGCGGAGGCGGCGGCGGCGCTGGGGGGAGCTGAGCATCGCGGCGGCCGCCGGCGGGGGTCTGGTCGGCCTCGTGTGCTACCAGCTGTACGGGGACCCCAGGCCCGACTCCACGCGGGCGCCCGCCCTCGGGCGCCCGTCCGAGGGTGCGGACGCGGAGCTGGAGGACGCGCCCCGCGGACGAGGGCTGCTCCCCATCCCGGTCGCCGCTGCCAAGGAGACGGTAGGTGCGCGTGCGCGTGCGCGCGCCGCTCCGACCCGCAGGTGACGTCCGGCCAGGTGTCCGCGCCACCTGAGTGCGGGGCGGGGCGGGGCGACAGCCGCGTGCGGTGCGACGGAGGCCGTGAGCCCCCGTGACGTCGGAGGCTGTCGCAGCGTGAGCCCGGCGGCCGCGGGTGGGGACCTCCCGGGACCGGGACCGGGACCGAGCCCTCGGCCCGGCGGCCCCGGGTGTGTGTGCGTGTGTTCGCCCAGATGCTGGGAAGGCAGGTGATGCTGGCAGGATGTGTGAGAACCTCAGAGGTCGCTGCCGCTACCACCGATCAACGGACAGCCCAGACCAGGACAGAGCAAAACAAGAGCCCAAGGAAGCAGTCAAGGGCATGACAGGCAGAAAGTGGAGGGTTGCATTTGTTGCAGGAAGGATCTCCCGGGCCGAGCGGAGCAAGAGCAGATGATCCAGGGGGTGGTGTCAGGTCCCAAAAGACGTTAATGTATGGAAGTGTATTCGTCATAACTAGGTGACCTCCGTAGTATTATAGGTTCAGGAAGAATAAAGATATCAGATTGGAGAAGAAAAGGAAAAAAAAAAACCTGTTCAAAAAGTATATCCCACCCACCCCGAAAAGCAGAATCTCTTAAGCAAGGGACAAGTGAGATGGTGGAGAGGACAGCAAAAGAGGAAACTGGATAAGGCTAACTGCTACAGAGAAAGTTCAGACGAAAACGTTCAGGTATCACTATGCACTTCACATAAGGTAAACAGGAGTATAAATAAGGCAAGAGTAAGTCCTTTTGTTACAGCAATATATTTAGTCACGTAAATGACCAGGAAAATCGCCTAGGGATATTTTCCTTGCAAGACTAGAAGCGTGTGAAAGGCTTAGAGGACAATAATTTAGAAAAGAGGCAACTATTCTATTTTTAACCTTAATGAAATTTATGTACGCTTTATTCTTTGCCCAGATGGACAGTGGTGATCTCATGCTGTCGGTGCCTCATTTCTTTGGGTGGAGGTTGTTGATGCGTTTAGGTCAAGGGATCTATTTTGTGGACCTTCCAGCAGCAAATTACATTAACTACTTTTCTACAATGATTACTTAAAATCCTAGCAAATGCCTTCAACCTCTGTGCCCCCAACCCTCACACAAGTATGTACATACATTAAACTTGTGGCCTGATTGACCGAGACAAAACTTTTAACCAACCACAGTTGGTTTGAGGACAGAATAGGAACATAGGAAACAACCAAATAATAGGGATTTATTTTATTCTTTTTTAAAAGTTATTTTACTTTTAAAGTTGAGAGACAGTCTCCTGCAGTTTTTAAAAGACACACTCAGAATGCCAATACTGGCTCCACCACTCACCGATTGTGTCCTATTGTATCGGTACTTAACCTCCCAATGCCTGTTTCCTCACCCATACAAGGAGATTGATGGTGTCTTCCTTGTACAGTTAGAATTAAATGAGATAATACATTTTTAAAAAGAATGGTACCCTGGCATGTAGTAAGCACTCAATCAATTTGTTTTACTTGTTTCATTCATTTATGTACTTACAGATCTATTCACTTACACTATTATTGCTTATTTATGAAAACACCTGTACATAGTTTTAGAAGTCAACTAATTTTTTAAATTTGTTTTTAAAGAGGGAAGGGAGGGAGAAAGAGAGAGAGAGAAACATCAATATGTGGTTGCTGGGGGCCGTGGCCTGCAACCCAGGCATATGCCCTGACTGGGAATTGAACCTGTAATGCTTTGGTTCGCAGCCCACGCTCAATCCACTGAGCTACGCCAGCCAGGGCAGAAGTCAATTAATTTTAAAGTCCCGTGTCTTACCCTTCCCAAGTCTGCAGTTATACATTCTGATCATTGTTTCTTTTGTATTTGATTTGATCTTTTTCTTCCTCTGAAAACTTCTCTTTATAATCTTCTCTTTAAGAGACAGTCCGAAAGAGATAGTGTCAAAAGAGATCCTCTTCTCTTTATCCCTGGTGTTTGAAAACTTCACAATGACGGGCTCTGGTGTGGGCATTTTTCCATTTATTGTGCCAGGTACTTGAGGGTCCTTTCTGTATGGAAATTCATGTCTGAAATTTCTGTGTTCTTTTCTTGTATTATTTCTTTGACAGTGTTCTCTTTCTCTGTTTTCTTTTTCTGAAACCTCGTTTAGTCTGGTTACATCATCTGACAGATCCTAATCTAATTCTAATCTTTCTTATATCCCAGCTACTTAATCTTTTTGTTGGTTTGTTTTTATGGGAGATATCTTTATCCTCAGAGATGACTTTATCTTCTAACTTTTCTATTGAATATTTTATCTCAGTTATGCAAATTTTTTAAATTCAAAGAACTCTTCTGTGTTCTGTGCTGTTCAGTGTTACAACATTCTATTTTGTTTTATGGCTACTCCTTTTCTCTTTTTACTGTAAGGATATGAATTACAGTTTTGCTTTTAAATTGCCTTCTGCTCTGTGTGTTGTGTTTTTTTTTTTTTTCCAAAACAGCCTTGAACTTTTTTATGTTTGATTTTCTATGCTTTTATTTTCATTTTGGAGGTTTTCCCCACATATCTGTGGTTGTTGCCTATCTCTACTTGAGACCACTCCGAAGCTATTTGTACAGGAGTATTGCTTGTGTGTGTGTGTGTGTGTGTGTGTGTGTGTGTGTGTGTGTGAGAGAGAGAGAGAGAGAGAGAGAGAGAGAGAGATAGAGATAGAGAGAGAGATCTGGGCTTCTCCTGAGAGTAGCATCCAAATTTCACTATTTCATAAATCTTTTCCTTTGTTGTCATTGAGCTTCTCCCAAGAAGGCGAGGTAGGAGGCGCAGCCATCTGCACAGAAGCACACGTGCACATGTGTGTGAGAACTCATGTTGGGAGAGTGTCCAGTGACATATTGTACTTGCATATTGTTTTCTGATCCTCTGTTTTCAGCCCTCCAACTCTCTCTGCCAGCACAGCTCCTTGTGTTCCGAAGGCCTTCTCCTATCTGAGCTGTGTCGCCCGAATTAGCTCACCTCCACTCATCCTTCACAGTACCCGGGCTGTGCCGCTGCTCCCTCCAGCGATTGTCACCCCTCCATCTCTGCAGGTTTATGAGAATTTGATGAATGCTCTTGAGTGTTTTGGTCACTCTCCTTTTCTCTTTCTTAGTTCTTGTATGTTTATACTTTTTTTTTTTTTTAGAAAACCCATTGTGATTTTAATGTGGTTTTGGGAGGAACAGGTTGAGAGAAACTCATAAGGTCAATCTGCGATTTTTCAGATCTATTTTAAACCTGTGTTGCCCCTTCATTTATTAGGCTTATTTGATTTTCCTGAAGTGGTAAATGATTTCTTTTGATGTTTAAAACTATAACTAAGAACCCTTGATTTATTGAAGCCTCTTTTAAGTGAGCAGCATATCATATTGAACGTAGCCTAGCATCTGAACTGACCTGTGTGTGTGATGAGACTAAGTTAACCTACAGCAGCGTGCAGCACTGACCTACAGACACGCAGGTCTCTTACCATAGCCTGGAAGGTTTTCACTTCAGAGACATTGCCTGTGATCTTCCAGAGGCCTTCCGGACTCTGTCGTGTACTTCCGGATGAGGGCTCTGTGCAGCTGTTTGGAAACTGACTGTCTGCTCTGCTGGTCTCAGCCCTGCAGGGAGAGGTGTTGTGCTGGTTTGGACCACCCGTGCATCGTCTCATCATTGCCTGGCCTGGGGCTGAGCCTTGATAAATATTGTCAAATCCATGAGCTTATACTAAGTATTTCTGTGGGGCATACACACTGAAAAGGCACAACAACATTCTGTGAAAATTAATAGTTTAATATTTTGTTTAGCTAACATAGTTATTTACAGCATTAGAATTGGGAAAACTTCAGTTAAGGTCAAAATTCCAGGCTTTGGGAAGCCAAATCACATGACACTGTGTTTATTTTAATTGTGCAAGTTTGGCTTGCCAATTTTTTTTTTTTTTTGGTAAGCATGACCTTCAATGTTATTAATATTATAAGGAAATGTTGAAAAAATTCTGTTTAGAACTTGACAGTTTTAGTTTTAAAGTATTATGTTTATTTGTGGAAAAAATTTTTGTCCTGTAACTGCCTTTTTGTTTCAGATCCAGAATTAATCTACTAGATTGTTTAACACACTTTAATTTACTATTTTACTTGTTATATAGATCACATGATATATTTTATGATTTGTTTATCTAAAGAAGCTTTTAGCAACTTAATTTAGTTTTACTCTCAAGTGAAAAACAGAATAATATTTATATTTCTTTTGCATATTTCTGTAATACCTGCCAATAATCATGCATTTTAAGCTTCTCTCACTTTATAGCTTTTCCAGCCTCTTTTTTAAGGTAGCACATTTTGAGACATGAGGTTATGCTTATACTTTGCAGAATATTGAAGATATGCTAGATGTGTAAATATAGAAAAGTCCTAACTTTTATAGAGTGAGGAAAGTGACATAGATGTGAGACTGAAGATAGGCTAACTCTGTGTAGAATAACATTGTACAAGAAGCTAAACTAGGTGATCCCCTTTTTTGATTTTTTGAATCACTCTCTGACAAGTAAATCCACCAGATTCTACCAGCGTTCCAACTAGTGGCCTGACCGAGTTGTAGATCCACATACAATAATTTGAGTGTAGAGTTTTTTCTAAGTAAATCACAGAATAAAGTTTGGATGAATTTGGAAATAATATTCCTTTTTTTTGGTTATACAAAACCAGGAATTACAGAAATGCATGCATTTCTGAGTTGCAATGAAAGCTAGCTATAGCATTTTATGGGTATCTTTTTATTCAGATTCCACAGAAGGAATCTGGAAATGAAACTGTTATGACCTTGAACTTAAATTTTAAAAATTTCTCCTCTGTAATTCTCTTCCAAGACTTAGAAATGGTCAAATAATGCATAGTAATCAGTTTGAATGAAGGTATATAACAGGTTTTACCCCCCTTGGTCTACATAATTTCCACATTAAAAAAATAAGGAAAAACACTGAACTGCATCTTGAATTGGAATTCAGGTAATAATATTCGGGTTTAATGTAACTTGCTAATTGATTGTCATGTTCTCACATATAATTCTGTTTACATAATTTTGGGCTGGACTGTTTATGAGTACTAAGTGTAGTGGCACTGTTATTGATTGAATATATAATTTATCTTTAGTAATTTTTGAAAATGAATGCCACTTTTAACTTAATGATTAAAGAAGACATTTTGGGATTATTAAAACAATTATATTAACCCTAAATTGATGAAGCTTCTTTAAGGGAGGTTTCATTTATCCCCCTTTAGCACAAAAGCTTTGTATCTCATAGATTTTAATAAATTCTTTTTTTAATGATAAAATGAATGAATTCTACATCCAGAAATAAATTGTAATATTTTTATTATTATAGTTCTTTAGCAATCTTGCTTTTACAAAATTATCTCATCCATGCTTTACAAGGGAAGTGGCAGTGCAGCAGTGAGCAGTTACTGGATTGGAAAGAGATTCGGGAGGTAGGATCAACAGGATTGTTATTGCTTAGATTTCAGAAAGAGGGAGATAGAAGAGTCTAAGATGATATTCAGATTTTCGTCTTGGGCTGCTGGGTGGATTGTGCAGCAGTGCACTGAGACTGGGTCCTCAGAGAATAAAGTTGGCGGTTAGTGGGTATGGATGATGATTTTTCAGCTTGCACAATGGATCAAGGTGTCTTTTGGACAGCTGAAGTGAATTCCAGGTGGATACATAGGTCAGAAGCTCAGAAGAGAGATCTGTACTATAGGAATAGACTTGGGAAAACATTGAGTGTTAAAAGTCATGGAATGGATGCCATTGTTCAGAATATGTAAAAGGACAAGAGAAAGGCACCTAAGGAGAGAGCCCTGGTCAGCATCAGTGATTTAAAAGACTGACAGAGGAATGGACCTCTGTAAAAAGCTGAGAAGGTAAAGGAAAGAAAGGCACAAGGAAGCCAGGAGAGTCATGGAAGCCAACAAAAGTTGGTACATCGAATATGAAGCAGTCAGTTACAGTGGCCACTGCCAGGGGAGGGGAACTGAGATAAGAAATAGAAAGCGTTGAGTTTAGCAATGAGGAGGCCGTGGTGATCTTGGTGAGATCTTTTAAGTGATGATCAGATAGTGGGGTAAGTTGAGAGTAAAGGAAAAAATGAGGCAGACAAGATGAGGTGACAACCTTTCATGAATTTGGCCATGAAGGGGAGGAGAGAGGGCTGTAGCTTAGGGGACATACAACTGATTCATTCATTCCCTCCTTCCATCCTTCCTTCTAGATGAAAGACTCTCACATATGTTTAAGTGCTAAAAAAATGAAGAGGAACAGTAAACCCAAAGGAAAGATGATTATTTATTTGTCAAGGACCCAGGTGGAGATGGGAGGTGAAAGTGAAAGCACGGGGAAGAGGTTAATTTTAGAAAATGGGAATGATGCCATTTTCAGCCTAATAGGAGGAAGGATGGGAGGAAGCAGACAGTGCACATTCTTACTGATAACTAGATGAAGGAGTTCTTGCCTGATGGCATTTATTTTCTCTGTGAACTAGAGAGAAGATAATAGAAATTTGTGGAGATTTGGGGGAGAGTGGAGGATTGAAATAGCTATTAAAAAATTTAAAAACCATGAAATCTTTTAATTTGCTTCTGTTTTGTATTTTCAGGATTAAATATGAGTTCTTAAATGATAAAGTGAATTTTTAGCTTGCTCATAAAATGTAATTTGTCAATGAATATTTTTACATGGTCACAACTTTTGCTGTTCAAATCCTTGTTTATATTATACCTCTTTTTGAGATGTGTAAACTTTGGTAATATGATCCAGTTAGTACTTTTTTTTACCCATGATGTAATATTTATTTTATACAGGAAATACACCAGACTTGTACTACAGATTTTATTCTTTTGTTAAAACTTGATAGGCAAGTTTAAACTGGAGAATGTTAGTTCTCACTGATCTTTTGTAACTGTTGTGTCTAACACTGAGAATTTGAGTGATTTTATTTTATGTTGTGTAAACACTTTTGTGTTGGAGAAAAGTGTATTTTAAAAAATAACAAGTTCTATTTATGGCATTATTTATCTAGCATGTAAGACAACACCTAATCATTTGTGTACTGCACAGAATTTTCTAAATATATTACTTTTTCACCTTCCACTTCCTGTAACCCTTACTCCTTTATTTTCTCATGTGTTGACAGTTTATATAAACTAAGTACATGTGGAACTTTAGAGCTATCATTTAATTGACTAGCATCATGAATGTTTTCTCATTAAAGAATTGTTTTTTCTAAATTGGGAAAGTAGAATACACATTTTCTCCTTGTTCCTCCATTCACTAAATTGCTTTTAACCATTTTAATAATCAACTCTACCCTCAGAATTTAGACATAGGGAGTGTATATAAAATAATTTCATATAATTCGTTGTTTTTTCTTTCTGGTAAGGATGACATTTATCCAACTGATGCTGTTAAGTATTGACTAGGTAAAATATTTGGATTACCTCTTTCTCTGGAAAGAATATAATGTATTGTCTAAACTGCTTGCAACAATTCAAACTGAATATTTTCTAATAGGCTTCACATCATATCAGAAAGGCTCTCATAGATTACGTCCACTTTAAGCTAGGTCCAGCCTAGTACTTCTGTTCAAACAGGATCACTTAAATTTCTTACAACCACTTTAAAGTTATTCTGGCTAATCTAAAGATGGAACATGATTTCTAATTTTTTATAACCAAACAAGCACATTTATGCATTGTCCCAGGAGATGAAGCAAGGGTTTGAGATGTCACTGCCATCAAGATCATGATGGAACCCTAAGGACAACAGGAGGCAGCTTTCCAATGGAAGGTTCGTGGTGAACGGAGATCAGTGTGACTCGAACTTCCACCATTCACTCTCAGTTCTCACATGGCTTCCTCTAGACTGTTTGCTGTCATAGTAGATGGGTCACAGCCAGATTTTATGTCGTCATTGTATGAATACGGTCTCAGGGCCCGCCGGGTCCAGCGCTGTGCAGGTGTGCTAACACACGTGCCTGTCGTGTTCTCTTCTGGTCTGCCACTCTGGGGAGTCCTTGGTCATTGTAAAGCTCAGGGAGGAGTTTTGATTCAAGTCTTTCATGACGCAGACTTAGAGTCAAGACACCCTATTTAGGGAGTAAGGTTAAAGTCTATACTTCATACTTGGGTCAGTATTCTAAATATTATCCTGATTATTCTTCAGATGTAACTGAAGAGGCACTTAGTAATCTGGAAGATACTTTTGAGGAAACTACAGGGAATGTAATATAAGAAATGGCAGATGTTAAGGATGGTCCATGAGATGTAGAAATTAGATGGAGAGGGTCTAAAGTTCATCTATTAGGAATTCCAGGCTAGGAGAATAGAAAGAATGAGAGAGGCAGTGCACGGAGCAGTAATGGCTGAACAGTTCTCAGAGAGGAGCAAAGACATTAGTCCTCAGATTTGGAAAATATAAACAGTCCTGAACAGGATGAATAAAAATAAATCTATATTTAGTCAGATTATTGTGAAACTGTCAAATCAAAGGGCAGAGTCCCTTAAAGGGACAGCTGTTGGCCTGCTTGAAGACTAATCTGTGGTAATGGATGGAAGGCAGAAGATAATAGACTATATCTTCAGAATGCTGAGACAGAGTAACTACCAAAATAGATTTCTACCCCTAGGTAAATTATAATTTAGGAGTAAGAACAAAATAAATTTATTTTCATAAGTTTGAGATAGTTTACCGGTGTTCGCTCATCATTAAAAGAACTATCAAAAAGTGAACTATAAACAGTATCAGGAAGAAATGAACATAAAAAGAAGGGTGAAATTCAAGAAGCAATGGTGAATGAAGAAATTGGTAAAAATGGACTAGTTTTTAAACAGTGACTATATATTTCAACCATATTACTATTTTGAAAGGAGTTAAGGTGGTTTTCAAGTGTTGAACAACAATGATATGCGAGACAATAGGGCTTGGGTAGAGTTAAAACGCTATGAGGGAAACAAAAATAGGTGCCTACTTCATAACATAATAACCCAAGTGCATTAGAGTTTTAAATGTGATAAGTGAAACTTTAAGATACTTAGAGGAATATATATGAAAATAAAATTTTGAAACTAAAAGGGGGATTTTCAAAACAAGACAGAAGTACAATCTAGAATGGTAAACACTGCTACATTTCACTTTATTACAACAAAAATATCTAATAAAACACAAAGAAGTCTTGGAATGGAAGAAGATACTTATACATTATAGATAGCACTTGTAAGAAATAAGTATCTACAATATATCACGATGATCTACAAATCAATAAGAAAAAAGACAAATAATACAAAATGGACAAAGGGTCTAAACAGGCAATTCAAAAGAAATATATTAAAAAGACCAATAAATAGACCAATAAACAAATATATTGAGAAGACCAATAAAAAGACGGTTAACCTTACTGATTATAGGGAAATACTATTGTAACCACAGTAAAGCACCATTTCTTACTAATTGGGTTGGCAAATTTATAAATAATGATAATATGGGCAATGATATGGAATGACAAAAATTCTTATATTCTTGGGGTAGGGGTACAAATCTTTAGAAAACAGATTGACATTATGTGTTAAATTGAATGTGCCTCATCACTCTGAAATTCTATCTGGGTATATACCCTTGAGAAACTGAACCATGTGCTCGTTTAACAGTCCTTTTCCATGTCCCTGGTACCTCGATTTCTCATCTCACTAAAGCTGTTCCAAAGTGCTGTGTTCCCCTGTGCCTGAAGCACACCTCACCTTGCCCTGCCTCAAGCAAATGACCTCCGTTTTGATTTGATAATAAATTTATAATACGAGAAAGCTAGATTAGATCATCAAAGAAGTAAATTATAGATTAAAGTAAGAGAAGAGGTTCAAGGATTGGCCATAGGACACTGTGTAGATGAGAAGTATCAGCAGTAGTATTGAACAGGAACTGCCAGAGTAGGACAAAAACCCGGAAAGTGTGACCTTGGAAACCGAGAAAAATTATTTCAAGGAGGAGAGAGGTATCAACAGTGTCAAATGCCGTGAGATGAAAACTGAGAATTGACCTTTGGATTCAGAAGCAAGGAGGCCACGGGTGACCTTGACAAGCAGCTCCAGTGGAGTGGCACAGGGGAGAACCTGCTGAGGTAGAGGAAATCAGAGGCGGGGAGTGGAGGCGGCTCTCTCCAGGAGCCTCGTAAAGAGCGGGAGGGAAATGGCGTGGAAACCCCTATCATGTGAGCTACTGTTACAATACAGGGGACACTTTAAAATCATAAATGATCAGTTACCCTTTTTTTCTATTTTACTACTTTCTATTTGATCTCAACCAGGAAAGTACTGTCGGCTGAACTTCAGCCACGTGTATTTCCACATAGAAGCATTTACTAAGCATCAGGACATTTCACCTGCGATACTTAGGGATTTTCCCACACTGGGAATTTGATGTTTAACCTCTCGACCACCCAGCAGGCAAAGAAAATGTTACTCCTTTTATCTTCATAGAAGCTTTTAAATAAGCCTGAAGCCATTTGACATGGCCAAGTAAAATACTTCCATGAACATCTTGTTGGCTAGAGTAAAAAATAGATGTGAATAAAATCTCGTGTGCATCTCTCTCATAAGATTTTTGCCCACAAAATATAAAATAAAAATCCTTTTTAGTGTTTTACAAAATGTTGGTACAGTTGCCAATATCTGGGTGTAAAACTCTAAACTTCCTGCATAAACCAAGTAAAATTTCATTTTTTACTTAAAAAATTAGTATTGATTTAATTTAATACAAAACAATTGTGTTTAACAATTAACTAGCAAGGATGAGTAATTGAAATAATTTTGGTTGATACAAATGGTATTTATTTTTCCTTCTTCCATTTTTCATTTTCACACCTCTGCTTCTTGGCTGCTAAGAGGTAATGCATTATACAGTGTTTAGATAATTGATATAATTGTTTCAAGTTACCTCTTTAGGGTATTATCAGCTTGTAGGAATCAGTTTCTCTAATTGTCAAGTCGAGAATCCTTTATCTGGCATTTAATCTTGCCTCCCTGGGAAAACCAGACCTTACCACAGAGTAAATTTTCAAATTGCTGACCTGAAGTAACGTGACACTGTCCCTTGGCAGTGAACCTCTGCTTTCTGTTATTCTTAGGAAGGATAATGATTTACTGTGTTGCCTGACGGCCCTAGTTTTACTACCTTAAGAAGGGACATCTAAGTACTAGTGACAGAGGTCTTGAGTTTGGAAATTTCAGAGAATGTGATTTCATTGAGACATATTTTTACTTCCTTTGGAAAGATGAGATAATTTTTTTAAAAAGTAACTTTCATCATTTCTACCACTTCTTAAGCCACTGATCTAGCATGATTTAGAAGATCTAAAACGTATCTGAAACGGATCCTTACCTACCTACCGTATTTTTCAGATGATAAGACACACCTAGGTTTTAGAGGAGAAAAATAAGAAAAAAAATTTTGAAGCAAAAAATGTGGTAAAATGTTTAATAACATAAATGACATAATATTTCACCAATGTAAATGTAAGAACTCAACAGCAGCATTAACAACCATTATTCCTCCCAAATTTGCTGGGGGGAGGGTGTCTTATAGTCTGAAAAATATGGTATTTTTTTTAAAGATTTTATATATTTATTTTTTTAGAGAGGGAAGGGAGGGAGAAAGAGAGAGAGAAACATCAATGTGTGGTTGCTGGGGGCCATGGCCTGCAACCCAAGCATGCGCCCTGACTGGGAATCGAACCTGCAATGCTTTGGTTCGCAGCCCGCGCTCAATCCACTGAGCTATGCCAGCCAGGGTGGTATTTTTAAGACTAAATGTGTGTGTTACTTTACAGCTGCATTTAAAATTTTTATTTCCATGAAATTCTTCATTTTTATAAGTAGAGAAACTGAGGTTAAAGAATTATAATGTAATACACAATTTCTTAGTAAAACAGAAAAGGTAGAGCTTTCTGGAGCTAGAAAGAAGATTCTTGAAACATTTGTTCAGCAAGCTTGAAAAGAATGTTAATTCCCATAAAATAATTTCCTAGAAGGAGTAAACTGAAAAGGCAAATTTAAATTCTTTTGTACCTTTAGCTTCTGAGATTTCATTTTCCTACTGTGCGACCTTGCATTTCCAGTGAACGTGGTTGATGTGCCAGCTCTCAGACCCGTGCTTGGGTAGTTTTCCATAGCAGCTTTGCAAGATATTTTTGATATGAAAAATTCCATTTTCACGAAATTTGCCACATCTGAAAATATTGCAGTAATACCTTACCTTAAACTTGGGAGGTCTGTATTTTCCTATCCTGTGAAACACCATAAAAATGTTAACATACCTAGTTGGAATATGCCCACATGAAGCCAAGAAATCATCATTGCATTACATTTAATAAGTAATATTTGTCAAAAATCATACCATTTATAGTTTCATTATTTTGAAGTTTGATGATGCTTTATTTTCAGGGTGAATTTTACTATAGTAATGAAAGAAATGAACTTGTTAGAATTTAAAACTTACGTTTATGCCCTGGCTGGTGTGGATCAGTGGATTGAGTGCCGGCCTATGATCCAAGGGGTTACTGGTTTGATTCCCGGTCAGGGCATGTGCAAGAGGCAACCACACATTGATGTTTCCCTCTCTTTGTCCCTCTCTTCCCCTCTGTCTAAAGATAAATAAATAAATAATTCAAGTGTGTATATATATGAATTTTGGAGTAATTTTATATATTATTTGTTACTTAAATTTTAGAGTTTTTAGTTATTTTATTTGGAAATTTTAAGTATAGTAATCTGTCACCAAGTTTAATTTAGGAACAACTCAGTTTTAAATCATAGATCAAAAATTTAAAGGTCATCATTATTTTACCTATAGATAGTTCAATTCTGTTTTTGTAAATTCGACTATTGGCAACTATTAGGCAATAATTACTTTCACCTCCCGTGGATACATGGGTAGGTCTGTGAGCAGAGCACAATCTGTTGACACTAAGCATCTCTCAGTATTCCAGGGTGGAGGGCCAGACCCAGCATGTCTTAATCTCACTGCAGTGTTTTGTGAAGAGGTTGGAGTTGCAGACGCATTTTGCCAAATTTGGAGAAAACAAAGCTGGGAAAGTGCAACTGCAGATATTAAATTTCAAGTGAATAAGGGCTGTGTTTACAACTTTGGGAGGAAATACAATATGCAGAGGATAAAATGTGTGGAAGTGTCAATCTAAGTGAATCACAGTAGTTTAGTATTTCCTGGAAAATTAATGAAGGTGATTTAGAAGTCTTATTTCCCAAGAGGCTACAGATGTGCTTTGTTTTGGAGGTGTATCTCTCCAAGTTTTTGTTGAACATGCTATATAAAATTGTAATGTTTTTCTCCCTAGTCCTTTTTATTCCATCAGTCCTTGATGTTGTCATCAAAAGTTGGTGTGACATCAGCTGCAAGCTGTTGACCAGTCTCTTCTCTTCCCCCATAAGAGTTAGGGCTGTGGATGCCCTGTTCTCTGTTATCCCTTGCACTTAAAAGTGGCCATGTGACTAACTTCTTTTCAGTTGAATGGAAGGAGAAGTGATTTGTACCACTTCTTGGCGTGGCCTATAGAAGCTTCTCACTTGAACTTCCTCCACGCTGCCCCCACCCCCACCCCCACCAGGTGATAGTCTTCATCACCCTGTGTCTCCGAATGACTGTGTAAAACAAAGCTCCCTGATTCTGCCCCGGCTCCCCCTGCCACTCCCCCACCCCAATCCAGCAGGTCTTCTCTGGACATCTATGAGAGAAAAATGGACATACTGCTGTTGTGTTTGAGCCATTACATTTGAGGAGTTTAGACTACCCTATCTAACATAGTAGATAGAGGAGGGATTAATTGGTGACGGCCTTGAGTCCTTGAGTATTAAGGGAAATAACTGTTTTTTAAATTTTGTATTAAAATTTTTTTAATTTTGTATTAAATTTTTTAAATTTTTTATTCAGATATTTTTTATTCAATATTGTCAGCATACAGTATTATGTTAGTTTCAGTTGTATAACCTAGTGACTCAGCATCATTATAGGCAATACCTTACAGTGAGTGGAACAACCACACTAAGTCTAGTAACCACCTGTCACCATGCAAATTATCCCAGTATTATTGACTGTGACCCCCTTCACCTCCAGTATATTGGGATTTTCCCACACTGGGAATTTGTGTTTAACCTTTCAACCACTCAGCAAGCAAAGAAACTGTTACTCCTGTTATCTTCATAGAAGCTTTTAATTAATCCTGAAGCCATTTGAGAAAGTGAATTATAATACGTCCATGAACATCTTTTTGACTAGAATCCCATGTGCATCTCATAAGATTTTTGCCCACAAAATATAAAATAAAAATCCTTTTTAATGTTTTATAAAATGTTGGTACAGTTGCCAGTACCATCTCCTTACCCACCTCTCCTTTGGCAACCATCAGTTGGTACTCTGTTTCTATGAGTCTGTTTTTGTTTTGTTTGTTCATTTGTTTTTTGAGATTATACAAAAAATGTAATTATGTGGTATTTGTCCTTCTCTGACTTATTGAACTTAGCATAATACCCTCTAGATCCATCCATATTTTCATAAATGGCAGAATTTCATTATATTTTATTGCTGAATAATATTCCATTATATGTGTATATACATATACACACATAAATATATATAGGTATTTATATGCATTACATCTTTTTTATCCATCTAATGATGGAGAAAAATGATTGTTTCTTAAAAATGTTTTTAAAAGATTTTATTTATTTATTTTTAGGGAGAGGGGAAGGGAGGGAGAAAGAGCAAGAGAGAAACATCAATGTGTGGTTGCCTCTCACGTGCCCCCTACTGGGGATCTGGCCCACAACCCAGGCATGTACCCTGACTGGGAATTGAACCAGCAACCCTTTGGTTTGCAGGCTGGCGCTCAATCCACTGAGCCACACTAGCCAGGGCTTTGATGAAGGTGAACTAACTTTGTCAGCAGGTTGATCTCCTGTATTCTCCTATTAGGAGAGTTCATCTGACAACCCACCTGTAGATTCAACCTCACCACAGACACTAAGACCAACAGAAAAATATATGGAGCTTCATATTAATGGGCAATTGGGCACTTTTGACATTGTTAATGTAACTGATCCTATGATTTAGCCCCAGTCTTCCTGTCTTACATCCCAGTGATTTTGTGCAGTATCCAATGGACTACATTTCTTCTTCCTGGACTCGGATTCCTCTCAAACTGGTCTACTCATCTCTTCTCTGAATAATGGACTTCAGCCAGTTTGCCTGCTTCTTGAAGTTCTGTGTACCACATGTATCCCTAGCTGAGATCCTCAGTCGGAATCTTGTACTTGGTTCAGGTAGTGCCAAATAAATCATATGCTGCATCTCCTATACCTTTCTGTTCTGGTTCTTGTGCTCTCCCCTGCCATCCCTCCTGCAGTCTTCCATGTAGCCAGAAGGGTAATCTACTGAATTTGAGACTCCTTCAAATCATGTTTGTGTTGTCTTTTTCTCCAACAATAACCAAGGACCTTCTTCTGTGCTGTAACTCCCAGTCTTCATTCACATTTGGAAAGCTGTATTCTACTCTTTCTGGCTTTCCTTACTTCATATGCTTATAAAATTCTCACCAGTTTGCTGTGCATTTGTTTTTGTTATTCCTGTAGTCAAAGGTTAGAAGAATTTGTGAATTTCATTAATGTTTTTGGAAAGATACTATAGAAGCAAAAATTACTCTTGATTGTAGAAAACAATTGGTAATGTGTAACTGGAAGGAGCCAACTGAAATAATATGTAGCTAGTAACATTGTAATTACTTAAAACTTGAAGTAGATAGAGCTCTTTTTAAAATCTAAATAGAAAAAACGGAAAAATCAAAATCCAGTTTTTATATGTTGCAATCACTTGGGAGGAATGCCTGAGAATTGAGGGCCAGATTTCAAGACTTAAGCCACAAGTTACTTTTGTCTATGTTCTTGCTTAAGAAGAGATTCATTTTACTGAAATTTTTACTCTCTGAGCATAATAAACAGACAAACTGAGAAATAAAATCTATAAACTGTATTATAACAGCTTACCTTAAACAATTGCCAACATTAATTTTGAAGTTATGTTTAAACAACCTTAAAAGAGATACATGTAAGTTGTGTGGTCTCTTTCTCACTAAAGCTTTAGATTCTCTCTGTCTAAATTCCAACTTGGAATTGGAAGCCTCTTCTGTGGTTGTCCTTAACTGTCACCTGATCCAGACTAAGTGTCTCTTTGGCTCTTTGTTACTCAGTTGCCAATTTTTTTCATCCATAAACATTCATTTATCCATGCAATAAACATTTACTAAGCCTCTTAGATATACCAGGCACTTTTAATCACTGGTTAAGTTCTTAGAAAGTAAAATATTGTCCCTGTCAAGAAATTCATGTTTAATTGGCAGGACAGATATGTAAGCAGATAAAAATACAACCCAATTTGAAAATGAGGGCAAGGAGAGCCAGTGATATAATAGGGATACATGAAGGAAATAACCAGGATTTATCCAAAGTGCAGTGTTAGCTCCCAGGGAAGGGGTGTTATAAAAGTCTGAGATATGTTACTATGAAAGATGGGATTAGTTAGGACTGATCTGGAACAGTGTTTTATTCAGCCAAGAGTGCATGGCATCAGGAGTTTCCTGGCAGGTAGGCCTCCTGAGAGTCTGAGTGGGAGAACCACATAGCTCATTTGTTACAGAGCAGAGATTCATCTCCTTGGCAAATAGCTGCTTGAGGCATCAGGGCTCACCTCTAGAGAACTGAAAAGCTAATCAGAAAACTAAAGTCGATCTAAAATATTGTTGGAGCTGACCATAACTCAGACACCATTATGTTTCCCAGAGCTCACCCAGGCACAGGGTGAAATTAGACTCATTCTTGTTTTTATCAACAGGTGAGGGCTAGACTTTGGTTAGGATTAGCCTAGTTGGTTTCATGAAGTTCTAGCAGTAGACAACCATTGGACATGTTGATAACTAGCAGATCTCTGTAGCAGGGAGTCTAGGATGAAGCATCAAGGGGACCTCATAAATAGCACCTTAATACCAAGCACTGCAGTGGGTAGGTAAGCATGCACTGTGGTTTCAGGGGAAAGGTCTCAGGCACAGGCCAGCAAATGGGAACCCAGGTATTCAAACTGGGAAATTATGGATGGGTTCAGACGATAGGAATGAAATCAGGGGTTCAGTTGCTGGTCCCAGAACAGGACAGACACCACTACCCAAATCTGTGGCCTCAAAGTCTTTGGTTACCTCCAGTTTGGGATAGGTTGGTTCTAGAGATGGATGTGAAGCAAGTACCTCTGATAGTACTTATGTAGCTTCTACCACGGGTGCTTGTAGGAAGTGGAAGTCAAGGACACTATTTCAGAATCAGAGTTCTCACAATAAAGACTCTGGTTCTTATAAAAACCAGGGAAAACACGAATTCAAGGAACAGATAATATTATATTCACCCTCTAAGAATTTTTAATGAGAGCAAATTTTTAACATTGATAATTTGTTATGGTTTCTTTTTTATGTTTTATATTTAACCTTTATTGTATTTTTTCCATTACCCTTCAGTCCCCTTATACCCCCTCCCCCAGCAGTCACCACCGTGTTGTCCATGTCCATGAGTCCTTTTTTCTTTTCACTCAATCACTCTACTCTCTATCCCACCACAAGCTGCCATCCTGTTCACCATCTATACGTCTGTCCCCATTTTCCTGGTTAGTTCAGCTTGTTCATTAAATTCCACATATGAGTGAAATCATATGGTCTTTGTCTTTCTCTGGAGCTACACTCTTTGGTTTGAGGTGCTCTTCATTGCTTAACAAAAAATTGTTCCAGTCTTCCTTCATTTAAGAGCTTCTTCAGTGGGTCTGCTGATAATAAGAAAAACAAAACAAAAATGACACAGGTACATGCAGAGAAAGGGTTTCACCTAATATTGGGCCATTTGAAAGAGGCATTTCCAGAAGAGACGGAATATGGAGACTCTGGACTGTGTTTACTGCGTTTGAGGCAGCTGAGCAGGCCTCAGCTCCCCCTGTGCTCTCCTCCCTGCCAGCTTTCTGCAGAGGCTATTCTCTTTGCAGCCATTATAAGCTAGAGGGTTTTCTCACTGACAGTTCTTAAAAATTTAAAGGCTGTCACTTTCTTAAATTCCTCCCAAAAGTGTTTTTTAATTTGGCTGACAACCTATATAAATTAGACTTTTTTCTTAGTGAACATGACCTCTGTAACTTCTGTCCGTCTCTTCCCTGTGTTTCACAAATGATCTATTTTCACTTTATCGCTTTTGGAAGGCTTATTTTTTGAGTATACAATACTGGATTGATAACAATAACTTTCATTTTAGCAATTGCATGGATATAATTCGGGGCTTTTGATTGTGTTTTTTGGTTTTTGTTTTTTGGATTTCAGGTTAACTTTCCAGTTTGCTTTAAATACCTTATACTTGCTGTTGAGATTTTACTATATTGGCAACTTGTGGTGCAAAAAGCATCATTTACTGAGACAGTGTATATTATTTTTAAACTTTTTTTCTTTAATTGTATTTTCCCCATTACCATTAATCCCCCTATACCCTCTTCCACCTCCACCCACCGCCTCCCCCACAATCACCACAGCACTCTCTATGTCCATGAGTTCTTTCTCTTCTTTACCCGGTCCCTCCACCCTCCCAAACTGCCCCCAGAGCTGGCGGCTTGCTTGTTAGTTCAGATTGTTCATTAGATTCCACATGAGTGAAATCATGTGGTATTTGTCTTTCTCTGAAACAGTATATATTGTTGAAAGATGTTAATTTAGGTTAATTTTAGGTTTTAGAAATTAAAAGATTTGGTGGACTTAGATAAACAAAAAAGGTATTAACTAGATCAGCCAGTGAATATAAGAATACTTAACCTGCTCCTTGTAATGTAAAGATTGTACCCAGAGATGCATGCCAGTGTCCTCTAGGGGTGTGGCTGTGCCTGTCTATATTTTGTGAAGCATCAGAACATTAACATGATATAAGGTCATTGTCTTGTGTGGGTAAGCAAGACTGTCAGGACTAAAACTGGTGGGAATACCGTTTTCCACCTTTACTTACTGATTGTTGTTTCTGAATGTTCATAACATTGATGTGAGAACTTCAGAAGGTTTAGATTTTTCAAACTTTGCAAAATTCAAAAGCAAAGTTGAATCTTTTAAAGGTTGGAGTTTTTTCTGACACTTGGTAGCCTACTGACCTGGCACTGCCCCTTTCTGCAGAGGTTCCAGTGGCTCAGGCCAGAATCCACAGCTGCACTTCATGTACTGGGGCTGTGTGTCAGCCCCCTGAACACTGTAGAGCTTAAGGTGGTCAGACCTGTTCCACAGTAAAATAAGTAAGTCAGTAAAGTTCTTTATCTGTGCGTTTACATCAGTGGTTCAGAAAACTGTCTGTTTGTAAACTATAGAGAAAGAAGCAGGTGGATTTTGGAAAGGCTTTCAAGTAGTCAAAAATGATTAAACCAAGCTTACTTATTCATATTTTTCCCCAATGGTTTTTGATAAAGTAATCTTCCAATCTGCTAATTACTTTATAACTGATTCATTTGTATATAGTAGGCATGCATTAGTTCATTAGTTGAAATTCATCTTGGAAACTAAAAATAATTCAAAGATAATGTACATAATAGAGTTTTGTCTAGTGTCTTGAGCTTTTGGGGGGATTTTTGTTTTGCTTCTATTTGCCCAACATATTTTAATTGTTTGGAGACTCTATTTATGTTTCTATTCCAGCAAAAGGGCAAAGAAAAAAGAGGGCCAAATGATCTCTAAGGACAGTTCTAACTATAAGCTCATTTATTTTCAGTGAACAAAGGAGAGTAGGTAAACACCCATTCCTGGTCTAAGGTAGAAGATAATTATCAAAGCCAAGAGCAAACACTGCATTTAATGGCAATTCATTAGAAGCACTCTCTTCAAAACATGGAACAAGAATGCTTAATATTACTCTTCATTTTTAGAGACATAGATCTTTAGTAATTAAGGCAACAAAAATGAGACATAAATATTAAAAAGGATAAGTAATACATCTGAGACTATTTTGAAAGAACTTATGATTCTGCACTTAGAAAATCTAGGAAAAAGTTACTAAAATTAATGAAGGAAATTTAGTAAGGTTAGTGGAATACAAAGCAAATATATTGGGTTGGCCAAAAAGCCTACATGTTTTTTTTTCCATAAAATAAAAGACATTTTTTCATTTTTACCAATAACTTTATTGATTTAGATATTTTGAGTATATTGGCTATCTGTTATGTGGTATATCATTGATTGTTTTTAATTAATGTCTCAGTTTGATTGCTGTCAACTTCAACTGGTCTACCTGACTGTGGAGCATCGTCCAGTGAGAAATCTCCAGCATGAAACTTTGCAAACCACTTTTGACACATTTGATCAGTCACAGCACCTTCTCCACACACTGCACAAATCTTTTTTTGCATTTTAGTTGTGTTTTTAACTTTCTTGAAATAAGACAGCACAATATACTGAAAATGTTGGGTATTTTCTTCCATCTGCAATATTAAAATGGTTACACAAAAATTCAACAATTTTGGTAATTTTTTTAAACGTATGCTGATATGACAGCTGTCACAATATAGTCTAACAAGACTGTTTCAAATGAAGTTAAAGACAACTAAGTACTACTAGTGGCATCTCACAGGGAAACCCACACAAACCTTTTGGTCAACCTAGTAATAAAATCAATAGCTTTCTCATTCCTATGAAATAACCAATTGAAATGTAATAGGAATGAAATGTTCCATTCCCAAGTCACTGTTACATAGAAACTATACCATATATGAGTGAATCTACCAAAAATATTTAAAACTTAGGTGAAGAACACTGGAAAACTATACTGAGTGACATAAATCAGGAAATTTAACCTGAAAGCCAAAAAAACCTCCCCAAACCCCCCCCAAAAAATCCCAACCCTGAATTATATCCATGTAATTGCTAAAATGAAAGTTATTATTATCAATCCAGCATCGTCTACTTAAAAATAGACATTCACATTTCAGTTGGGAAAAATCAAGTGTTCCTAAATTATTCCAAAACTCAGTGTCATCCCAAACAAGCCATCAGTAAGATTTTTAAAATTTGACACATTGATTTTAAAGTTTACTTTGGAGAGAAAATTACATATCGATCACCATGAATATTTTTAAAAGATGATCAGTAAGATAGGGTTTTGCTTCACTAAAGTCAAAACTGTGACCAAAAGCTGTTGGAACAAACCTCTGTGACATATTAGTAGGAGGAGACAAGTCAGGGAAGAGAAGAGCGAATTACAAACCTGCCCAGGTACTGATTTCCTGTGACGCCCTTCATCCTGACCCGTTCTCCACCAGATGAGCCCGATTCTCCTCTTAGATCTAGGGTCTGTTCGAGGGTCAGGCCAGTCCAAGGGACTCGGGGGAAACTGGCTGTCACTTTCCGCCAGTCCTTTTCTCACGTCAGCAGGGCCGGTGTGTGTCATTGCACCACGCTACACGTGGTTAGTTGAACACGTGGTTAGGTGTAACCACCGAAGGGCGCCGAGGCGATGGAGGAAGCACCGCCTGCCGCAGCAGGACGCCCTATGCAGCACCCAGGCCCCGGTTATCTCTCTTGTCATAAGTCATATTTTTCTCTTCTAGGATATATATGTGTTTTTAAATCTGGGAAACACACCATTTCCAAATTCCTCCCCAGACGTTCTTTTTAAGGTGGCGCTATGTTGACTTGTGGGCTGAACCAAGTAGCGCTATTATCAAAAATGATGGTGACTTTTGTTGAGGTGATAGTAGACAGAATTCACGCAGTGGAGTTTTAGTGATTACCTTTCATTCTCCGTGGTAGATTTCTTCTGACGCCCATGCTTGAGTAGTTAAAGAATACAAAATTATTCTATATTCTGCCTGTCTTTCTCGCAGTATGGGATGGATTAGAGGCAAAAATCATAGGTCATTACTGTAAAATTTTAGGGAAGACGGGGGTGTTTGAAAAAAGGTAGTGGCAGTGGGTGGATTTGAGAAATTAAAGTGAAACCAACCGGATTTGCTGATTGATTGTTAGTGGAAGTGGAGGAGAAAGAGGAGTTGGTAGCATCAGCTCTGGAAGGGGGATGAAACGGCAGGGGTCTGCAGGTTCGGGTGCTGGGGCAAACGGGTAACTGTGCTGAAGGAAGGAGACTTTGGTGAGAAAACACAGGCACCTCGTGGGCAGTAATGGCAGCGCCAGGCAGCAGAAGTCACAGATCAAGTCCACGTTGCTTCACAGCAAACATACGATGTTATAGGCAAAAACTGGTTCTGGATGTTAGACTGAGGCATGGCTTCAGATTGCAGTACGAAAACAGCTTTACAGTGAGTGGTCCTCCAGGAAATCCACCGGAGAAGAGTTACCTGGGGCCACCTAGGGCTACAAAAATGGCCTGGCAAAAAGAAAGCAGGAAAGTGACTTGTGATCGCAGACAAGTTTGGGTTGCCTGCCCTGGGAGGAGGAAGAACCCTGGATACGTGTGTAGACGGAGCTGAAGGTGGTAGGCTGATCCCCGAGGAGCGCTCAGGAAGACTATTGCCCATCCTGACACTGGTGTTCGTTGTCTGACTTTGCACCCACAGCCCAGCAAAACGACTTCACAGCGCCGTGGATTGCCGGAGCGCCATTACTGATGCACCGCCGAGCTGCTTGTCTCTGGCCTGCTTGCTCTCTCTCTCTAGGGCACTGTTTCCTTGTGCCATTGTTAGACTGAAGAGTCTCCCTGCATCCTTTGTTTTCTGTCAGATTAAATTCCAGTGCTTTACTCTATCATTCAGAAATTGTTGTCATGACCCACCCTTTTCTATGAATGCAAATCCTACATTCCGGGAAGATCATTGCCATCTTTCAAATATGCTGTGTAAACCTAGAATGTTCATATATCTTCCTGACATTAAGATTTGTATTTTCTTCTTTCTGAATATGTTCAAGGGTCGTTATAACATTGTTTATAAGAGTAAAATACCATGAGTCACCTAAATATTCAATCATTTGGATTTATCGACTATGTTATGCTGTAAGCATTTGCTATGAGGTAGTATACAATTATTAAAAATGCTCTACTAAACTATTTAGTGACTTGGAAAATGGCCTTGATATATTGGTAAGTAAAAAAGACCAGAATACTGAATAGTGCTAGTATAACCCATTTTTTTTGCAAAAAACCCCACAAAAATTATACCTATAATTTTCTAAAGTTGTCTTCTAAATTATATACAATAATTATGTGTTACTTTCATAATCAGGAAGATAATCCTTTTGTTAAAAATAAATTTGTTATGATTAGTTTAGAGAGAAAATAAATAACAGTGAAAAATTATTTATCTACAGAGAAAGGTCTTTAAATTAAGGAAAACAAAAGAGACTTCCTTCCCCTCGTGCACATACTCCTTCTACTTCTGTTCCTCTCAACCCTAGGCAGAATTCAGAATGACTGTCGGTAGTAAGTATAGTCAGTGACCTTGGCTTAGCAACTTTAGTTCTGATCCAAGCCCCTCCACTGGATGGCTTCCTTAGTGGTGGGCATGAACAGCCCATCAGGGCTTCACTTTTTAAAAAAAACTAATAAGCTTCAGTGAATAGACTTCTAATTAAATAAACAAACCTCCACAGAGAGTGTATAGTAGGCATTTAGCCTGTGTTAGTGTTCCCTCTAAAGCCACGATTTTCAACCACTGTGCCACCGAATGTTTAAAACACGCAACACCTAACTATTTAGTCAGAGGCACTGACCCCTTTTCTCTTAGATTGTCAAATAAAAAAATGACAACTTACACAACAATAGCTTGTGGTGTGAATGAATCAAAATTATACCTATTTTTATGGTCAAATTGGCAAAAAAATTTTTGGTGTGCTGCAGAATTTAGGTAATTTGTGTGTGCCACGAGATGGAAAAGGTTGAAAATCACTGCCCTAGAAAAACTGCTAGCTCAGAAATTTAATGTTTTCTTAGACTGAAATTGAAGAAATAAATCACAGGTCCTTGAAAGTTCCAGTTTCAAAACTTCAGGCCCTTAACAATATTCATTGTGAGATCTTTGGAATATTAATTCATTGTATTCATGTGGATAATTTATTTATAAAAGGATTAAGTTCTTTAGAAGACAGTATTTTCAAATTTTCACTGACTCTGTTAATTCACTTTTAACACAATCAAAAGCATTTACACTCCAAAAGGAGGCGTTATTTCATGTAGTTCCAATGACTTGTCTTCTTCACTTTAGGTCACTGTTGGCAGAGCAGACATGGAAGACCTGGACCTCTGCGCCACATCTCGGGAGAGGCGGTTCCGTTTGTTTGCCTCTGTGGAGTGCGAGGGGCAGTTGTTCATGACTCCAAATGACTTTATTCTGGCTGTTACAACCGATGAGCCCAAATGTAAGTGTGTTTTTTAAATCACCTTGATAATTTTATAAGATTTGTTCTTATCTCCAGTGTGCTGCAGTATGTTTTTCGGAAGAACTAACCAAATAATGTGGTATTTTGAAAGACATTATGCTATAAAATTTTATCAGACTAATAGTTTACAATACAAATAAGTGATAATTGAGATCCCTTCTAGAACTAAAGTAATTGATTACTCTCATATAGCTTCAAATATTATTTTAACTTTAGTTTCAAAAGATGTATTATTAAAAAATTAGACATACATAAAAACATTAAAAATAAAATAAACATTAATGTTAGCTTTAAGAAATAAAATTTATCCAGTAGAACTGAAGTCCCTCTTCATCCAAGTTATATTTATATACGCAGTAACTTCACATTAAATAAGTTTAGAAAATCAGAAAATCCTTTGAAGAACAATCTTAATGGCTCTTTAGTCTTTATGAGGAAAAGCTAATAATATTGAACATGGTGACATATCCGGCAGAATGAATATGTACTTTGTGAATAATTTACCCTGGAGATCTCATAAACCCTACAAAACTCAAGAGTGTGTCTCACTTCCTCTTTTGACAAATAGCTTCTGAACACTGCGTGAGAGCGTGTGCATGTACTTCTGTGCCATTTATTTCTCTCCTCTCCTTACTGCTATCATTCAAAAGCAACAGAATAATAAATATTATTTGCATTGTTCTGCTCATTATGAAAAGGAGGATGTCTTTAAATGTGAATGTATACAGTACCATAATTAAGGTTAAATGCTGAATTCTACTTTGTAGATGCATGATTTTAACCACTTAATTATATGTTTCTATAAATAACCTTGGGTAAAGAAAGGATGCTGTTGTTCCATAATGAAGAAATCTATCTGCCTAGAAATCAGTTTGCTAAATATTAGAACATACTCCCTTTTGATCTTAAAATGATTCATTGTTTTAAAAAAGAGAATGTTATATAGCAAAGGAAATGCCTATCTTATAATCTTGAATTTGATAGGTTGTTTACATTAATTATGGTTAATTTCACAGAAATAACCACATCATCATGTAGGGATATTTCTGGTTGTCATTACTGTAATGTAGCAAAAATACTTAATATTGACCAGTTTCTAATTCAGCTGTATGAGAGGACTTAATCCTATATAAACCTGGAGGTAATTCTTGGACAGTCATTAGATACTCACAGTGTTCAAATCTGAGCAAAGGAAACAGCCGTATGACTCACATTTGTTCCAATGTTATAAGAGTCATAGCTTTTGAGATCTTCAGGAATGTGAAGAGGAATCAGAAAGAGAAGGTGGTCCCTGGTGTCTTACTTAACCATGACATCATTAGGGGAGAAGAATGAAAATTCTTCCCTGTGTCCCCATCTTTCCCATTTACCCTAGAGAGACCTGACTTTTAAATCATTATCAGAGATACTAATACAGTAGAGATCATGGGAACACTTTAAAATTATAATTTCTCTATGTTAATGTTTTATATTCTAGTATGAATATTCAATAAACACCATTATCTGTGTTTTTAAGACCATAGATATTTGACATGAAGTGAATTCACTTACTTTATAAATCCAGAAATCCTCAAAGTAAGATAATGATTATGGAAAAATGTGTTTTCTATTAAATTTATTTATTATGAATGGTTTGTAGTATGTGAATAAATATATGCCATAAATAAAATATCTTGGATCCAAATCTTGAGGTTAAAGAAACTTTGCCTTTGATATATGAAAGCTTGGTGTTATAAGTTACCAATTTTGATAGTTATCTAATTCTTATATGTTTGTTTATTATAGTTGTTAAAGCGTGGAAGTCATTTTCCAAACAGGTAAGTTAGAGCTCTTGGTGTGCATATTCTCTCTCTGTCTCTTCATGCACACACATGCACACACATATATAATGTAATATCTGTTTCTTTCTGGACATTAAATCGCATCCGAGAGCGACTTGAATATGTGGATCAGTGGTAACTCTCATGTGTGAATGTAAATTGGTATGCCCACTTTGGAAAACAGTTTGACAGTATCTACTAAGATTGAAGATCCACATGTCCAATACCTATCCGTTATACTCCTGGGTTCAAGTTTTACAACAGCGGATGCATCTGTACCTGATAAAGTAAGCTTGAATATGCCCTATGATCCAGTGATTTCATACTAGTGTGCATAAGCAAAGAAACTTTCACATATGCAAGGCAGGTTCATAGGAATGTCCATAGGTTGTTCCTGGTGGCCAAAAAGATTGTGATACAATAGCAATAGTAGAACTGACAAATGAGTTTTGATGTAGTTTTTCCGACTGACTTATTTCACTTAGCTTTAATGTTCGCAAGGTGCATTCATGTTGTTGCAAGTGGCAGCATTGCATCTTTTCCAATGGCTGAGAGTATTCCATTGTGTATGTACCACATCTTTATCCAGTCCTCTACTGAAGGGCACCTGAGCTGTTTCCATGTCTTGGCCACTGTGTGTAATGCTGCAGTGAACATGGTGGTGCATGTATCTTTGTGAGTAGCTGTTTTTAATTCTTTTAGGTAGATACCCAGAAGAGGAGTTGCTGGGTCAAATGATAACTCTATTCTTAAATTTTGAGGCACCTGCGTACTATTTTCCACAGTGGCAGCACCAGTTTACATTCCCACCAGCGTTGAATGAGGGTTCCTTTCTCTCCACAACCTCTCCAACACTTGTTATTACTTGTTTTGTTCATAGTAGCCATTCAAACAGGTGTGATATAGTATCTCATTGTAGTTTTGATTTGCGTTTCCCTAGTAGCTAGTGAGGGTGAGTATCTTTTCATTTACCTGTTTGCCATTTGTGTGTCTTCTTAGGAGAAGTGTCTGTTCAGGTCCTCTGTACATTTTTAATTGGAGTGTTTGTTTGGTGTTAAAAATATGAGTTCTTTATATATTTTGGATATTAACTTCTTATCAGAGCTGTTGTTTGCAAATATCATCTGCCATTCAGTTGGTTGCCTTTTTGTTTTCTTGATGATTTCTTTTGCAGTGAAGGTGCTTTTTTAGTTTGATATAGCCCCATTCATTTATTTTTATCTTTACTTCCATTGCCTTTGGAGTGAAATTTATAAAATCTTTTCTAAGTCCAATATCTATAGGTTTAGAATCTATGTTTTCTTCTATGTAATGTATTGTTTCAGGTCTTATATTTATGTCTTTGATCCATTTTGAGTTAATATTTGTATATGGGGGTAAACAGTAGTCTAGTTTCATTCTTTCCAAGTGGCTTTCCAATATTCACATCACCATTTATTGAAGAGGTTAGCTTTTCTCCATTGTATATTTTTGACTCCTTTCTTAAAAATTATTTTTACATATACTGTGGGTTTATTTCTGTACTCTCAGTTCTGCTCCATTCGTCTGTGTGTCTGGGGTTTTTTTTTTTCCTGCCAGTACCATACTGTTTTGATTATCATCACTTTGTGGTATAACTTGAAGTCAGGGAGTGTGATACCTACAGCTTCATCCCTCACCCCGTCCCCCTATTCAGGATTGCTTTGGCTACTCAGGGTCTTTTGTAATTCCATACAAATCTGATGATTTTCTTCTATTTTTTTAAATGTCATTGGGATTTTAATGGGGATTGCATTAAATCTGTATATTGCTCTGGGTAATAGGAACATTTTAACTAGATTAATTCTTCCAGTGCATGAACGTGGACTGTCTTTCCATTTCATTATATATTTTTTAATCTCTTTTAATAATACCTTGTAGTTTTCAGCATATAGGTCTTCCACATCCTTTGTTAAGTTTATTCCTAGGTGTTTGATTCTTTTTGTTGCAATTGCAAAAGGAATTTAAAAAAATTTTTTTTTCTGAAATGTCATTGCTAGTATATAGGAACGTGGTGGATTTTTGTACATTCAACATAATACTGGAAGTCCTAGCCAGAGCAGTCAGGCAAGAGAAAGAAACCAAGGCATTCAAATCGGGAGTGAAGAAATGAAAGTGTCACTTTTTGAAGATGACATGATTCTTTATGTAGAAAACCCTAAAGACTCCTCCAAACTGATTAGAAACAATAAATAAATAAATACAGTAAAATCACAGGATTTAATAATATTTTTAAAAAGATATAAGTAAACAGAGAAATATATTATGTTCATGGATGATTCATTTGGAAGAATAAGAACCCCAGATTTTCAAAACAGTTCTGAAAAGGAAGAAAAGAAAAAAAGAAGAGAACATTTGGGCCTATATCATGTTAAGATTAGTAATAAAGGTATAATAATTAAAGTAGTATTGTTATTATTGCAATATTTTAATTAGATCAACACAGTATACTGTAGCATCCAGAAACAGACATAGGCATGTATGGGAAGATCTATAAATCATTGGAGAAACGATTGACCTGTAGATATTAAAACAACAGCCTTTCTTACATTTGGGCAAATTAAATTAGGTCTCAAATTGACCACCATATACAAAAGCAGATTTCAGATGGATTAAGTTCTTATTTTTGAGAAACAAAAATTTTGATATATTATAAGCAAAATGAGAAGCTTGGGAAGTTTTTATCAGACAAAGACACATAAAGAAAAACTCAAAGGAAATTATTGGTAAATTTTACAAAGTTAAATATCAAAAACTTTGGCATTTTAAAAGATAGTATCAACAATGTCGAAAAATGTATGACAAATGAGAAAATATGCTTGCCATATTTTAACAGTAAATCTAAAGCGTCTTGTATATATAAAGGCTCCATATCACTAGTAATCAGGGATATGCAAACTAACCAGATATGATGCTATTTCACAACCATCAGATTCTCAACTTCCAGGAATCTAACAATACCAATACTTAGTATGGACAAGAAGAGAAGGAGCCAGGTGAGATTGTAAATTGGTATATTCACTGTTGAGGGAAATTTGACTAGTAAAGTTGAAAATGCATATTAAAAATTCCACTTTTAGGTGTGTATACTAGGTAAACATTTGTGTGTTTATACCAGGAGTCCTGTACATATTTCCTGTAATAGCAGAAAAAAATTAGAAACATTATAAGTATCTGTCAGTAGAGAAATGAGTGAAGGAACTGTGAAATAGGCATATCAAGGACAAATACAGTAATACAAAGCTAAAATGAACAAATGCATAGAGCTACTTATGTTATCAACATGAACAGACCAAGCAAACGTGAGGTTAAGTGAAACAGCAAGTTGCAGAATAATATAGACCACCTGTTCTTTAAAGTGCAAAGACCTTTTTAGGGACCCACAGGGTCAAAGCTGTTTTCATAACAATACTGAGAAGATGCCTGTTTTATTTCTCTCATCCTGTGGCAAGGCAGCATGATCAGTGATGACTGTCACTCTGACAGCTTACAGAACATGCATGTGTGTGTTCCTGTGTTCTAAGACTTTATTGTTTCTATTTCCACATGCATTAATATAGAGTTATGTTTCAGAACTGCCAATATAAATAACTGCTGTGTAACTATGAAAATGAAGAGTATTTGGCAGGAAAATATGCCCATATATTAGATGCAGAGACTGAGTTACTGAATAGTATGTACAAAATGATTTACTAATTGTCACAATAATAACACAATTCTATGTAAATATGCCTGAGAGAGAATTAAACTAAAAGAGTATTAAATTTTTGTGGCTCATCCATGAATTACAGTTAATTTTTTTCTGTACTTACTAATTTCCATATAATTATGTGTATTAACTATATACTAAGACAAAATTGTGTACATTTAAGAAAATTGTGTAAATCCTTCAAAAGGCAACTATAATTCTAGGTAACTGAATTCAGTCCAGCAAATATTTACTTGGTACCTGTTTGCAATACTGCCATGTAATTCTGACAGTGACCACCCAGAGTTATTGTCAGACTCTACATGTTTAAGGATCCAGTCCCCAATAAGACTGCCTTCCTTTCAGATGCCAGCTGTAAGTTCAAGAGTCCCAGGCCACCCATACTTCTGACAAGTGGCCACAAACCCAGGCAATGCCCACAACTCACCTCAAGTTTTAATAATTTGCTAGACTGACTCACAGAACTCAGCAGCCTTCTACACTTAAAGATATAGTTTATAACTATAAGGGACACAAATAAGGACCAGCCAAATGATGACACACACAGGGTAAGGTTACAGGAGGGCTCCAAACACAGAACTTCTGTGCCCTCTCCCCATGGTACCAGGTGTGTCACCCTCCCTCCTGGCATATCTGCATATTCACCAACCTGAAAGCTCCACTGAGCTTGGTGTCAGGGGTGTTCACTGGGGGTTTCACTGCATAGGTCTGATGGACTGGGCCATTGGCCACGTGATTGACCTCAGGCTCCAGTCCTTGTCCTCTTCCCTCCCCAAAGTCTGGGCTAGCTGAGAGCCCCAGCACTCTGACCACACGATGTTCTTTCTGGTTGTAGGCCCCCACCCTGAGTCATCTCCTTAGTGTAAGCTCAGGTGTGATGCGAGGATAGAGTCTTCCTCCCGGGAACCTGGGACAAAGACTAAATCAGCTTCTTTATTATACAGCACTACTTGTGTATAAAGGACTCAGATAGGCACTGGAGTGGGGAGAGAGATTCCCAGCCTGAATGGAAATAGGGATTTCAATAAAACTGAACAGTCCTTAGATTTAGCAAAAGACAAAGAAGATGAGTGTGTCGGTTGGATGATCTAGATCAGAAGAAACTAAATTATTACTAAAATAAACTGCCTAGAATCAGTAAGGATCTGGCCATTTACTAGTTGTGTGACCTTGGGTTAGTTATGTTTTTTAAGACTCAATAAAATATGCAAAATGAGAATTGTCTTTTAGAATTAAATGAGATATTGGAATAGCCCGTGGCCAACCATATTGAGAGTACTTGATGAAAGATAGTTAAGTTTAAAATGAATACACATAAACAGTTAAGTTAAAGTAAAAAAGAAATTAATATTTATATAGTAGAAATGATAAAAATTAAAGTATATAAAGCATTCAAAATATTTTTTAATCTCTTGCTCTAACAAAAATGCTTATGAGTTTAGTGTTGTTCAAACAGTAAATATCCCAGCTTCTCATCATTATTCATACCTGAATTTTCACCTCTCTACCGTGTTGCCCATTACCTGGTGGCATCTGTTACCTGCAGTGCAGGGATAACACTGTGAAGGAAACGAAAGCCAGAATTCACAGATGGGCTTCAGGATGTCCATAAATCCCCTAAAAATGCCTCTTCTGCCCTTGGCACCCAGGGCTTCCTTATTTGCATACCAACTCCACTTTGTAAAGAAAGATGGCTTATAAATGCCACAGCACATTTTTAGGTACAAGTACCTCAGGAAGAGTTTGTTTAAAGTGTTTCTAAATATCAGTGTACATAAAAGTCTAGATATCTTGTTACAAACACATTCTGATTTAGTAGATGCAGGATGGGAACTGAGATTCTGTGTTTCTAACAACCTTCCAGGTAGCGATGCTCATGCTGTTGGGTAACCATTACTGTGAGTGGCAAGAATCAGATCTGGAAATGGAAGTAGTTTCTAGTGTTTCTTTTTCAGTGTGCTACTTAGCAGACTAATTTTTTCTTAATAGATGCAAATCCCTTTATTTCTTTTTTTAACAATTTATTTATTTTTAGAGAGAGGGGAAGGGAAGGAGAAAGAGAGGGAGAGAAACATCAATGTGTGACTGCCTCTCACGTGCCCCCTACTAGGGACCTGGCCCACAACCCAGGCATGTGCCCTAATTGGGAATCGAACCAGCGACCCTTTGGTTCAAAGGCTGACGCTCAGTCCACTGAGCCACACCAGACAGGACTTAATTTTTAAATTTCAAATTATTTCAGTTTATCTCACCAAATTCTTTAATAATTTTTCTTCACATTTAACCAAATTCTAGTTTTCACTTAGTTATTTTCAATACAATATATATAATAAATTCAAAATTGTTTTATCTAAAGAATAATTCAAATGTTTAAATTTTCTAAAATAGTTTCCCCCACCACCAGCTGTGATAGTTTGATTAAAAACAAAACCCAATTAATCAACAATTGAAGTCTGTTTCCTTTACTGAATATTTAAATTAAAATTAGAAAAAAGAACTGAAAATGTCCACAATAATTCAATGTCCATGTCCTCCCATTTCATGTAATGTCGTAATTCTTTGAGTCACTATTAAAATAGTCTTCATTCCTTCCCGATACAATCTTTTGTCCATTTATTTCTTCCACCACAAAGCCCCCTAAACCCAAAAGGGCCACAGAGAGCCGACCGTGTGTGAAGCCAGGGGGTCTTCTCTGACCTTCATTAGGAAGCCTGCTTTTTCCAGTGACTTTCTCAAAACTGTCTTCTTCTAGCTGGCTCTACAACTTAAACTCACCGTTTTATCTTCATTTGGTTATCATTTGCTACCAGGTATAGCATCTTTATTATTTATTTTATGTTTGGACTGTGGACAAATACTAGGTTTTGTGGGTGGCAAATAGGCTACATACAGCCATGTCTTAGGTCTTCTAAGTGAATTTTTTTGGATAGGAATTCAAATATTTTTTATCTCTTTTATAATTAATTTACCTATAATCAGCATTATGTCACCTTATGTTATAGGAATTAAATCAAATGCTCTCAGAAACACCACCCATTTGGAAAGGATCATCAAAGCTATTTCGAAATCTTAAAGAAAGAGGTAAGTTGACTTTATTAACTTAGTACTTAAGCATTTTAATATTGATGTGATGTTACTTATACTGATATATACAGATTTTCTTCATGTTTAAAATAATTTTACAACTATGTGTATATATGTGTGCATAGAGAAAAAGCTGAGGAGAAAAACAGAAAAATGTTAACAATGGTTGTTTCTACGTAGTAGGATTAAGGGTGTTTTTTATTTTACTTTTTATATATATTATTTACATCTTGTAAAAATTTTTACAACAAAATGAACTTTTAGAGGTGAAAAACATTTTTAACCACATTGAGAGGTATAGGTTATATTTACCTATAGAAAACATTTTTCAAAAATACTAATCTCTAAATCTGTTTTACTTCCAGGAATTATAGGTTTTCTTAAATTTAATCAATATAAAAAACTTACTGGATCTGTCATTGGTCTCCCAATATGAACATGTTTCTTTTAAATACAACTCTTACTGCAAAATTCACTTGTTTCAGTTTACTCTGTTATCCATGTCTATGTATCTAACTTAACTCACTAATTCATACATACATACAGTCAAATTATATAGCTTTTATTGCAGTTTTCCTTTACAGTGTGCTTTTTGTACAAATTTATAGCAAAAAGTAATAAAATATTTAGAATTAATTTAATCTTAAAACAGAATGTTCCTTTGAGATAATTTTTTATATATTCAACTATAAGAAATATGAAATAAAAATATTAAAGAACTTATATAAAGTTACCTTTTTCTTTTTCATCAATTTTAACTATAGTAATTTGAAAATGTTTTGCCCTCACATGAAGACAAATAGTTTAAAGGAGCAGTTTTAATCCATATATTTTATGTAAGTAGAATTAAAAATTGCTTCCACCTGGTTCTCATGGAATCTGAAAGGAGAGGGCACTTTTACTTTAAGCTTTTCATAACTTAGGGCTTTAAAATCTGCAAAACTGGTGCCAAGGATCTTTAAAGGTCTTAGACATTTTCCTGGAAGGTGTCTGAAGGATTGCCACTGGGATCTTAGGGTGGGTGGTAGCATCAGGACGCTCTCGCACTGAGCCAGTTTGAACAACAGTCCAGTGGAGCAATGGAGACTGAGCCCGTTTTGGGTCCCATTTCCTGCCCCCTCCTCCACCCCGGGCATTTACGCTTGCTTTCTTTTTTCGTTTGTTTGTTTTTTTGTTTTTTCTTGAGGGATCCTTATGAACTCTAGGTATTGTATCTTTATATACATCGACCATTCCAGAATCTTTCTCCCATAACATGCGTGGCAGTCAACCAGAACTGTGTCTATAGGTCGCAATATCCTAGTACAAACAGAAGGGGATGCTTTCAGGGCCTCCTGGCTCCTCCCCTTCGTGACTTCTGACAAACCGCCTGACAGCGACTCCTCTTCTCTCTGTTCTGTGACAAAGAGGCCAGCCTCAAAGAACACCAGGTAGAAGGGAGGTTTAAAGTTCCCAGTACGATTATGTAAGGGTTCTTTGTACCCTTTTACCAAGCATCAGGACTGGTATCTGGATAAGTGTTATGGGCTTATTCCCAATTTTAATTTTCTCTGGGTCTACTTGGAAAGTGAATTAACACATTAATTCTAGTCTTGAGTATTATAGTCCAAAACCAAGAATGTGAGTAACAATTTGTATTTTTATGTACTCCAAATCAACTCCTTTTAAAGTTTGTGATTCTGGCATTACAGAGAACTCAAGCTGTAGTATATATATATATGAAGCACAAACCATTTAATGAAAATAAAAACTTCTTAGATTATACTTAATAGAAGCATTAATTTTATCAGCAATAATGATATTTTAAAAGCAGAAAAAGAATAACTAGAGTTTGTTTTTTTAATGCAATGCAGAAATCAAAATTCTAAAGAATGTCTAAATGTTTAATTCAACTGTTAGTAAGAATTAAGTACTTTACAGTTTTAACTATTTCCAACCTTTTTATTTTATGTTTGATTCATACACTGAAAACTAGCAACAAGTTTAAAAGCTATAGCTATTAATAAACATTATAATTTTGATTTTTATTGCCAATACTACATATATCCAAAAGCATTAATGAGAATTTTATATGGGTTTCTACAGAGACGTGTGAACAGTGAAAGTAAAATCAATTTTGTTGCTTTTTTTGCTATGATTTTATAATAAGTTTGGTCTCAGTTAAAACAATATTTACCATCTTCTTTAAAACCATAAGTTCTTTGTTAATATTACTTATTGCTATTATAAGAATATTTTGCTTGATAAATATGAAGAAAAAGTAGTACATATTTTTATGTAGCATAACTGGTACTGTTTTTTTTCTAGGTGTGATTTCTTACACAGAATATCTTTTTCTTTTGTGTATTTTAACAAGTAAGTGTACTCGGTAAATGTATTTCCAAATGTAATTTTTTTAATCAGAATTTTAGAAAACCTTTCTTAGATTCTCTTACTATTGAAAATCACTTTAGGTCTGCCCATGCTTTTTGCAAAATTTATGTCTAAATGACCACAGAAAATGCTAAGTATGGCATGTCAAGTCAAAATCATAAATATTATTATGCCTTACAGTATAGTGGGAAAATACTCGTAAATTATAAAATTAATATCATATATCAATCCCCGTGGTTTCATCTACATGAGAGCCTAAAGGTCAGGACATACAATGATTTGTAAATTTTGTGCTACCCTCATTCGAATCACATTTTCTGTAAAACTAGCATGAAAGAATGAGTCTTTTAACTAGTAAGTTTGTCAGAATACCCATCATACATCCTCAAACAGCTTCATTTTTCTCTTCCTCTTACATGCAGCAATTCTTACGAAATATGTGAAGGGTTTACTAAGGTTTTTACTTAAATTTCCTTGCACCTAATGGTGGAGTAGCTATACTCCAGCCACCTGACTTTTCCGTTCCCTTATTCCCATCTCGGAAATGAGTACCTCCTGCTCCCTCTGCCTGAGTGCTTGTCTTCCACATCCTCATGCTAGTAAGCATCACTCAGGTTTCCTTCGACATGTGAAGACGCAGGGAACCCTTCCTTGACCATCCTTTCTAAAATGGCTCCCTCTCTCATCACCTCCTTTGTATCCCTTACAGTGTTTTATTCTCTTCATAGTACTTAAACTATATGAAAGTATTTATTTATTGGTTTACATGTTCTTATCTGTCTCGCCACATTTAAATACAAGGTCCTTGATGGTAAAGATTTTCTCTTTTTTGTCCATTTCTGTATCAAGAACAGTGTTTGACATATGTTAGCCTCTCAAAACATAGTTGGTGAATGAATGAAGAGCGACATGAATGAAAGAATATCGTTAGTGGAATTCCCCATTGCGGGGATTTGTGGAGATAGACGTATGGAAACAAGAACTGATGATTTGAGTCCCTTCAATGATGAATGATGCTGCCATGGAAATTAGAGGGGATACCAGAGTATCTCAGAGACTTGTTAAAAAGTTATTTTATTTTTTTTTTTTAGCTAGGATAACTCTGGGTGCAAAACTCAAAGTTATAAATACCTAAACCAGTAGGTGATAGGTGAATCTGAAACAGGATTGGCTAAGACAGTGGGGTGGGGTGGAGTGGAGTGGAAGGGTGTTGGAAAGAACACATGGGGTGGTCTTTACCTGCTCTGGAAAGGGAAGGATATGGGGATGCCGTAACTCTGCTTTCGGAATCCAGAGCCCCTCTTAGAAACTTCTGAGAGTTTGAATTTTAAAATTATGGATGTCGTTTAGATTAAAACCAAAAAAATGTGCAAAGAGGGCAGGCAGGAAGTGGGTTAGATAATTTGTGTTACTTGTCTATAGTTTTCTCCTCTTAATTTTTTATTATTTTAACTTTATTTTTCCTTCCAAACAATGCTTGTAAGGACTTCTTATCTACATATATTTTCATGAACTTTTTAAAGCTTAAAACTTAGTTGTCAGAGGTGGTGTAACTTTTTCTTTCTTTCTCAAATGAATAATAATGAAAATAAGTTTAGATTCCAAACATACATGCAAGAAATGAACTTGCATAAAAGATGGGCTTCTGTTTCCTTTATTTGCAGAGACAGCTATTACCAGTTAAGAAAGTGGGTCTGTACTCTTCCCTTTTGCTAGGTTCAAGATTTCACAACAGGCAGTGGCAAGTGTACGTGTGGGAGGTCCCTTTTTAAACTTTTTGCCAGTCATCCCAAAAGAGGTCAAATGCTTTAAAAAAGGTGTGGACACTGAGCTCCTCCTCTAATGATTGTTCGGGTTTTCTGGTGTCCAAGGTTTCTTCTTTATGCTTTAGAAGTAAAAAGAGAAAAAAGATTGAACCTCATTGTAGGGTTCATAAAATTAAAGCAGTTCATAATGAGTGAAAGTCTGTCCTTTTCAGAAAAGTAGTTGTTCCTTGTATTTTGGGGGGAATTAGGAATTAATTATTTAAGCCTCTTATTTTATATTTCTATTTTTGAAAACTCTAAAAGTTTAAACCCAAATATGTAACTCTTGTGCTTGATATTTATTTTGATAGGTCATTTCCATTATAATTTTTCCCCGAGTTTGGGCTAGTTCCTTGTGCTATGTTTGTTTTTGGAAGGGAGGTAGTCAAATTTTACTGTCAGTGCTATGCAACAAGTATCGCATAGTGTTTTTAAAGTGTATCAATTCTGCTATGAACTATGCTGATATATGAAACATAAATGTGCATACTTATATACAGCTTTTATTATATTTTATAGTAACATGTTGCATTCAATTTGTTGATTAAGGAAGATATCTTTGTACCAAATATAAGTAACTGTTTACATAGGGACCTTGCCCTTTAAAATAATTTCCTGTTTCATACATACTTTTCTGTTTTTTCTGGCAGAGCCGCATGCAGGTTTTAGAATAGCTTTCAACATGTTCGACACTGATGGCAATGAGATGGTAGATAAAAAGGAGTTTTTGGTGGTATGTATATTACATGCTGAGTTTTCTCAATAATTCAAGGTTGCTTCTATTTTTATGTTTTTGCATTATTTTAAATAGTGTAGAATAAAGTGAAAAGTTTATGCTTTCACCTTAATTTAATAAAGAAGTGTATGCTCATGTACTTGGAGTAATTTTTGCATTGTAAAAATATAAATTACATTTAGTGTATAAAGATGATTATAGTTGATTACACATTTTCTGGAAGTTTGAAATGTGTCCAGGATTTTCTGTTGAGTGGCTGACGTGTGCCCTCAGGTGCTACACATGCCCAGTCGGCACCCTGCTGACCCCACCCTGCCAGCCACCCAGTCACAGCTGTGCGGCAGGAACGCCTCTTCTCACCTTGGGGTTCTGGTTGTCACTCTTCCTGCTCACTTTCACCCATTCCTGCCTGCACTCCAATCTTGTCCCCATTTTCCTCTTCTCTTCCCCTGGCTTTGACCCAAGGCTGATCTAAAGTGGGAGGGGTAGGATTGCTTGTAGGTGTTCATCCTTTGATCTTGCTCACCTGACTAGGCCAGTGTTGGTGCTGGTCTGGCGACCTGATTTGTCTTACCACCCCTACCCTGCCTTCCAGATTTTTTCAGTCTCTTTTTACCTGTGTACTTCTGTACCTCCTTCTGCGGCAAAATGTCTGTTCCATTTTTTTTCTCCAGAAGGTGGGCTCAAACCCAGAGACCCTGGGTCCTACTCAAGTGTTCTGTACACCCCAGCAGGCTTCACCTCTTTTGTGTGTGCCACAAGCTCCTTGTCTCTGTGTCTTAGAGATAACATATTGCCGTCATTTTGTACATTTTACGTAACCATGGGTTGCTTATGCCAAAGGATGTATTCTCTTTGTCTCAGGGAAAAAATTTGCATTAGAAAAAATATATATAGTACTTTTAATGTTATATGTAGATGAAACTAGTTATTTCCTTTGTTTTAAGACTGCACCTAGTTGGTATAAAGTGGTGGGTAGGTACCCTGAAACTCTTGCTTGGTACTTGATTCTTCAGTGGTTTCCTTTTTAGCTTCAAGAGATATTCAGGAAAAAAAATGAAAAGAGAGAAGCGAAAGGAGATGAAGAAAAGCGTGCAATGCTGGTAAGAATAATTTATAGTTTTTGGCGAATTTTCCAGATAAGAATCACTCATGTTGAGACCAATTAAGTCTGTAAGTTTAGAGTTGTCCCTTTCTTGAAAACTTTTTAAAGCTCTTACGTAGAAAAATTGCTTCAGTATTGATATGCATCGATATCAATATTTATGTCAAATATTGATATTAAATATCTGTATCCATAATTACATTCATGAAATCATTTTATTCATATTGTTGTTATCTGTGAGATTTGAAGGGTGTATCATATTATAGATTAATATAGATCATTATGCATATAAAAATGTAAAGGTGAATTGCAAAGATTTAATTACATATATGAGTGAATTTAGTGGTGCTATAACAATATGAATGTTGAAGCAAAAACAAGGAAATCGGGTTTTTTTTGCATTCTTAGAAGTATGTATTATAGATTCTTCTTCTGGGATGATGTTTTTTCATCTTACTCTGAAGGTGGATTTAAGCAGCATTTCACTCCATTTTCCTACCAGTTTTCCTACCAGTTCAACCTGAAACATCCCAGGTTCACATAATAAAAGATAACAGTTCTGAGACCTTCCTATCAGGCTCTGTACTAGATGCTGTGCATGCATTTTCTCATTTAATCTACCCAGCAATTCTCCTATTTGTGATTACAGATGTGGAAGCTGATAGTTGGAAAGGTTAAATATCTTGTACAAAATTACGTAACTATTAAGTGACAAGGCCAAGATTTGAGCCCATGGCTGGCTAGCCCCAACATCTACACTCTTACCCTCTGTGGCATATTTCTTCATCTTGTACTTAAATAGCAAAAACACAGTGAAGTTTGTCGGCATGTAAATGATAATTGTTTCATTTGCAAATCAGTGATTTGTACTGGTCTACCAGGAATTTAAATAACTAACTTCAGGGAGTTACAACATTTTTTCCCTCATTGTTATAAGCATGTTATAATAGGTTTTTAAAAAACATGGATTATCTGTAGAGGATGGGTGTCATATTTAGTCCCAACAGATGTATAAGTGTGTATTCATATTTATATTAAGAAAAGCAGGTTATCAGGGTTATGCAGCGCATGTTATTTCATGGGATATTGACTATGATATATCAGTGTTTGTTGAACTACCCTCAATATACTAATTGACAAATCATGGAAGCCACTCGAAAAAAATCAAAAGAGCTGACTGTAATGTCAGCCAAGTATCAAAGGGTATTGAGAGTTCTCTAATCACTCTTATCATTTTCAAATTGTAATCAATAAATTCTATATGATTTAGCCCCATAAATGCAATTCTTAGATTATTAGCAAATAACACTAGAAAATTAAATACCTTCATAAGTTTTATTTCCTATAGATAATATAATATATTCAACAAGTAAACAATTATTTTAATTTTGATAGGTTAACAGCTATCATTGACTGGGTAGACAAGTTGTTAATAAAATATCGCTTGGGAGGTTGAATTATATTAATCTTGATATACCTTAGTGGTAAAGTAGATTGTATTTTAGTGGATAGAAATTTAACTTTTATTTATTTGTTTATTTATACTACTTCCAGAAAGGACTTATGGATCTTCCAGTAAAAGTACAATAAATTCTATTCTAATTATTAACATTTACTAAAATATGTAAGTCAAGTAACAAAGGGAGAGAGGAAAGGGGGAAATAATAGCAGACAACCCACATTGGGAAAACCTATAGAGTCAGCACAAAACTTGGCTCTGCACTTCATTGTAGCCCAAGTAAAGTAAATTTAATTCTGGTTAAATATGAATTGTCTATAATAGTGATGTAAGAAAACCTCATTAACTTTGGATTATTTAGGGACAGTCTGCCTCAATTATGAAATCTAAATTATGTAAGCATACCCCAAAGTCTATTATTTTATATGCCCAATGGTCAATGAAGCTTTTCCTAGCAGTTGTATGGGGAAGAAGACTTGTTTTAAAGAACAAATAAACAGAAAACTGTACTTGAACAACAATTAAAATAAAAATTTAAAAAAACCTGCAAGTAATAAAACTTAAAAAAAAATAAAGAACAAATAAAAATAACTTAGAAGTAATATATAACTTGTTTCTATGTGAAACAATGCTTACTAAAATCATTGATCTCCACAGGGACCTCCCACAAGTTTATCTGACATAGTTTACTGAGTGCTCCTAGAATCTCATTTACTTAATTTAACTGCCAGACTTCTTCTCAAAACAGTGTCAGCATTCTAGGACAATACAGCTCTCTACAAATATGTATTACTATGTGTAATGATAAAGACAATTAGTGGTAACTTATTGTTAATAGCCATCACTTTTAAATAATGCAAATGTGAACTGATGAGATTTTTGAGTTTCAAAGCCAGTAAAATGTATAGTGAAAATATATGGATTATATGAGACAGTGCACAGGCTCAGGAGCCAGACTTTCAGGGTTCGAATATTAGCTCTACCCTTCATTACCTGGGGACCTTGGAAAAGTCCTTAACATCTCCGGGGCTCAGTTTCTTCACTTTTACAGAGGGGAGGATGGGAGTAATGATCACGTGTGATTGCTGTGCTGAAAGGTGTAGCCACTCAACAGTGTGTGCAATACAGTAAACGCTCAAAGAGGAATTAGTAGAACCATGTAGCTACTTGAACCAAATATTTATTTACATACCCAAATCAAAATTAAATCAAAACTAAATTTTAAAATATTTACATGCCCGACAAAACTAACTCTGTCTCTGTGCTACAGCCATTATAAATGTCACTTTTGCTCAGTCCTCATGTTTCCCCCAGGTAAGTACCATGCCTGCTGTTCAGATGAAAAAACGGTCTTAGAGATTTGTTAACTTGTGTGAGGACGTGACACTAATACAAGCAGAGCAAGAATCCACCGCAGGTCTCGTTCCATTTCCACTGCCATGCTGCTCATCTGGATTTCCCCCATCCCACGGAGAATTGCTGAGGCGTGTCTAAATAAAATCATAAACTTTGGAGGAACATGTTTTGCTCAAAGCAGTAGGTCTGTTGTAAAGTTACAATGAAAATGGTTGAAACGAGCACAAACTCATTTAATGTTTAATTAATGAGATTTGGAAACTTTGCTACTCATCTTTAACGTTTACCTCGCGTGTGTGTGTGCTCTGTATATAGAACGTAGCATAATGATTTGCCCTTCCTAATTGATTATTTTGTCGTCTTTTTCTTTTTTTCTTTGCCTATACTTGGGTTCATTCTGAAATGTGACACTTCATTTGGCCCTTTGTGCTCTATGTCAGCGTCTTCAACTTTATGGATACCATTCACCTACTAATAGTGTATGTACAATACTTTCAATGTTCTTTATGTGAATAGCCCTCCCCTGTTATACTTGATCATGCAATTTTGTTGTATAAAGCTGTACCTACTACTGAAAATGTTTAGGAACTTCTTGAATATAATAGGGTACAACTGAGCCAAAAATTTTTATTTCCTAGATTTATGAGAAGACTAAAAATTACAGAGTGATTATGTATCTTTAACTTTAAATTAAAGTAAAGCTGAGTGAGCAAAAACCAAAACCTCTGGTAGAACAATTGAAATTTTGTAATTCTCCTCAGTATTTGAAGAGTTAAATACAAAGTATGGAGCAGATTTCCAGCCCATGCTGCTGCAGAACACAGGTGTGTTAAAAACTAGATCTGCCTATCTGATATACATTCTCTTCTCAAGTCTAATAGAGAGGTATGGTAATGGATAGCCTTTTCTTAGTTTTCAGTACTTCTTCCCAATTTGTTTCTAAAACCTTTGATGCCTGCCTACTGCCTATGGTGTGTACACAAGTCTGGTATAAGGTGATATTTGATAACTTAATATGTCATGTTATTTCTCAAAGAGGATTATGACATTCAGACTCTTCCTGACAAAGTTGGGAGTTTGGTAAATCATCTTTCAAATGTACTCTTCTTATGCTAAGCTTTCTTCTTCTTTCCTTTCTGCTGGAAAGTTGAGCTTGTTGGGTAGCCCAGCTACTAAACAACTAAGAGTAGGCTGGGCCCCTTTTGAATGTAAACACACACAATTCATTTAATTTTCCCAAGGTTAGAAGGATCCCTCAAATGATACACATTCCACCTGAGAGAAGGCCTTGAATTCTGGTGACTGACTCAGTATTATCCTGCTAAAAGTGTTGGTTAGTGTGCACTCTGTAAGTAGCTGTGCTGCCTCAGGTATTGAATAATCAAAAGTCCAAGCTACATTCTAGATGTGCGTATACTGGAGGCTGACTCAGCGCAGGATAAAGCTGCAGTATCGTGCCAGGGTCACACGGGATGCACCTAATGCAGAACAAGCTGGGTCCATAGGACCCATATGACGGACTAGTTACTTTCATCCCTACAGTATAACTTAAAATATTTTTCTACAAAATTGACTACTATTTGTCATTAAATATGGTTTACCATTTTCTTAAAATTTTAAAAAGTTTCCTCTTAATCATTAAAAAAATTTGTAAGAATATGAAAGAAAATTCTTACAGGTTATAATGCTATCTGCCTTGTGAATGCTAACAAATGTTAATACTTACAACTTCATTATTTATTTTTCTAATCAAATATGTCATTGCATGAGCCATTTTTCAGCTGTGGCAATTTGTAGTTTTCCTTTAAATTCATAAATAATTTTCAAAAAATGCAGGAAAATTTATTTAAATTTAGAAAAAATTCAGACAGCCAAAAAATTTATATGAAATATCATTGGCGTGTTTGTTGCACGAGTATATTAGTATAATGTTATGGATTAACCGGTCATTATCTACTAGTTTACAGAGCTCTAGAGCAACTGGAGGGTAAAGTGTTTAGTGTGAGTGCAGTTCACGGAGCCGGATATAACCTAAGGCTCTGCTTTTACGAAGAAGTCTCCCGGTAAAAGCAGAGGCCCTCTTGACTTTTACTACAGAGGTGGAGATTCCGTGTCCTCTGTGGTAGCCTGTTCCAAAATGTAATCACTGCTGCACTAGCTTCTGCCTGTGTTCAGTCGAATTATCGTTTTTGCTGTATTTCTTGCTTCAGTATTCGTGAAATCATTACCTTACAACCTTTTCTGTTCCAAACAACCCTGATTATTTTCATATTTCTCATATAGCCAGCCAGCTCTTGACTGTCTTACCACTATATTGAAAAGAAAGATTAAGAAATCAAAAGACTAAATAATGTAAAAGTCAGGTATATTTGATTTTGGTATGCCTTATGTGACTTTTTAAAGTACTTAAAGATTATCTGAATTACCCTATTTCCACTGTGGTTAGAAAATGTACTAATTTTTATACAATTTTTTGACATGTATTGAGACTTCTTTTAGGGACTAAAAGAATGTCAATATTTATAAATGATCTATGTTTGAAAAACTGTGTGTTTTCTAATTTGGGGTACAGGGTTATATTTTCAAGATTCTGTCTTAAAACACACACATATATATTAGACCAAACATGTTAATTATATGTTTTAAGTCTCTATCATTATTAATGTTTTTGTCTGTTTGATCTGATCTGTCATAAGTATGTTAAATTATACATTACAATGATATATTTGTCAATTTCTACTTAAAATTCTGTCACTTTTTATTTTACATATTTTAGAACATTGTTACTGCCTATCAAAGAATATAAATTACTTGTATCTTTTTAGTGAATTGAATCTTGTATTCCTGGATATCGAGAAGTGTTTTTACACTGTTCAAGGATAAAATGGACCACCTCAGTAGCTCCTGAGGCTAGCACATCTCTGTCGCCGCAATTACTGCAGCAGACCTTGTTTCCCTCTCTTCTGCAGTGTCATGCAGAGTTGGTGATCAAGTTTGCATGACATGTTTTTATTTAAAAGTCTGTTTTGTTGTTAGAATAAATTTACTACCTTTATTTGTATTTTTTTTACAAATCAAGTGTTTTATTTTATTTTCCATTACCATTTATCTCCCTTATGATGCCCACCCCCTACCTTTATTTTTACTAATGTTTTGTGTTTTTTTTCTACTTTTTCCTCTAGTGATGATGAAGCTTTTCCTGATTTTTAAAATATATTTTAGTTCATAAATTTACTGCAAATAAAATAACTAATAATAAGAGTTTAACCACCATATAGATCAAAAATAAACATTGCCGTTCCCCAGAAAGCCCCTTCACACGTCTCTCCAACCACAACCCTCTCCTCTTCTCCCAAAGATAACTACAGTCATAACTTCTGTGTAAATCACTTCTTTGCTTGGCAGTTTTACCACCTACTCACGCACCGTATCTACTCACATAAATAATGTAATATAGTCTTACCTATTTTGAAACTCTTATAAATGGGATCATGTGAGTTTCTCCTTGTCTTGCTTCTTTGACTCAGCAGGTGGTCGTCAAGTCCCTAACCGTTGTTGTGTCTGACCCCAGTTCGTGCACTCCCACTGCTGTGTGCGGCAGTCCCCGAACACTGTCTTCAGAGCCCCTGACACTGCTGAAAACCATCAAGGACCCAAGGGACTTCTGTTTATGCTAGTTATATCTAGCTACATTCATTATGTTAGAACTTGAAACTGAGAAATTTAGAAATATTTATTAATCCACTTTTAAATCAAAAACACACATTAACAAATGTTTTATGGAAAATAACTCCAAAAAGGTAGTGAGGACAGTGGTATATTAGATTCTTTGCAAATCCCTTTAATGTACCAGCTTCATAGAAGGCAGCTGGTTTCTCGTAGATGCTTCTGCAGTAGGTCTGTTGCAGTATGTCATTTTGGCAACAAATGCGATCAGTGGTTTCTCTTCGAGCAGCAGGCTCACTTGGTTCACTTTCAAAAAAACAGGTCTGCCAGACACCAGTGTCTGAACAGCCATAGTTTGTCTGTGAGCTTTTCTTTCAAGTAAAAATGGTCGTTCATAAAAGAAGTGACTACTTCTTTTTTTAGCACAAACCACCACCCAAATGTTTTTCCTGAAGACAACCACATTACTTCAGTAGGCAGGAGAAGTGCGTGCTTCCCATTTTATCACACTGAACGTTGAAAAGATGTGTGCCCAAAGGTCAGTTCAACAAAATTGTAAGTTTACTCTTCAGCAAGTACATCATAAGTGAAAGTTTTTTTTTTTAAATGTGAGTAGGTGGAACTGAAGAGTGTGATGGTTTTGGTCTTTGGTGCCCTGCTGTCCATATACTAAGGCTTTGGAAGTTTCACCGTCATTGCAATGGTGAACATGGTACCAAGGGCAAAGTGCTATCTTTAAGATGCTTTGCAAGAGGCACCTGTTTTATATTTTGTCCAGCTTTTTCAGTTATTCTCATCAAGAAGATTGGTGCTATGTCCAGCCTGTCATTTATAAAAGCCTGGTACATCCTTTCCAACCTCTCTCTTTCCTTATATTTTTCAACCTCTTTCTTTCTTTATATTTCCTCTCTGTGACTACCATTAAGATTTTGTTTGCCTTTATTTAAAGTATATTTTGTATATTTTATTGGTTCCTTTTATCTGTGTTCTAATTGGAAAATTCAGTTAATTTGCATTACTGTTATTACTAATTTGGATTTATTTTAGACATTCTAAATAGTTTTTTTCTTTCTTCCCTTTTTTTTCTCTGTATTCATTTAGAAAACATTCCATTCTATTTCCTCTATATTCTTGAAACTTGAATAAGTGTACTTAAAGTAATACAGTCTTTGATTAGGCCATATCTTTACTCTCTTCCTTAAAAATAGATTCTTAAAGTGCTGTAATATCTTTCATTCCCCTCCTTGCATAGGTACTTACCATTGCACAATGTTTGCCTTTGTCTTTTTTTTAAATGCCACAAATTAGACTTGTTAAATATATACCATCAGTGTTTGTTTAGAATTACGTACGTATTTTCCATTTCTTACTCATTAATTCCCTCTTTAATCTCACCCATTCTTATATCCTCAAGTGAGGGTCTTTTGGTAAATATTTTAAAACCCTCTTTCTGGAAATAGCTTTACTTCACCCTTATTTTCCCCAAGTTTTATTAAACTATAATTGACACATAACATTGTATTAGTTTAAGGCAAAATATATAAATTGATACATGTATATATAGCAATAAATTTACGTAACATCCATCACCTTACATGTTTACAAATGTTTTTCCTTGTGATAAGAACTTTCAAGATCTTTTTTAGTGATTCCAGTATACACGACAGTATTGTCAACTATTGTCACCATGCTGTACATTATGTTGTTTATCTTATACCTAGAAGTTTCTACTTTTCAACCACCTTCACGCACTTACTCATCCCTACCCTGCCACCTGCCTCTGGCAACCACTAGTCTGTTCTGTTTCTATGACTTCGCCGTTTCCTTGTCAACTTTTTTTTTGATTGAGGTATGATTGACATAAAACATTATATTAGTTTCAGGTGCATAACATAAGGATTCAGTATGTGTATATATGCCCTTATTTTGAAAGATAATTTCATTCGATATATTATTGTAGGTTGATAGTTATTCTCAGCAAATTATATCATTTCAGGCTTCTGGTTTCTTTTGTTGAAATTTAAGTCAGCTGAGTCTAATTAGTATTCTTTTGTAGATCTGTTTTCTGACTACTTTTCAGACTTTGTTTGCCTTTGGTATTCTACAATTTTCCTATAGTATATCTCTGTTTGCTCTTATCTGTCATGGAACTTATTGTGCTTTTCAAATATGATTGTTTATATTAATTAATTCTTGTGCAAATATCTCTCTGAATATTATCTCTTCCCATTTCTCTGTTATTACTTTCTGAAGCTTTCACAACTATTCATGCTCTCTTCTGTGTCTGTAATCTTGAATTTAATAATTTGCCATATCTTTTCACATTGCATTCAGTATAATTTATTCATATTATCTTCCAGTTTACTAATTCTCTTTCCAACTATATATGATATGATATTAAATTTTAGTGTTTCCAATTTTCATTTATGGATGTTTTACTTGGTTCTTATTCTAATCAGCCTAATACTTTTTTGGTAGTTTGTTTTTCCTGTAAAATCCTTTTAAAAACAGCTTCATTTTTGTAAATTTAATAAGTTTATTTTGTATTCCATATCTAATAATTTGAATATCTGGGTTCTGCAGGTCCAGCTCTATTACTTGTTTCTTCTAGTTCTCATTTATGGTAGCTTGTATTATTTTACATTTAGTAATTTTGTATTGTGAGCACATATTTGTTGGAGTGCCTCTGTGTGGATTCTTTAAGGACTCAGTTAAGGGTGTGTTTTCCCGGTGAAGGTTTTCTGTGTGTGGATATATGTGTTTGCTTCTGTTTCTATTATATACTGGGGAAAACTGCCATTCCATTAAGTGTAAATTATAATTCTCAGATTGTAGTTATTTCAGTCCACATTGTCATAGTGGCACAGATGACAAAGTTTTATGTTTTTCTCTGTGCATTTTCAAATATCACTAAGATAAAGACAGTTTACTGTCTGATTCTATGGGCTGCTATTTTGTTTGTTTGTTTTTTTCATAGTTTTCCCAATCTCTGAATATAACCATTCTCAGACCCTAACTGTATGTAGGGTCTGGACAGGATATATTCCCATCTCTAAATCAGTCTTCTTTTTTTCCTAACCTTTTTCTTCTTTCATCTTAATTTTCTTCCTTCTTTTATTTCCTTCCTCTTTCCCTCTGTCTTAGTCCATTCAGGATGCTCTAACCAACTACCATAAACTGGGTGGCTTATAAAGAACATTTCTCACAGCTTTGGAAGCTGGGAACTCAACAAAGATCATGAAACCAGCAGATTCACTGTGGTGGTTAATGAGGGCCTGCTTCCTGGTTCATAGACAGCACCTTCTTGCTGTGTCTTCACATGGTTGAAAAGGGGCAAAAGAGCCTCTTGGGCCTCATTTATAAAAGCTAATCCCATTTATGAAGGCTCTACCCTCATGACGTGATCACCTCGCAAAGGCCCCACCTTCTCCTAATACCATAACATTGAGGGTTGGGGTTTCAACACATAAATTTTTCAGACCATAGCTTGCCCTTTCCTCCCTCTCTGTCTCCCTCCCTCCCTTCCTTTCTTCTTTCCTTCCTTGCTTCCCTCCTTCTCTCCTTCCTTTCCTCCTTCTTCCATCATAAATGCCATGGAATGCCTTGCATAGGATCATGCTTTGGCTCAGCCAAACAGTCATTAGGAATTCTTTACCCAAACTGCAAAGTTTAAGGAAGTTCTACTAACAACAAGTTCTAAACTTAGCCTAAAAATTTATCAGACTTACAGAATACAGTACATTTGGGACATCATTTTGCTTGTACCATTCATTTTAAAGTTCTTTTGAACTAGCTACGTCTTTTCCCTCTTTGAATGAAGGTCCACACCTACCTGACACTTTGGTAGGGAGGCCTAAAGCTCACAGAGTCATCGAAGAGTCTAAGAAGACTGAAGGAAGTCCTTGCCAATTTTTCTACATATCATAACATTTCCTAGCTACCCTGTTACTTAGTCATATTTGGACATGTTGCCCTCTCAGTCTTTCCATGGCCTGCATGCGTATGTTCTTATTTTGTATTTGCTTTGCATGTCTTGCTATTAAAGTCTATCCTGATTTTTATGGCTATCTTAAATTTATTTTAAATATCCTATTATATTTGTCTGGTATTAAAATTTTCTACTAGTTTTTTGCCCTGGCTGGTGTGGCTCAGTGGGTTGAGTGCTGGCCTGTGAAGCAGGGGGTCACTGGTTCAATTCCCAGCCAGGGCACATGCCTGGGTTGCGGTCCAGGTCCTCAGTAGGGGATGTGTGAGAGGCAACCACTGATTGATGTTTCTCTCTCTCTCTTTCTCCTTCCCTTCACCTCTAAAAAAATGAATAAATAAAATCTTTTTTAAAAAGATTCTTACTAGTTTTGCATGTTCTGAAATTTTACTCTTAATTATATTATTGAAGTCATTAATTAAATAATTAAGTACTAGCTTTTGAACAGACACACATAATAGGAATCTGTGTGCCAGAAAGTCACTGATGTATTAGCTATATTTTCTTGTTAATTGTAAATCATATATTTACTTAAGGCAAGGCATGACAGTAGTTGCTGTGAGAATACTGTCTCTTCTGTGAGAAATGATATAATTTAAAAGACTCTTCAAGATAATTGCAGCAATTCAGTTATATATTCTAGTATAATTTAATCTTTGGAGCTAAATAAAAAGTGGGAAAGCTTTCTATAAGAGAAGGCTATTATGATGTTATGCTCTAAATAACTTATTTTATTTTAAAAAGTTATATATTATCCTGATAGATAAATACAAAAGGAAGAAAATAAAAAAATATTTTAATGCCACCATTCAGAGGTAATCAGTATATAGGGGTATATTTACCTCTTTTCTATACACAGAAAAATGTATTTTTATAGAGAATCATGTCACTAAGGCTTATAAAACTAATTGTATCCCTTAATAAGTTGTAAATAATTTTTCTGATGTTATCAGTGTTTGTGCATGTGCTCATGCATGTGCATGCATGTGCACACGTGTGTGTGATGTGTGGGGACAAGTGTTTGGAAATAGGGAAGAGGCATGGCTTCACAAAGTGCATCATTCCTGTCACCCTCCTAATAATAGCATACTAAGCCTTATTTTCTAGTTTGACAGATTTAATAATCCCTTTGTTTAGCATGTACTAACCTTCTGATACAATTTAAAATTTTATCCATGTTCAAAATATTTAGATAATATTTGCAGAGTATTTAATCTAGCTACCATTAATTGAGGTTCTACCAAACCTATGTAAGAGAAAATAAACTATGTTAGTTCTGTATTCAGCTTATTTTACTTATTTAGCTTATAACTGTTAGTTTAAACATATTTAGTTATAAAAGGGGGTAATGAGTGGATTCTCTGTCATATTGTTACATTTACACTTATAGTAATAAATATGTCTGTTATGTGATTCCTGTTAAATAATATTATATTAACATATTTAAAGATATTTAAATATGGGCAATAGGCAGTGCTTTCTAGTTAGTAATGCACTAAAACTTAGATTATTGAAATAATTCTCAGATGCATTATAATTTTGGTGGCATCAGACTTTTAATAATTAACACACACAAAAACTAAAGTTCTTTCAGAATCAGCTACGCACTCCTAGGTATATCATGCATCACTTTCTTCCCACGATTAGCAAAAGAACCTGTGAAATCTTCCTGGCAAATCCTTACAGAAACTTGCATTTAATTTTTCTGAGGCTCTATAAACTTGTAAGTTTAAGTCATCAAGTTTAGAGACTCTGTAAACTCCTGAGCATACGGTTCTGCATTTTCGTGTGAAGATTCGACCACACCTCTTAATCTTGATATCACTTTCTTCAGACTAGTCAACAGCTGAGGTAGAATTCTGTGCTTGTAAGGGATTAGAAAGTACCTTATCTGTTCACAAAGGACACACCTATCAAATCCCTGAGTAGCTTTGAGTAGTTTGACTTAAATTGGCTTATTTTGTTTGACAAGTTTTGGATTAATTTGAATTTTGTTTCTCTGAAGTATGGATATGGTTGTTTTGATTCTTTGATGCACTAACACAATGTATGCTAGCCAGCAGAAATTCATTTTTAACTGAATCATGAATTTTATGGTTGCTACAAAACTCTCCAGATATTCTGCAAATGAATTTACTTCACGTAAAGTGTGAATAAAATTTTAATTTCACCCTATCTTAGGAGTTACGCATGTTTCAGTAGAAGGGCACGGGGGAGGGGGTGAAGAATATGATTCTTTTTGACAAAGCCACAAAGTACTCAGAAATACTGGTTATGTGCTATTACACCTTTGAAAATACCCTGGGTTTACCAGCCATGCCATATGATACCGTTGTGGCAGACAAAAAAGGTAAGCTAATGTGTTTTCTTTTCAAGGTTGGCTAGAAGAGATTCAAAGTGTATAAATTATCATTCTTCGTGACTATTCCTTAGATTTCAGTTGTGCTTCTTAAAACTTCTACAGGTACTTAAAACAGATGCTGAGGAACTCGTGTCCAGGAGCTACTGGGATACACTGAGACGGAACACAAGCCAAGCACTCTTTCCAGACCTCGCAGAGGTATAACTAAACCTCAACCAGGTCGCCGTACTGTTTGCCATTTTGTTAATCTTGTCTGCACTTCATTTTAGAGTCACATTGATGGAACCAACATTATGTTGTATAATTCTCCTTTTCTCCAGCAAAGCAAGAGTATTTATCTATAAACACTCTATTTGCATATAACGGCTGTGCTGGCAGAGACTGCAAGATTGCCTACAATGGTCTACGTTAAATCAACTTGCTTGTAGAAAACATGACTTTCCAAGTTAATTTAAAAAGAAGTTATTTCTTACTGAAGAATCACTTTCAGAAAATTTGAAAATACTATTTTGTAGTTTTGCAGGTTTTTCTAACCTTTAACTTGCAATGTTATGTGAAATGCTGAAATTTTTAACTTCATAAAAGATAGCTAATGCTTTAGAGTTATGGCAGACTTAATTAATTTCCCTAACATTAACAGAGTGGCTTACGAAGGGTAGGGTATGAAGCAGGTGTGGTAGGAACTGTCAATCCAGGAAGAGAATATTTCACCTTGACATTGTTTGGGGTTGTCAATATGTGCAAAATAAAAAGCAGACTGACCGTTATCCACCCTGTTTTGAACTTTATGGAGACACACACCTTAATGCTGCACTGAGGCAGCTCCCACCACCCCACTCTGACTATGCTGCCCCCAGTAGGGCTCTGTCATTGTAAAAGACAGGCTGTTTTCTGTAGCTTAAACACTACTGTGTGTTTTCTATTAAGAATTTCTAAGAACTTTTTTAGAGATGGCTGTCAGTCTTACCACAGAGAACTTTTCAGTAAATAGTAAAAGATATATGCAAGGTCTGTCCAGGAGGTAACCAGCCATGCAATATGAAAAATACAGACATTTATTGAAAATATAAGGTACGAGAAACATCACACATAGGACAATGGTGCCTCAGTCCCCTTCAAAGTGGGCACCTTGGGACCTCACACACTTCTCCCAATCGCCATCAGCTGCTCTGTCATATTTTCCTGAATCTCATTGACAGTCTGAAGTCTCTTCCCTTTCAAAGGTGATTTTACTTGGGCCATTTTTTTTTTTTTTGGCTCAGCACTCCTTCTACACGGTGAGGGGCGGAGTCTTAGGTGTTCACCAGGCGGGGAAACTCACATCGCTGAGTTGTGATGCTGTATGTGGGGGAGGGGTCCCAGAGGGAACAATGGCACTTGCTCTGCTCTCTACTGGATCAAAGCTCCAGAGAAAATACAACTAAGTGATGAGGAGATAGCCAACCTATCAGATGCACAGTTCAAAACACTGGTAATCCGGATACTCACAGAACTGGTTGAATTTGTTGCAAATTACATGAAAAAATGAAGGCTATGCTAAGTGAAATAAAGGAGCATGCACAGAAAACCAACAGTGACAGGAAGGAAACTGGGACTCAACGGTGTAGACCAGAAGGAAGAAAGAAACATTCAGCCAGAAAAGAAAGAAGAAACAAGAATTTGAAAAAATGAGAGGCTCAGGACCTTATAGACAAGAAGGGGCTGGGAAGAAGTATTCCAAGTCATGAAAGGCAAGGACCTACATCCAAGATTACTCTATCCAGCAAAGTTTTCATTTAGAATGGAAGGGCAGATAAAGTGCTTCTCAGATAAGGTCAAGTTAAAGGAGTTCATCATCACCAAGCCCTTATTATATGAAATGTTAAAGGGATTTATCTAAGGAAAAAAAGGTAAAAAATATAACAAAATGACAGCAAACTCACAGATATTAACAACTACACCTAAAACAAAAACAAAAGCAAACTAAGCAAACAACTAGAACAGGAACAGAACCACAGACATGGAGATCACATGGAGGGTTAGCAACAGGGGAGTGGGAGGAAGAGAGAGGGAGAAAAGGTACAGAGAATAAGTAGCATAAATGGTAGGTAGAAAATAGACAGGGGGCGGGGGGTTAAGAATAGTATAGGAAATGTAGAAGCCAAAGCACTTACATGTTTGACCTATGGACATGAACTAAAGGTGGAGGGGGGGATGTGGGGGGCAGAGGAGTTTTCCCTGTCTCTAACCTGCCTTTGATATATCAATAGGATATAATTATAATGAGCAATTACTTTTTTAAGATTACCTTTTAAATTTGAACTGTTTTTAGGCATAAAGTGGTGATAGGTGTTCCATGTATTTTAGAAGTCCTTAATTCTGTAATCATTTATGCAGGCACATATTGGAAGTGCTTAATTCTGGAACCCTTTGTGCAGGCACGAAGTAAAAGCACCACTCTGCCCCTTTGCTTCTCAGTGCCTGAAAGTGAGAGCAGCTTGTGATACCAGCCCTGGAGTCCCTGTGTGCCACTGTGGCCTGGCTTCTGGTTGTGTCATGTCACTGGTGTCTCTCCTCACACCAGACTGTCCACCTCTCAGCCTCTAGCCCATCTTTAATCTCATTTAACTCTCATGATTAGACACAATCTGTTCATGAGATGTTGAGCTTAATTTAAATCCTGGGCGGTTTAATATCAGAAGACCAGTCAGCTCTTACGTATACCTAGAGATTTTAAATGATGAGAAGATACTTTGAAGATGTTTAGCACTCTGTCAGGGCAGTCTGGAGCTAGCTTTTTTGGCTCCCCACAGCTAATTCTGTACATTTCTTCCCAACTAGCCATTCTGTTAAACCCCATTGGTCCCTTGAAAGTGTCCATGATAGGAGTATTAATACCACAGAAATTGGCCAACACTACGAATCAGCCATCTTTTCCAGGAAAGCCGGTTACTAGCACACTGTTGGCTATAGTCAACCCACACTGTAATCATAAGCTGCTAAACTAATTAATGAATTGAATTGATTCAAACATCATGAAAGTAAATCTGATGGGGAAGAGAAAATAGAAAACAAAAAGAAGAAAAGAAAACAAAACTTATATTTATTCCAAAGAAAATAATTATTTGGGAATCACCTTTATTTCCAACCCCCCTCCCATGAGAGAGGGTAATTGAGAATTAACTATATAGCTTACAACTCATTCTAACTCCTTATAGATTATGACTAATGCCAGTGTAACATCAAATGGTTTCAGTATTTCAGGATTCAAATTGGTTCAGAAAGAAAGTTTAGAAATCTATTTGTATTTTGTTGTTACTTATATATTTAAAAATGTAAATATTGAGATAAGCATTTTTCTTTAAATATTGTAGGTAAATTTGAGATTAGCCTCTTATATTCTTATTCCAGAGCTTTTTCTAACAATGGATGTTTTTCAATTATAGTAAAACCATACTATAATGAAAATTTGAATATGTCACAGCCATCATCAATTTATAACCAAAATAGTATAAATTTATGGTATAATATAAGCCTCTCTCAAATAGTTGTTGAATACAGTCTGAGCACTAGAATTATAAAAACTATTAGTTTTATAGGTAAACTAAAAATTTTTTGTTTGCTTTAAACTGTACTTGTCCTTAATAAATTCCAGTGAATCACCCAGAAGCTGTGCCGACAAATCAAGGGTTTGATGATTTCTTCCAGCCCTTGAATAGAGCTAGATAAGACCATCGCATTGTAATAAATAAACATGTGTTGAAAGAATATCCGTAAAACCCTCTAATAGTTTGACAAATTTTTATTTCATGCATATTTGCTAATTTATTGCATTTTCTGATGAAATTCACAGTACATTTAAATGAAAACAGCTAGATAATGGCCTTTCGTGTAAATGACCCACGGGTTCTTTTGTGGCAGTTTCTTGCTTTGTTATGGAAACACCTGAATTCATTTTATTTTAACAATGAGCACCAGAATCAAAGGGATAAAGTCTCTATTTCTGTCCCGAGCCTCCTGTGATGTAAGTTATATAACACGGTCAGGACACCAGGGGCTCCGGTGTGGTTTTCAGTGACTCCCAGCAGCCCTCTGTTTCACTGAGGGGAGGGGGGTGCGTTTTCACCAATTCCATTTTCTAATTTTTTTCCCCAATGTCAAACTTTTACTTATGCCTCTGTGGGTCTGGATTATCTGGATAAGTGCAACCCAAGTCTAATAAGATTTTGATGATGAAAGACTGTAAGTGAAGATCTGCTCTGCTCAGCGGGCCTGAGAAAAGCTGGCTGAATGAGGTCATTATTTAAACCCGTGTAAAACAAAGCCAGCTTATTTCAGTGTATTAGGTCTCGAGGTAAAGCACATCACTAGAGAAGGCATTCATAGTTTTGTTATCTGAGTTCACTAAGTTTTGGTATTCCTGTAACCTCTCATTTTAAGGCTCCCCCCTACCAGATCTACATAACATACATGTGTGGTTTTAATAACAAAAATGTAGAAGTGTACCATGTAAAAATCTTTTTTATTTTTTGGCAGTAAGCTTCAACGTTATTATCTTTTCTATCTTGTCTGGCCCTTTTTTTAATTTCTTGAAATACATTGATTTGGCCAAAATAGTAAAAACTCACATTTATTGGACATGCACAACATGCCCGTTTCAGTGCTAAATGGTTTGCACGTGTTACCGAATGCTCACAGCTGCCCTTTAGAGCAGCAGGTACTGCTGTTCTTCCTGAGGACAATCACATCCTCAGAGACAGTCACTTCCCCAAGGTCACTTAACTAATAATGGAAAGCCAGAATTCTGACTCTTGGGCTTATCACATTTGTTCACCACACTACTGCTTATTTGTGAAATAAGCAACTTTTTCTAAAACACCACCCCTTCTCTTATCTATTCTGTCCTTCTCCACATTCCACCCCTCTAGCTTCTAGGTGGATACCCCAGTTCCTCATGCTGACTTCTGATTGGCTAGAGCCTTCACTCTTGTGCTCCATTTAGGCATGCCTTCTCAGATATGTCCTTCCCCTAGTCATTTAAGCTGTTCCATGGATAATGAACAGATTAAACTAGATTAGATTGTATACAGTCACACAAGAATGTCTATAATTAACATGGGATACCTCCAACAAGGTCTTAAGCCTTTTTTCAAAGCATCTTATGACTGCCAATAAGAACATTTTTATATTTCTTTGGCACTCATATTCTCATTTTATTCTTAAAATTGTTACTACAGATAGGGTTATTCCCATTTTACAGATAAGATAGCTAAAGGTCAAAAAGTCATTGAACCCAAGTCTTCTGATTTTATATCCTACTGTTTCCATCACACGAGTCAGCCTCCTCAACCTGAAGCTACTGGTGAAAGTAGTAGTGCCTTTTGGGCACTACTCAAAATTACCCTAGTGCACTGTCATAGACAGAGCCCTGGAAAGCTGATACCACTAATATACCTCAACATCCATAGTAAGCTTGTTCGGAAAGGTATATTTAAAACATAGTATGTGACACCTGACTTCCTGGCTGTGTTATTTCCCCCGCTAGCAAGCAGATCTTCAGAGAAGTTGCTTATAGTATAGGGAACTTCTTGGTTATTGCAACTTCTGAGAATACTTAGGACTTGTCAACAAACTAAACTAAGAAATAGTAGAGATCTTCTAAATCTTAACCAATTATAAAGACGTTATACACCGAAGATTATTTTAAAAACTTAAACTAAATCATTTAAATATAAATAGACTAGATGATTACTAAGAATTTCAACAGTTTTAGATAATTTAAAGCAGAAGATGTCCTACATGTTGGCATTTTTAAGAGAGATGTGAGTAATCAGTGTAGTAGAGAGATCACTTTAGAAAAAGTGTCATGGATTTAAAGAGGGCATGTGGGAGGGGAAAAGACCACCATACTAGTTAAAATAATACTTGGTTTAGTGAGAAATGAAATAAAGATCCCATACATGTTATGAAAGATAAAATAACTATCTTCATGGAAGATTGGAAAGAGGGCTATGAGGAGTCAAAGATACCATCTGATTTCACTCGTGGAATCTAATGAACAAACTGAGTGAACGAGCAAACTAGAGACCAACTCAGAGAGAGAGAGCAGGATGACCACTAAGGTGGGGGGAGGTTAGAGGGTGGAGGGACTGAGCAAAAAGGGAAGAGGACTCATGGGCACGGGCAGCAGCGTGGTGATTGCAGCGCAGGGAGAGGGGCATAAGGGGACTAAGTGGTAATGGAAAAAATACAATAAAATTTTTTTTAAAGTAAAAGAAAGATACAAAAATTCAGAGTGTGCGAGAGGAGAAAACAACTGATCCTTTATAGAGAAGTATATGCTTTCTATTTATGTTTTTTATGGAGTACTTATAGTCAGAATTCTGTCCAAGAAGTAATACATTTCATATATACCCCTTCTAATAGACAAAGTAATAGTTATTATTTGACCTCTTAATTTTCTTGTATTTCCAGGATAATATATGAGGGGTATAATTATGTGAAATCTGTCATTTTTTACTTGAGTTTTTAAGGTAGATATGAGTTGATGGCCAGATGAAGAAGGAAAGGAAGAAAAAGAAGGAATGGAAAAGAGAGGGAGGGAGGGTGGTAGGGAGGGGAAAGAAAGGAAAAACCTATAAAGCTACATAAAGAGAATGAATGAAGATTTCCCAAAGGTCATTGAACTTTATAAGGACTATAATTAAACTATTTTAAGAATATACTTGTTGGAACTTAGTTTATCAAGTTGAGTGGGAAAGGAAAAACTCTCTGGAATTTTTCAAAAAATAATGTAAGACTTTTTTAAAAAACAATTATCGATGATGTAAATTCCAAAGTAATACTACTGTAGTTTCTCTTTCAAAATGTAAGTGCCGTAAATGTGGACTACAATAAGAACATCACGTCAGCGGAAGTGACCTGGTAGAGCTTGAGGCCGTTCCTTTGTCAGCCCCATATGTTCAGTGAACCTGAAGAATTCACCTCTTTCAACACCTTAAAAAAAGTATTTTCAAGTCGAATAAGAAAATCTATACTATAAATTGCTTAAGTAAAAATAAAATAGATGATTACTAAAGGAGTTCAACTATTTTAGATAATTTGAAATATGGATACTCTATATGCATCATTTGAGGTAGAAAACTTCCTAAAATATATAATCATATTTTTAAAAAATTTTGAGGATAAAGATAGATTTTATTCATAATCTAACTTCAAACTTCATTTTAGCTGTAATGGTATTTATTAATACAGGCTTATGCTTTCAATTCTAATATTAGTATATTTGCATTTTAGATACTTACATGTTGACAAAATTCTTTGGGGATATCAGGTATCACTATCCTGTTTGTTTATTGCAGCTAACCTTTGAATTGTAATTTTTTTAAAGCGTGCTGATGACATTACGAGTTTAGTAACAGATACTACACTTCTTGTACACTTTTTTGGAAAAAAAGGAAGAGCTGAGCTGAACTTTGAAGATTTTTATAGGTGAGCTCAATTTTTGTGTTTGTATTGAAGAAAATGTTAGCATGCTAAAGTCAGAAAAGTCTTCAGAATCATCTAGTGCAGTGATACCTCTTTGCTGTTTCCATCCACCTAAACAAACGTCCACTTCTAGCAGTACCTGTAGGCCTGTGGTTTTATTGCTAAGTCTAATAATAGGAAGTTACTGAAGGATACAGAAGGTCCGGACATCTGGATCGTTATTTCCTGTGCATTCAGGAGCCCTGCAGCAGACACTGGACACTACCGGCAACTGCTGTAAGTGTCCTCACGACTCTGCAGGGTGCTTTGGTGACGCCCCTCTGACGGCTGAAGCAGCCAGAGCCCTGAGAGGCTGAGCACCATCTGATTCCTTCTCTTCTCTCTGCGTTTACCTGATTCATTCTCCATATATTTTTGTCATAGATTCATGGATAACCTTCAAACAGAAGTTCTAGAAATAGAATTCCTTTCCTACTCTAATGGGATGAATACTATCAGTGAAGAAGATTTTGCTCATATTCTTTTACGATATACAAATGTGGAAAATACGTCAGTATTTTTGGAAAATGTGCGCTACAGTATACCTGAAGAAAAGGTATCTAATCCCCCATATTTATTTTGTTACATATGTCATTATCTTGTTATTATATAGGTTTATAAAATATATTGTCCTTTCTTCTTTTGCCCATCTGTGGATTAATAGATACTTTGGATATATTTCATTTTTTCCTATGTATTCTAAGCATTCTGGCTAAATTTTAAAAATTCATTAATTTAAAATTCTGGGTAGATATTCATATTTTCCTCAGGTATACTAAAAACCATTGAGGTTAATTGTTTTATTCAGATTATGAATATCATTTTTCAGGAGAATTCTGCCTAGCTATATGCTTTGACTACTACATAAACATCAGCTCATACAAAGCAGTTTATGTTGACATCACTTCAGTCACACTTTATTCATTTCTGTAATATTCTCAGTAAAAGGTCATTTGAAGATGGCCATTGATGAGTGAGTGATCTTATCAGCAGTTGAAGTGAGGTCTTTCAAAGAGTCTGGATGGCATGAATGGTTAAGAACCTGGAACAACTGACTGTCTATTTGTCTAGTCGCAAGTGTTTTGTCGGCAGTTCTGAGCAGTCGTGCATTATCTAGTGGACTTTGAATGCATCGTTGCAACCAAATAGAACTGGTGTTACGAGTACCCTTCAAGCATGGGATGTTTGGGATATATTGCCTTCTATGTGTGTTTGTACAAGGATCAAGTTCATCTGTCCAAGAAAAACTTGCAAATAGCTTGGCTTTGTTTAAAATGGCTACACGGTGACAGCGCTAACAATTCTTCATGTCCCCTAAGAAATGAGAAAAAAGGAGTTGCTTGCATTTGGCCATTAATTTTACATCATCTCATGATTAGGAGTCTTTTATCTGTATTACATGTTGAGCTGTATGTGTCTGATTCATAAACACTTCCCTAATAAAAAAATACTGGAAGTTGAAATATGTCAAACTATTAGGGTATTTTTAGGACCTTAAAGAATCTGCCTTTTTTATTCTTTCATCTTAGAGAAACTCACAGAAATCTGTAACTCAAAAAGGTTAATTCCAGGGTGAAAAATGTATGAGATCTCTTTGTGTTGTTTTTGGAACTATTTTCCACATTAAAAATTGTTTCAAAATAAAACTTTTAGGTTAAATTCAGCTTTTTTATTTTTAAATTTTGTTATTGTTGTTCAATTACAGTTGTCCCCGTATTCCCCCATTACTCTCCCCTGCCCTGCCCACCCCACCTCCCGCATCCAGTCCTCTCCCTCCTCTTTGTCTCTCCACGGGTCTTTCGTACGGGTTCCGTGACCACCTTCCCCTTCTTTGCCCCCGTTACCCCCTTCTGCCTCCCTTCTGGTCACTGTCAGTTTGTTCTTTATTTCCATGTCTTTAGTTCCTTTTTGCTCATTTGTATGTTTTGTTCATTAGGTTCCACTTTAGGTGAGATCATATGGTATTTGTCTTTCACTGACTGGCTTATTTCATTTAGCATAATACTCTCCAGAGTTCCTTCGTATTTGGAGTTTGGTACATATAGAATTCTTGGTTGACATATTTTTTTCTTTCGGCAACTGAAGTATCCTACTCAGTTCTGGCCTCCATGGTTTCTGATGAGAAGTCAGCTTGTTGGTCTTATTTGGGATCCTATTTATGTGAAGAATCACATTTCTGCTACTGCTTTCAAGATTATCTTTGGCTTTGGCTTTTGACAGTTTGAGTACAATGTGTCATCCTATGGGTCTTCTTCATTTCTTGTACTTGGGGTTTCTTGGATGTGTAAAATGACAAATTTCATCACATTTGTGAGATTTTCAACCATTAGTTGTCTAACTATTCCTTCTGCCTCTTTTTCTCTTTTCCTTCTGGAAGTCCAATAACACACATACAACTTAGTACACTTGGTGGCATCCCCAGGGCCCTTAGGGTATGTTCACTTTTCTTCCTTCCTTTTTCTCCTCAGGCTGAGTAATTTCAGTTTTCCTAATTTAAGTTCTGTGTTTCTTTCTTCTGCTGGCTCAGATCTGCTTTTGAGTGTCTCTAGCCAGTTTTTCATTTCAGGTATTGTACTTTTCAGCTCCAGAATTTTTTTTGGTTTCTTGTTTTATAATTTCTTTTTCTTCATTTTATTCATACATAGTTTTCTGGACTTCCTTTAGTTCTTTGTCCATGGTTTCCTTTAGCGCTTTTGAGGATATTTATAGTAGTGTATTTAAAGTTTTTTGTTTTTTTATCCAGTCTGGGCTTCCTCAGAGTTGATTTCTACTGACTTATTTTTTCCTGTGAATTTTTCTAATTCTTTGTATGTATTGTAATTTTTGCTAAAAACTAAACATTTTGAATATTATAATGTTGTAGCCCTGGAAATCAGATTCTCCCCTGCAGTTGTTCATTTGTATTCTCTGTCATGTGCAGCCACTAAAGGTTCCGTTCCATTATCTTAGTGCTTAACCAGAGAACTGAGAGAGATTTCCTTAAATGCCCAGAAGCAGAAAGAAAAAAATATAGTACTCTTCCTGAAATTATTGACATTTTTGTTCACACTTTGCTTAAAATTGTTCCATCCTCCTGGTTTTCACTTTTACCAGCATTTATGTGATACCCTGACACTGACACTGGTGCTGGCAGCTGGTCGCAGCGTGAACTGATTCAGAAGCAGAGCGGTGACCAGGCTCCCAGCACAAGTCTTCCACATCAGCACAAACCCTCCTGGCCCCGCCTCCCTCACTGACTTCCTCTCTGGGAAACGTGGCAGGTGGGACTGGGTCAGAAAGCAACATTCAGGTCTGGAATAGCCAATCCTGAATGTAAAGAAAGAGAAAGAAAAAATGTGAAGAGAAAAGACACTGAGGATTTTCCTTGCAGATAGAGAGGGATTGTAATTGAAGTGGAAATAATGTATACCAAGATTTGTTATTATTTTGATAAGAAATTGATAATAAATACTATCTTGACAATAATCATTTAGTCAGTACTTATCTTATATTGAAATAGACTCCCTGTACCCCTCCATTCAGGTCAGGAATTGGTAAGTCTAAGTAAGCTCTTGTCCCTCTGCTCTTCTCCGTCTACTTTTCCTTTCAATTACTAATTTTACTGGGAATGCGTTAATTAAATGCAGCTCTTCATGGCCACGTTCGTAGTATCTGAGGTATGTGGTGTTAGTTTAAATAAGTTTCCTGTTTAAGTCAAGTAATAGCAGTGGCAGTGATGGCCATTCATGTAAACGGCATTCCAGAGCCCTTCCTGCAACCCACACAGGCCCTGGGGTGGGCCTCCCGGAGCGGCAGCCGTGCAGCCGCCAGCCCCTCTGCCATCCCAGTGTCACCCTGGCGGGGACAAGGGAACATGCACTGCTGTCAGCTGACTTTCACTTTGCTTTGTCATCCATTGTAAAGACATTAATAACCACCATATGATGCTGAATTATACTTAAGGAGTATATGTATAGGGGACATTATTTTAGGTGTTTTTTTTAATTTTTTTTTTCTTTGTCATCATATTTACTTGGAGGGTTTAACAATTCAGGCCTGAAATACAGAGTTTTCAAAATTGAAGATTTTGTATCCATTTTTATTGTAGCAATTTTTTGGAACTTCACGCTAATATGACAGTATTTTTTAAGTATTTTCACCTAATGTTGCCGACAATAGCATCACTGCGCAATAGGAAAAAATCTGAGTGGACTTTACGTTCTGCTGGAATAAGGTTCAGAATGTGCCCTGGAAATGTTTGCTTGCAAGATATATTGCACGTGCTTAATCTATTTATTTTAGTAAGTGTAGATAACTTATTTTAATGAATTTGGCAATACTAAAATGTATTTACTTATATTCTCACAATATAGGGCATCACATTTGATGAATTCAGGTCATTTTTCCAGTTTTTGAACAACCTAGAAGATTTTGCAATAGCTTTGAATATGTATAACTTTGCAAGTCGTTCTATAGGGCAAGGTAAGTGACAATCTTTCAAAAATTAGAAGCAAAAACTAATCCTACATTGTTCTAAGGACTTTGACAGCAAATTAATTAGATATATAATATTAGCCATCGACTTGCCTGAAAGTTTGTTGTGTAGGTCAATGGGAAATCTGTTTTCCCTAAGCAGAGATTAGGGAAATGTGCTAAACTTTTATATATTAACAGTACAATATATGGATGATGTATTACAGAATTGTACACCTGAAACCTATATGATCTTATTAACCTATTCATCCCAATACATTCAGTAAATAAAATATAAAAATAAAATTTATTATCACCCTTCATTTCACATTATGGGGAAAAGTTAAAGATGTTTGTAAAAGTTCAAAGAGAGCAAACCTCGCGGCCACTTGGTAGCATTGAAGGATGTGTGTCTCCTTATAGAAAAGCCAGCTGGTGTTGCCTCAGGCATCATTGTAGGAGGATACATACATATAACCCACAGTCCCTGTCTCGGAAACCTGAATTTCTGTTAGCTATGGACTTATATTAGCCACATTTGAAGAGCAGTATATAAAATCAAGTGTTGATTTTGCTTGCTTTGTGAAGACATACAGCTGCCACAGAACTCAGTGTTGACCTCAGGACCAGCCCTGTCCTTCCCTGTAGGTAGATCAACGAGTCCAGTCCTTTATCTAGGGTTCCGTGGCTGTGACTGCTTCCCCTTCCTCCCGCAGGGCAGTGTTCTTTTTAGACACTCAGGCCACGCGAGGACTTTCTGCTCCTGTCTGTGAGGTCATTAGACCTGTGTTTGCCATCATCTCATAAACGCCATTTCCCAAATGGAATCTGAGGGGACAGTCTTGTCATTTTATCGCCAAGTTCTGGGGAGAAGCCCAACTGCAGCCCCTAAATCCTAATGTTGATTATCTCTCTTCCAAAAACACAGAGATGGAATCCCTCGCATGGCTTCATTCATTTACTCATTGAGGGAGAGAGACCTGAAAATGTGTCATACTTTACCCTTTGCCTGTCTAGATTTCCAAATAGGGCATCTTCTCAACTCAGCCCATTTTACTATTTTAAAACCCAAACCTTTGGGAACGCTGCCTTCCCAGACTAGCGTTCACTACCATGGTAAACCTACCGATCAACCACAAAGGGAAAGCACTCTGCTTGCCTGGTTCCAAATGGACAGTTGTTCTTTCACTTTGTGCAAGTGGGGAATGGGAAAAATCAACTGTGTCCTCTTGAAAGTATTAGGAATGTATCTGTCTCTTCCTTTCCTGTTGTCACTACTGGCACGCTAGTCCAGATCTGGTGTGCTGCCAACACCCACCTTCCTCTCCAGTGTTTCCTAGGCAACTCACAGAGTAGTCTTTCCAAAACACAGATCAGCCTTCCTGTGGCATGGCTGCTGCGGGAAAGTCTTCAGCTCCCCAGCTGCCTGCTAAAGGTGCACAGGTTCCTCACCGGTGCCTGCACCGAGCAGCTGCAGCTCCTCCGAGTCCAGACTGCTCATTGTTTCCTGAATGTGCGTCATCTCCTCCCGCTCCCTCCTTGCCTTTGCTCGTGTCATCTCCTCTGTCACCGTCTCCTCTGTCATTTCCCTCACCCACAAGCTGAAGTCTTCTGGCCTTCCGGGCTCAGCTCAGACACAAAATTGCAGCCTTTCCTGATCACTGCGGTTCTAACCCTTTCCCTGCCCCTCACCACCCACTGGCGTGATTGCTCATTTCCAGATCCTCGTAGCGCTTCGTTGGTACACTAGTGTGGTCCTGTGTAACGGTAATTTGGGCAGGTGTCTCATCTCCCAGCAGAACTGTCAGTTTCCAGAGAACTTACTCATCTTAATAACCTCTAAAGTATCTGTTGCTGATAGTAGGTGCTCATTAAACATTCATTGACTATGATTGCATGATTAAACTAAGATACACTTATTCTTGGCCCTTTAAATTAAAACTGCAAATTATTTTTGTTCCCTAAAAGATGACATAATTAATGAAAAGTCATGTTACATAAGATCATGACCGTATTCATTAAAAAACTTCTTTTATAACCTTTCTAGTAATTAAGGCATATTATAAAAGTAGTGTTAATGACTTACTCCTTTTCTGTAACATTTATCCAGATGAATTTAAGCGTGCCGTCTATGTAGCTACTGGCCTCAAACTTTCACCACATTTAGTGAACACAGTCTTCAAGATTTTTGACGTTGACAAAGATGATCAACTAAGCTATAAAGAATTTATTGGAATTATGAAAGACAGACTGCATAGAGGATTCCGGGTAAATCTATAAATTTCAAGCCTATTGATACTGTTTTTTTAAACTGAAAGAAAAAAATCCATCTAAGTTTCAGAAATAATTTATATAAATTTTTAAGGATATAAACATGAAATGTTATATTTGAAAAGAAAAATATAAGGCCATACCTATTTTCAAATATAAGTTGAAGTGATAAAATGTAATGCTTTTTTAAAATATAAAATCAACTTGAATTTTCATAACATTTTCATATTCAAGTAGTTTAATATCTTCATCCCAATTTGTGGAGGGAAGTATTACCAAATATTTTTGATTAATTCATTCTGCACACTGGGTTTGAAACTTGTTAGTATACAAAGAAATATCACTATTTCTCATTTTATATGATGTGGGTTTTGACTAGGCAACTTGAGATGCATAAAGTCAGACATACTCAGTACTTTCTTTTTTTGTCTGTTGAACTGCTCAATCTGTTAACAGCTTACACTGTAAAGTAATTATGAGGAATTCAATGATTTTTCTCATAAATATGTTTTAAGGAATGAAATGTAGTGTAAGTCAATAAATGTTTACATGTCTAACATATTTGTGGACGGTGTCACAAATGGAAAAAGAAAAAAAAATTCCATTAACAGTTAGAATGTGCAGTCCTATCTCTTTAGTAAGAATACCCCTAAGCATTATACATTTAAAAAGAGAAAAAGTTATATATATAAAAAGTCAGTATTCATGTTAGACACTGTTTTTAAAGATCTTTATTTTTTCAAATCCAAGCAGTCTTGGTAAAGATACTGTGTACTTAACTGCCCCCTAGTGGTTAGTTGTTAACATTTGTGATGATCACTCAAATACCTGAAAGGGCTTACAGTGAAAATCATCTGTTCCTCAAATGTTCCTCTAAACATTTTCCGTTCCTCTAAAATGTTCCTCAGACATTTTAGAGTAGCAAGATCAAATTAAGATATAAACTATGCTGTAACTTCTGACACTGTACTTCTCACTCAGGTGTTGTATGTTTTTTTTTCTTTAGTGCATACCTGTAGCCTCACAAATTCTATTTACATTTGCATTTTTAATCCTCTCTTCCACAGGGCTATAAAACAGTTCAGAAATATCCCACTTTCAAGTCCTGTCTGAAGAAGGAACTTCATAGCAGATAAGTAAGTTAGCTTCTCTGCCTAAAATTGTTCAGTAAACATAAAGAAAGGGCCATAACCTTTTTTTCTGCTATGATATTTAGGAAATAGCTGAGAGAAATACAATTCATATTTAATTTTTAGGTCACTAATTCGATTTAAGAATTACTTTTTAAATGATTTTATTTTAGACCAGTAATTCAGTTCAAGAATTAGTCATTGTAACAAAGTATTGCTTTGCCACTAGTAAGTTGTGACCTAAAAATAAACTGGGTAAAATACACATCTGTCTGGAATTCTCTTGATATGTCTTGATTGACAATTATTCTGTTTAACCTTCAGCTTTGTATCCAGGTAGATACAAAATAGTAACTCCAGATTGGGCTTTTATAATCTTGGATCAGTAACATCAAGGAATATTTATTACAATTTGTAGGATTATGATTCCAAACATCTGCTACAATAACTGCACCTGATGTTTTCAGTGTTGTTTTATGTACATGTCACTGTAGGGGGTGGGGTGTTCTGCCCCATGGAGAATCCCATTTCACCTTCACAGGTGTCCCACTTAGCCCAGAGAAGAGAGGCCTAAAGAGGCATTTTCCCACCATGCTCTAGTAAGTCACAAACTTGGGTTTGAGCAGCGTCCTGCCTGACGGCAAAGCCATCTTATCTGTTATTTTTAAACTGTCACTGGAGAATGCCCTCAGTGAGGAAGAATATCTATTATTTTTAAACTGTTGCTGGAGAACGCCCTCAGTGAGGAAAACACGGGGGACCCATTCAGTTTGCATCAACCCAGAGAAGTGTCTCAAACTTGATGCTGATCTCCAAAATGAGGGTTTCGTTTCTCCCTTTCTCTTCTAAAAGTCAACTGTACCTGTAAAATTTTGGTCAGTTGTGGGTTCCAGTTAGGTCTCTATTTGCAGGTTTCATTAATTCATACGTGTTTGCAAATGTATATTTCTTGCTGTTTCTCTCAAGCTTGAAATATTTATATTTGTATGTAGCAGTATTGCCAAAGAGACTCCAAAGGATATCAATGCATATTATTCTTTAAAAAATAGTTTCATCAAATAAGTTACAGAAATATAATAAGCATAGTTAAAGAGGTTCCTTCCCCCTTAGAACTTACAGGGTCTTATTATGCGACCATGCATTTGTCTCTTTAAACGAAAACAGCAGTATTCCGTATTTTGCAAAGTAGCTTTGAGACCTAACGTTTTGTGGAACCTGTCTAGGGAGATGCTGTTCTAAAATGTTGAATGGCAAGTGGGCTTATGTATTTACCTAAGGTGGTAACTATTTTGATTGAGCAAACAAAAGGTCTTCCTAATCTCAATTTTAAAGAACTTGATACTGCCCTGTAAGAAATTTACATATTAAAAAAAGTAGGACCTTACAATTTATATGTTTATATCAGTACTGTTGCCAGCTAACTTGTCCTACTGTCACACCAACACTATTGATGCCCTGTGGTAGCACAAAGAATCATAGATTAAAATGACTACATTTATTGTAGACCTTTATCACACTGATGGTTAGACAAGTTACTGAACAAAGCACTGAACTTTTTTTCTTTAAGATTTTATTTATTTATTTTTAGAGAGGGAAGGGAGGGAGAAAGAGAGGGAAGGAAGGGAGAAAGAGAGAGAGAGAGAAACATCAATGTGTGGTTGCTGGGGGCCGTGGCCTGCACCCAAGGCATAAATCGAACCTGTGATGCTTTGGTTCACAGCCCGCGCTCAATCCACTGAGCTACGCCAGCCAGGGCGACAAAGCACTCAACTTTTAAATTGAAGGGAATATTTTATGATTAAGTCTTTTATCCTTATATTTTCTGTTGAGTATTTTTATTATGTACTTTACTGTTTCATATTATTATCAGAATAATATGTGATTAATGTCATCGCCTGAATTTCCTTCTAAATAAATATTGCTTTTATATGTATATTTTTAAATTAGATACCTATAAAGCAAAGTTTAAAGGATCATCTACATGACAAATGCAGAAAGCAGAAATTTCAGAGAACAGAAGCAGGTCTGAGGTCAGAACTTGCAAAAACGAAGGAAAACGTGAAATGCTAATTACAATCTTTTCTTGAACTGAATTCTTGAACATAAGATGGACAACATGCATCTTCTTACCAACTACAAAGGTTATGTGTTATCAGGTTAAGCGTTTGCCCTGATTTACTGAACTCTGCACTTTTTCATTCCTTTCAGAAATATATAGATACTTCCAATGACTATTTAAGAATGTATTTTAAGTATTTAAAAATGTATTAGAAATTTGCCTAATTTCAAAATAAATTTCAACTCCTAGAATCTAGATCACTTGAAAATGAACAATGACATATTTTCTTGGTTTTAGACTGTGAACTTATTTTAAGAAAATAAAGGGCCTTAGAATTGTTGATAAATCCCTATTATTTATTTTTAGTTACGTTGAAAGTGTTTTGAAAAACTAATAGAAATTAAGATACTATACAATATGATGGTTTACACTGTACTTTTAACTTTTAAAAGTACTTAATATACATTGTTTGACTCATATAAAGTTTTTTAAAAGTTTTTATTTATCAAAGTCAACAGAGAATGTCTGGTATTCTTTTATGTATACAGTAAAGAAACTTAATGTAGATTTTTTTGTTCAAAAACAAATCAGTCATACACTGATGGTGGAATGGCGGTCATTGTGGCAGAAGCCTCTGTCATTGTCACTGTTTAACATGGCGCCACTCCTGACGTCAGGTGGCACGTGTTAGTGACACTAGTGAGAACAGCAGCTCACAGCTCTGCAGTTCACTGCACAATGTTAGCAGTATCTGTAGCATCAGATTGAGTACCATGAAAGACTGATACAAAGTGGTTTAAAGACTTATGTAAATATTAGGTATAAATTAACATTTTATTTCTTGCAAAAGGACCACCTGCAAAAGTGATGCCAAATAGTGATAGTGAATAATTTAATATAATTCATTACTTCAAAATAATAAAAGAGAAAAGAAAAACTTTCTATTAAAAAATAATAAAGTTAGATTTTCACTTGGAGGAAAATTTGATAGTACTTAATGGAAATGTTTTCAATTAGAAAGTTTCATTTATAAAAGGATACTGTACAAAAGTAGAACAATGAATTTAAATTAATATATTAATGTATTATATGAAGAAGATAGGTTCATTTATCTTCTTTTCCAAGATGTATTTAATGTAAATTGCATACACTCCAGCTATTACCTTGCTTTTGCTTATCATAATAAGAAATACTGACTTTGTTTTTATAAGTTACTAAATGTGAAATTGATAGCTGTGCATCAGCCTATTTATAAAAGTAATGTTATTCCCAAGAAAAATGTTATTAGCATTACTATGTATTTGACTTTTTACATTCTTTATCAGATTTATTTATTACATTGATATAGAAATATGATTCATAAATTTGAGGATTCTGTATAGTATAATAAGTTCATCTGCTTTCAAGATTGATTCAGTTGATTGATATGAAAATGCCTGTCCATTCATTTAACATACCCATGTCTACTTACCTTACCTGAATGTCCTCAATATTATTTGCTATCTAAAATAACTGAAAAAATGAAATTTACTTTCATCTTTGATTGTAAATTATCTTGCCTACATAGAAAAGTTGTCATTTAGAACAGTCCTGTAAATGTACATTAAAAACTAAGTTAGCTCATTAAAATTATATATAATTCTGCTATTCTTTCAAGAAATACTATGTATGCAATCTTTATTCTTTATTGTGTATCAGAGTGAATGTACATTCATCTCTTTATAAGACTATAGCATAATATGAAAACAGGAATAAATGAAATATTCTAGCCAATTGAAGTGGAAAAGATAGTAAATTACAATGGTTCCCTACATATTATCACTCATGAACTTTACCCTCTCATTAAAACAAGAGATAAAAACACTCATTGTATTGTTGTTTACATCAATTGAAAAAAATTTAAATGCTTTGAAAATAGTAATGTACTAAATACATGTATGCTATTATTCACAGATTTCCTTCTACAAACTGTTCTTCCGACAGATGAAACTACATAAAATTTTAGTATCATACTCTTTACAGAGAGGCCAGATGATGAAAGGTTTGTGGCACTTCTCAGAATCATTTAATAGTAAGACATTCATTTAACATAAGTTCCAGTTTATTGTTTTTATTATCAAATATAATCGTAAAGCAACCTTACATTCTTACATTATCTTAAAATAAATATAACTGCTCTTGAATCAAGCAACTTAGTACTTTGCCTTAATGTGTATCTGTGGACTCAGGGCTTTCTGAACAAGGTCAGCTCCAGACTTTGGCACTGTTTGTTGGTTACCACACCTCCGCCGATCTCATGCCCTCTGCTGTAAAAGTGCATGCCAAGGAAATCAGTCTCAGCATTTCCGCAGGTAAATCAGTCACAGAGCCGGAAAGCCTCCCAGAGTATGTAATGGGAATTGACATTTGCAGGATGTGGCCATCGGTACTGGGACGCTTTCGCAAAGTTCACATGTGAATTAATGGGGTATCAGCTTTGCTTTACAGAACTGACTGCTCTGATGGCTTAACATAATTAAACCAATACTGGCAGCAGCCCCTTTGTACTAACGTTGGCTATTTTGTAGGCATCATCTTGTGTAGATGACTCAGTAATTTACCAGTTTTCAAAATACACTAATTATCCTACTTTTTATAGCCATACAATTGATTAACATTTTTACATATGGCTTTTACTTCCAAAGGATGTAAAAGTATGAATTACATAATATTCAGTAAGTATAAAATAAAAAATTTTAAGAGATAAGAAAGCATACTGGTGTTTTCTTTTTTTATGGTAGCTCATAAAATAATGGTATGTCTTGCAGTCATTCACATCTTAAATTCTGTAAGATATTGTTAAGATGAAAATCAGTGCAAAGATGTAACTCTCTTTACAATTTTATATCTGTACATCACAGTCAGTATTTTTGGCACACATCTTAATCTGAGGAGTATCTATAACTGTGACTGTAAGCATATTCATGTACAGTGCTCATGGAAAGTAAGATCATTATTGTAACAGTTTTCTGGAAAAGATAAATTTTGTCCAGCATCGTAAAGGAAGAGAAGGATATACGTGTGTGGGAACCAGAGTAGAGAAAGAAGAAGAGGATGGAGAAGGGACCTGAATGGGTATAGATTCTTGGAATGGGGATTGAGTAGATGTTTTTAGAGAAGTAAGTTTTAAACAGTGCAATAAAGCAGCAGTTTCCATCCGTGCTTTCACACGCCCACTGAGAAGACGAAATGGCCCTGTGGTCTGCAACGCCGGTGAACTGGGTGTGGGGCAGCTGCCGGTGAGGCCGCGCATTTGGATGCCACGTGTCTGGAGGAAAACAGAGAAATATCCCAAAGTTTCAACCTAGAATTTTACTTCTGGGATTGTAATATCCCCATACAGTATATTTATAAATGTGCACGTCAAAAATGTGCCTACACAATGAGACGGCATGTAGCTGTGAGAAAGGACGAAGTCCATTTATCATGCTGGTGTGGGATGATGTGCAAGATGTTTTCATGGGGACACAGCAAGGTCTGGAAGAGCTTGTGATATGCTTCTGTCTGCATTTGAAACACATTTCCATTGCAAAGAATTATATGCTGATATATCGTTATCAAAGTTACGTGTACAATTTGTTAAAAGTCAGAGTTCCGAAGGGTTTAAATAAAATACCGCGTTCCTCTTTCCTCATTTCTGCTTCTCAGAAGTCTTTCAGCAGTATCCTTCATTACCTGCCTTCGTATTTCAAGATAACGTGCTTGTGCCAATATTGCTTGATGGCTGTCACCTTTAGTATGTCACCTGTTGACTTCCTACAATGGGAGAGGGTGATTCGGCACTGCTACGCAGCCCCCTTCAAGACACACACACACCTTTCCCTCGTCCCTCCTTTCAGTATAGTTAAGCTTAATTTCGGTCAGATGAATCATTACATCATCATCAATTACTATATTTCCTTCCTTAAACAGCTTCTTACTTTCCCTTGAGATGATAATTTTCTTTTTAGGTTGCTTAATTTTTCTGTAGTTCTCATTTATCCATCGTTAACTCACCCCCAGACTCATCTCCATAACTAAACGTGTATTGTTAATACATTGTAACATATCAAGTAATCTCTAAATTTTTACTATAATTTTAGACATGTCTCCTGGAGCTCTCCATCCTACCGTCCCATCTCGAATGGGTGCTCTCTCGTCCTAATGTAGAAGAACTGCTATTCCGGGATCTCCCTTCCGCCACTTTTGCCCTCCCCTTCTCCCAGGTCTTTTTCTTCATTTTTTTAAGTGAAGCACAACCCTACATATTTCTTGAGAAATAAATGTTAGGGATCTCATATGCCTAAAAATGCCTTCATCCTACTCCTTTGCTTGGGTAACAATTTTGAACTTCAAACTTTCAAAACATTGTCCCATTGTTTTCCAGCATTTAGTGTTGTTCTCAAAAAATCATATGCCATCCTAATGCCTGGCCTGTTTTTTTCTTTTCAGGAAACTCGTAGCATCTACTATTCTAAAAGTTCAAGTTAATATAACTTGGTAAAAGTCTTCTACTCAACAACTATATTGGGCACTCAATAGTCCTTTGAATCTGAAAAAATATGGCATTTAGTTTTGTTTTTAAAAAAATGGTAATTATTTCTTTGAGAACTTCCTCTTTTGCTGTTTTCCCTGTCCAGTTTTTCTTGATCTTCTATTTCAGGGTTTCCCTGCATTCTGAAAGTGGAGCATTCCTATGAAACCTTTTGTTAGCCAAAAGGGCAGAAAGCAGAGAGTAATGCTGCTTTTTTCTGAAAGTTCATGTTGTCACTTCACTTCTATGAAAGACCTACATTAGTACCTGTTTTCACTAGCCAAAACAAATCCTAAGAGGATTTTCACCTAAAAAGGAAGCCATTACTGTACTAATGGGGGTCTTCCGTAGAAGCAAAGTGGTGTAACATGAACTTTGGGAAGTGGGGGATACTTGTAATCACATACTGAGTCTCCTATACTCGTTCTTGTAATTTTCCTTCTCTTTTCCTCTTAGTGTTCTTCTTCTTGTCTTTTTAAAAGAATTCTTGAGATTTCTTGAGGACCTTTTTACCATTTATAAATTATCTTGAGTTTTTATTTATTCCATCATACTTTTACATTTTTTCTCTGAATTAACCTTTTATCTCCTTTTTTTTTTCTTTAGTATATTCAGTAGCTTTTTTTATTCTCTCTCTGATTATTAACTTTGGCATCTTGATGTCTTCTTCAGCTTCGTTCATAGTCTCATTCCTTTTTACTGTTTGTGTTTTGGGTGTCTCACATTAGAGGCTTTCCTCTTATGTCTGGTCATTTTTCACTATATATTCACTTTTTTAAAGAGCACATTGAAAGTTCTATGGGCATGGAATGAACTTTTGACTTATGGGTTTCGTTCATTGCTGTTCTAGCTGGACCATTTCCTATGAGAGACCTTAACTGGAGTAATGATAGACTTTTTCTCCTTGGTCAGATTTCTGCTGCCTGGCAATTCACATTTTAGCTGCTATTTGGTACACGAGGCCCTTTGCAGCTGGAGCCATAGGTATACTAAGCGAAGGGAGCTATGAGTGCGTATGTTGAAAGAGCTGTTATTGCACTGTTTTGAGTGGTTTTACCTCCTCTGTGTTTACTTTTTCAAGAAAAGCACATTTTTTCAAAACGTAGGATCTTGGTCTGAAAAAACTGAAAATAAAACATGAAGGTCATGTGCAGGGTGGATTTATTCACCAAATCCAGAGTTGGGTTACTTATTGAAGCAGATGTAGTTTTAAGACCAATGAAAGTCTGATAGGGATTGTGAATTTACAGAACTGTTGCATGGTGTCAGCTTGGGTAGGAGGGTCGGGAGAGGGATGAAGTGACTGATGAAGGACCATCAGTGGAAATAAGATATGGGATTTAAAAAGGTAAAGATGGCAGCCATACTCTCTCACAGAACACTTTGGTGACATTTACTGTAAGAGACAAAGAACTGTACTTGATTATCAGTCTGATTCAGTGTGACATTTCCTACTGCCTGTTTTCAAGGGTGAAACAAGTAGATTAGTATACTAACAGATTTTAAACGGGGGTAAAATGAGAGTCTAGGACAGAATGAAAGGCAGTTAGCAAAGGTATTTACAGTCTGTGGTATGTACTGCTTTACTCTTTGCAAGCTCTAGGTGCCATAAGAGTTAAAAGTTCAAACTGAGAAATGTACAAAAAAAAACCCTCTGAAAATCTATACTATTTAATGTCATTGCTCTTTGGTGCTAAGAGGTTCTCAAGAAGGTGAGTATCTTATATACCATTTGTGCTGTAATATTTAATTACAGTGAGTGTACAGAAGATTAGCTGTCTCAAAGATTCTTTTGAAATCAGATTGCACATCAAAACTGCATTGTGCCCAGCTCAGTAAGCAAATTCGGGAAAGAAGAGAAGGTGATGTCAAGACTTATTGCAAAATGAGCAAATAAAGGAGTAGGATTTGCTTGATGTTCAGCCTGTTAAAGCATGAACAAATGTTAGCCTTTGTTTGTCAACTTAAATATGTTTTCCTAAAATTTACAAAGATTCAGTCCATGCAGAGTGCCCTTTAGCCAGTACAGTATTTGTACGTGAGGAATAAAATCAGCAACATGAAGACGTTAAATAGATTATACCAGTGGTTCAATTTCTCATCATGATTAATTACCACATATCTATGTCCACTAGTAATTCAGATACAGGTATTTTTTAACCTTTTTTGTTATTTTTCTGATCATGAAATTAATATATATTTTTGCTTCCTGATACTCAAGGTTTTAAAAGCTCAGAGGTTAATTTACCTCCTCCAAATTAGCTAGATACCCAAACACAACATATACTGAAGCATTTCTAGTTTCCAGGGGTTTCTCCCTTAAAAAAGAAAAGGTAAAAATAAAATTTAACATTCCCAATACCCAAGTAGCCAGGGTTGAAGACCAGGTAGATTCAGGAACCTGAATTGGGCTTGCTGGAAATAACCAGGAACATAGGTGAGGCTCTTAGGTGAGAACAACAGAGTTCATAGGTGTGTGAGTGCATAGGTGTTCAGAGTGTATGTGTGAGCATGTGTGTACATACATGCATATATGTGTATATATGTATATATACACATCACGTGTGTGTGTGTGTGTGTGTGTGTGTGGGGAGAGAGAGAGATTGATCGATTTATTATATAAGATGTGGCTCACAGGATCATGGAAGCTGGCTAGTTCCCAGATCTGCAGGGGAGCCAGCAAGCTGGAGACGCAAGAGAGCTGGTGGTACAATTCCAGTTTGAGTCTGAAGTCCTGAGAACAGAGAGAGCGGTGGTATACTTCCCATCTGGAGGCTGGCACACTCCATGCCAAGAAGACAGTGTTTCAGTGCAAAGCAGGCAGGAGGAATTTTATTCTTACTTGGTGGAGAGCCAGCCTTACCTTATTGTTCTATTCAGGCCTTCCACTGATTGGACATGGCCACCCGTGTTAGAGCCATCTGCTTTACTCAGTCTACAGATTCAAATGTTAGTCTCACCCAAAACTCCCGCACAGAGCACCCAGATATTTACCCAAATATCTGGATACTCCATGGCCCAGTCAGGATGTCACAATAAATGAATCATTTCTGAGGCTTTGTACTATTCTCACCCCATTGAGGAGTAGTTATTCCAGTTATTCTCAAGATCTTTGGCTTTTTATCATCTAGGTCATACTACTGCTCATAAGGTCTTTTCTAGATCCTATATACCATTGTTCCTTTTAAGAATGGAAATTTTTTACATTAGGTTTTCTATCTGATTATTATTGATATAAAGAAAAGTAGTTGATTTATTCAGCCACTTAATTCTAAGTTGTTCGGATATTTTTTCAATTGATTCTCTTGAGTTTTTAGTGGATGATCATATGCAAATGAAAGTAAATGTGTCCTTCCCATTCCTGTGGTATTGCTCTTATTTCTGCTTCCTGTGTTACTGCATTGACCACAGCTTCCAGAACAATGTAAAACAGTAGTAGCAGCAAACATTTCCTGATTTCCTGTTTTAATAGGATTATCTCCATTTCAAATTAAGCATGATATTTTGCTATTGATGTAAGACAAATACTTTATCTTGTTAAGGAAGTATTTTTTATTTCCTGGACTTGGAAGAGTCTGGAAGAATGAATGGGCGTTGAATCATCTCAAATGCCTTTTCGGCTTCCAATGACATGATGATACATTTTTCCAACCTGACCTCTAGATATGATATGTCTTCCTTATAGGCTTCTGAATATTAAATTCTTCTACATTATTATAATAAACGCTGATCATGACAGCACATTTCTTTCATTTCCTGGTCTTAGGTAAGTTGACTTTATCAGGTTTCTCGTCTCTGAACTGAGACTAAAAATTGTATTTTTCCCATGTTACAGGGATTAGGTGAGATAATTCAAATAAATTTATGTAAATGCCTAGCATAATATCTGGCACATAGAGTTCAACTATTATTATTATTATTATTATTATTATTATTATTATCCAAAAGGCTTGAGTACAATTAAGTAGAGAAAATTGTATACCCTGTAAGATTTTTTATATTCATGAGTGAGATGTTCCTCATATTTTCTTAAAGAAAATAAAGTATTTTTAAATTGTTATGTATGAATCACGGGAAGGGACAATAAAAAGTCATTTTCCATGATCTTATTTTAGAGCTGTGTTGTTTGTTTACATCCACTTCCTCGAGGGTCAAATACTGACTCCCTCGTAATATTCCCCGGGGCCGGGGCCGGGCCTCAGGGTCACATGACCAGGGCGGTTGTGCAAAGCCCCGCATGGGAAGGGCCCCGTGCAGTCGGGCATGGTTAGTATTTGGATGACAGAAGGCTCCTGTTGTGGTTTAACGTTCAGCAGTCACCATCTTATAAGTCTTAATAATGTTACCTATAAAGTTCTGTAACTGAAATCAGTAGTTCAGGGAGCTTGCGCTTGGCACCTCTGCTCACACACAGTTCCCCACTCCCTCGGAGGGGTTCTCCGCCACCCTCCCCTTTGCCCAGTCTCACCCTCCCCACCCACGCCCAGTGACTGTCTCCTCTCTTCACCCACCTTGAAGGGCCTGGGTGCAGTTACGGCTAGGAATGTGGAAGGGTCCAGAACCACGGAGACCGAGGAGCATGGAGGCCGTCTTGCCCTAGGCTGGCACTGCACACCACATCAGCTGGCAGCCAGCCCCAGGCCCCAACCAGCTGCACGCCTCTCCTAAACCCCGTCCTTAGGGCTTTCTAATGAGGAGGTTGCAATGCCCCTGGCAGTTGCCTGTCCACTGTGGGTGGGGGTATAAGGCCTCTGGGGAGCAGAGACATCTGACTGTCCTTCCCCAGGGTTCACCCGGAGATGGTTCATCTGTCCGACAGCAGGCACGGGCGAGCGCCTGTCGGGCCTGAGCACGTGCCTCCTGAGTCGTGCGTCCTGAGTCATCTGATGGGGCCCAGCGCACCTGTGAGGGCCCACACCCAGTCTGAAAGGGACCCCCAGCTCAGAGCAGCACACCTCGGCTTGCTTTGTGCTGGGTGAGATCTCTCCCTCCTCCCCACCGTCAGGAGTCGCACTTGCGTAGCCGCTTCTAACCGGCTGGAAGCACTCTCAGCAGCTGTAAACTTACAAAAAGACTTACGAAGTCTGTAATCTCAAGTGACTCCACTTTTGAGTTAAATGCTCTGATATTCACATGTAAAACTGACATTGCACAGTATAAAGATGAATGGTAAAGTGCTAATTTAAATTTTTAAGTTTTTACTTAAAATGACATCAAATAGCAAATAAAAAATCATGACAGGTTGAGAGAACCATGGAAGTAAGAAAAAAGCTTTATATTTTAATATCAACATTTTTCGTGTGCGTGTGTATGTGTGTGTGTGTGTTTAACAAAGAGGCCTGTGTTTTCCTTTTGTGTTAAGTTCCCAAAACTCCACAGCCAGACCCTCCCTGGGAAATGGTGATGGAGGCCAGTGTGCCAGGGTGTCTGCAGGTCTGGTGGGATGTGGGATGGTTAAAACCAGGTGAAGGAAACAGTGATAGTTTGTGTGCTTTGGAAGTGGATATGGATTTTCTCAAAATTACAATGGAGAAAATGGTTTTTGTAACAGAAAACTAAGAGAAAAGAATATTAAGGAGATAAGTTCGCTGCCTGAAAGAAACAACATTGCATTAGGCTCTAGGAGGAGCATTTGATGTGTAGGGAGCCGTTATGATGAATTAAATTTTTAAGTTTCATCAATATGACTAAGGAACTTAAGCAAATACCAAATGGGTTCACTTGAAAAATAAAGATACAAAGTTAACCTTATAACCCCAGTAGAAAGTAAATTTATAAAGGACACAGCAAGATATTATAACATTTTTTTTACATAAAGCAGAAGCTATTCAGGTAAAGTTGGGGATTTGAAGGACACGGAACATACTGTTAGGCACAGCTAAAGACTACCGGCAAATGACTGTGATACGAGAGCCTGGTCTTGGGACAAACTAGGGAAGGAAATGACAAATGACAACTGCAAAGAAAAAAAAATGCAGGAACTAGCAACTAGTAATATCAGCTTTGTCTTTAATTTACCTCATGCTGGAAAGAATGGGGGTCCCCTCACACTGCAGTAGTAAAGAGACACATCATCGTCTTCAAACACCGGAGAATGAGGAGCGCTTCTCTTAAGAGCCGCTCGGCACACCCTGGACCTTGATGGTCGCTGCCTCACCCGAGGTCTCGCTGCAGGCATTTTCATTCAGGATGACCACGCGGTTGATGAGTGCTTTTCAGAAAGCAGTCGTCTGAGGGTCTCTGTGCTTGTGATCCTGATACCACTTTCTCATTAAGGTGATTCGTGAAATTTTTCAATTAGATTTCTATGGTATTTTTAAAAAATCAATTCGGCTTCTACCTTTCAAGTGAATGAGCCAGTGTATCATTCAGACAGGTGAGGACTTGCATAATTATAAAGTTAAATGATCCTCGGGTGGATTTGAGAAAATAGATAAAGACAAAAATACAGAATCCAAGAAGACATAATGATTTCAAAAGAGGATACATTGGAAACTATGCATAAACAGGTGAGACCTATTCGGTCCATCCGTTCAGAACAGCACGGGCAAGCCTGGGCTCTCAGGGCTGACTTGCACAGCTCGCACCCGGGCTCTGTCTCTCTTTGCCACTGCAGTTAAACAAGCTTCTCCCATCTTCCGAGCCTCAGCTTCTTCCTGTGTAGGAGGAGACAAGGACAGCAGCTGAGTCTTCAGGGTTTTAGGAGAATTAAATGGGAAATTGCCTGCAAAACACTGCAAATAATAAATGTTAGTTATTATTATTCCTAAAATAATATCCCTATTTATTTAGAATCAGCTTATTTGTCATTGTGTTCATCAACTTGACCTTGAAGATTAAGACAAAGTTAAATTCATTCTTGGGCTATTGAAAACTATGAAATGGTATTTATTATTAAAGTGGAATCAAAATAGGGAAACAAAAACTTTTTTTTCAAAAATTTGTTTTGGTAAATATTACCAAATACTTAAACCTGTCCTGTACACATTTCCTACTTTAAATGTCACTGTCATTGTCTGTGGAATTCTCAGGCACCTACTTAACTTTACTGAATATTTTATGCTGTGCATGTGATGTAGTCCGTGGACCTAGAACTATTTCTGTCTACTAGTTTGCCTTGTTCCTAAAAACAGAAAAGAAATGCCTATGGCAAAAAAAAAAAATCCACCTTTCTGTCAGCTCCTTCTGCTGATGCTGATATTTCAAGGATTCCAAATTATATATTCACATAATTTGCATTTTCCCACTCTTAGTTTTAAAAAAACCATTAAGTTAAAAACTAGAATACATTGCTTTTTACAGCAGAAAATTGCTCTGTTGCTCAAAGCTAATTTAAAATAAAATCCAGTCATCCTGACAAACATATTTTAATTAGAATTCAGATCTGTAGTCACTCATATTCCCACACAACACTTTTGTAAAAATTTTTAAGTGTGATATTTTCCTTTAAGAAGTGGGAATACAGCTGTATTCTTGTTGAAAAGCATTGCGCCTGGGATGTAGTGAATGAGTATGAATAAATAAGTGAATGAACAAAGGAGGACGTATGAAGCCTGAAGAGCAGACGTGATCTTTGCCCGACCTTTACTTTATCCTCTGCACGTTTCCTGAAGTATGTCTCTGCCTTCTCATACTAGAATGAATAAATACTATTAGTCACATAATCGAGAGCTTGCTGGTAAAATACATGTCCCAACAGCTAAAATACTTCAGCCTTAATGAAGAGAATTTGCTTTCTGTGACGGTAAATGCTGATAGTGATGCACATATATTCATTCTGTGTGTTATGCATGTAAAATGCTTAGTACAGCACACATATATATCTATGCTACATATGCATAGCTTTTCTATATATGCTGGGCACTAGGCTAAGCATTTTAAAGATGCTTCTTAATGGGATCTCAAATCAATAAGCCTACTATAAACTGAAAATATCGTTAAGTCGAAAATGCATTTTCTACACCTAACCTACCAAATATCATAGCTTAGCCTAGGCTGCCTTAAATGTGCTCAGAACACAATATTTGGAGGACGCTGGTGACACAGCGCACAGCGAGCACCAGCTGTTAACCCTGGTGGTCGCGCTGCCGGCTTGGAGCTGTGGTTTTGATAGCCCGGGAAAAGATCCATGTTCAGAATTTGAAGTACAGTTCCTATTGATCGTGTGTCACTTTCATGCCATCGTAAAGTCAAAAAATCATAAATTGAATCATTGTTCCTCAGGGACTCTCTGTACGTAATCTCATTAATGTCCTCCACAGTCCTATGAGGTAGCAGAGAACATTATATTTCCCAGCGTCTATCTGAGACTTAAAAGAAGTTTCGTAATGCCCCTAAAGTCAAATAGCTGTGAAGTATAAAACCGAGACTGAGATCCAAGTGAGCCTAACTTCTGTGCCAATCTCTTAGAAGCCACAATAAATCTCTTCCTTCGAGGCAAGGACGCCAGGAGGTGGGCGGAGGCTGGCTCATCCACCTCCCGGGAGAGGGTGAGTGACAGGCTGCGGTGCGGTGGCAGTGTGGGCTTCTGAGCAGATTGAACAGAGGTTGTGGCCAACTAGGCATCAAGGAAAGGGCAGAATATTAAGACACAAAACTGGGTGGAAGGAAGACTGAGATACTGGCCTACGTTCAGGGTCGTGTAATTCATCCTCTGAACTAGGATGCTTGGAAGTGAATGGAAACTCGATGGGTAATCACATGAGGATGACACCACAGACTGGGCCTGTCCAGGGTGAGCTAGGACCTATGGGCACCTTTCCCTTGTTCCTCTCTTGCTAACTTTTCTCTTTGATTCCTTCTTGTTTTTCCTCTCTTATTTTCTCTCTTCTCTCCCTTTGCGTTCTCCCTACGTCTCTCACTGGCTCTTTCATGTACCTTAAATAGCAACAATTGGCCATGATCGCCTGGAATTGGGATGCTCAGTAAGTGCCTCATATTTAAACTTATTTATAAAAATGCAACAATACCATATTTCCTTTGCTGCTGTATTAGCTATCTATTGCATAACAAAGGGACCCAAAATGCAGTGGCCAGAGAAAACATTTATTATCTCAGATGATTTCTGAGACTCTGGAATTCAGGGACAGCTTAGCCAGGTTGCCCACCACCAGCTCTGCTTCATTCTCTTCATTAGGAGCCAGTCACTGAGTTCAGTCCACGCTCAGGGGGAGGAAAGTTAGCCTCCACTTTTTGAAAGGAGGCATAGGAAGGAATTCATGGACATATTTAAAATCAGTACTTTTGAACATCTTTTTTCAAACTTTGATTCTTTGGTTTAATTTTATCTCTGGGACCTGATCTAAACAAAATAAAATATGAGGAAACAAAATAAAATATGAGGAAATGCTGACCTATTTGTGGTATGATGTATCAGTGAAGAAATTAGAAAAAAACACCTAAATATCTAGCAACAGAGTAACAGTTTAATGAATTGTAGTACTTCTATGGAACACAATATTGTGCAATATTTAAAATTATTCTGAACTGGTAGAGTAACATGAGAAACATTTGTGATGAAATATTCATGAGAGAACACAAAATTGTACATTGAAAAAAAAAATATGCACACAAAAAAACCCAGTCCAGATGGGAACATACTGAAATAACAATGGGTGTGCTAATTTGTGAAATCATGCGAGATTTTTGTATTTCTCCATTTCTAAAATTTCTGTTATGTATTGTTCTGTGATATATAATTCTGTTATGATTTTTTACTTGAAAAGAAGTAATTAAAGATAATACTGACTTTCAAAATAAAGATTCAGTACACATTTATGTAATTTTTTTCCTATGCAGCAAAAAATAGACTGTGCTCAGATTTACAGATAGGCTTGTTAAGGATTATATTAGTGACAGAAGAGGTAGGGAAGACATGACACATCCAGAAGTGGTACTTGAGAAGAATTCAATCAAAGGAAACCAACAGTGTATGGCTGAGTAGCCTAGGGAGGCAGGTACTCACTCAGCCCCAGGTTGAGGAGACTAAAGGAGAAAGTAGCTGGAGCCCACAGAAGCAGTGGTCTGTGTGTGGCTCGGGGAGGTGGAGCAAACACACTTCCATGGTACCCCCTGGCCCCCCAGACCACTGTCCACCTCCCAGTCATTGACCCACCGGATTCCAGAGCACAGGGGAGTCCCTTGCAGTAGATCTTAAAAGGTGAGCCTTGCATAACACAAAGAAGGGCAGAGGATGGATTTCGAAGGGCAAATGGAAATTTCTAGCATGAAGGATTTTTTAAAATGCTGGGGGATGCTGTGTTTTGGTGAGAAGATTCCAAAGATCTTGCATATAATGTATATGCACCTTTATACTAAAAATCAACATCAGCGACGTTTGAAGAATACACATTTCGACATCAAACTGTCCATATAAACATGCAGATATCATCCTAGTTAGGGACATTTTCACTTTTAGACACAAACAGACAACCTGCATTTCAGATCATGGCAATTCAAACTGGTTCTGGCATCTGAGTGTACGTATCTCATACCTTGTTTTATGTGAGTATAAACAGTACACACACCAGCAGGGTGTTTGTGACATCCACAGCAGTGAGCCTCCTAACAGAGCTATCCCCATTCACGTAAAAGATGTAAAAGCAGACATTTTGTTTTTAGCTGGAGGATGAACCTCACTGAGGCATGCTCCTCTCTGGTTCGATTTGGGTTTTCTGCTCACCATGTAACTAACCATCACCTATCATAATACCTCCACCATGGGAAGTCATCAAAATTTGTAAATGAGTGAGCATATGGATTTATTAAGAGACTTTCATGTGTTGCTTTCCCAATTTATTTGTTGAGGAAATGAGAAATATCTCAAGAAATGCCAGAGAATTTAAGTAACTTGCTGCAGATCAGAAAGCTAGTAAGTGGAAGAACTGGAATTCACACCCAGGTATTTCAGCTGCAACCGAATTCACCCTCAGAGGAAAACCAAACTCTCTAATGCTGATACTTCAGTCATATTTCTAAATATCTAGCCTGAAGTATGGCCATGGTCTCACAACGCAAATGAGGTAAAACCTTATCTTGTCTTCAGTGTCTCTGGAAGTCAACGTGATGCCCTTCCAAATGAGAATGTTTCATTCTATCGTCTGACATACATGCACTCTTTTTCATTCTGCGTGAACACTGTGGTAAGACAAGCCCACATCCCACGGTGCGTTTCAGAAGGAAGCACCTGTGCCGTGATTGAGCCCAACCGTGGTTGTCTTGAAGGTGGTGCCTCTACACGTGGATTCTGAGCCCTCAACCACTGTACGCAGTGTTAGGAAAACACAAGCTCCTGCTGTCTCACAGTCCAGATCTAAAGGTTATTGACATTCCACTGCCAACCTAGCATTCCATAGCGTGACCTGTTAGCAGAGAGACTGAAATATGAGTAAATGGAGATAGGTTTTGTCAACCAGCAGAAAAAAGAAAAGGGGGAATTCACAATCTGCAGTATCCAGATATCACTTGAAAATAATTATAGATTCCAAGGCTCTAAGTTAAGAGATATAATTTACCCTGAATTAATTCCAGCTGTTGGAAGAATCCCTGATGATTAAAATCTTTTTCTACTACAAATCGGAAGGCAACATGCCCCTTTTGTTAAATGTCATCATTAAATATTTATTTTTCATTTTGCCTGTTCTTTTTGCAAGAACTGAGAAAACCCTGGTTAGGCCTTTTCCCTCTTACAATATAAATTGCAGTGTGACCTTGAGCTCCAAGTGACAGTTGAAGTCTTCGACAACGCTTGGAAATACTTATTAATATTAAGCATTCATGTTTTTCAGGAGTGTGTGTCTTGAACCAGAATGTGGGTGTGTTCAGACCACTAGGCAAGACACGTTAATTCCACACCCCTCCCCCATCCTATGCCATACAGAAAACCCAACATGATTAAGTAGCCTACAGCTTGAGAGACAGAGCTGAGTACAATCAATTATGTTGGGGCCCCCCCATGATTATTTGATTGACCAACAGAACAAAAGGGGTCCTCACGGCCACCGAATGAAGACAGACGATTCTGCGTTTCAAGGCTAGGCTTTTCCAGGAATAATGCTTTACCTTCAAGCACTATTGGCTGAACAGCTACATCTAAGTCTTGACTTTATGTTGTAGCAATTTGAGTCTAGTGGTCTGCTAAGCTTCTCCTTGCATATCCTTTGAAAGCGATCATTTGCACACAAACTTCAGATTGAAGAATCTATGATGTTACCACTATTCTCCTGCTTTCACCCAACTGGCTCCCCTTTAGACTCATGTCTTCAAAGGGAGAAAGCATCTAACACGATAAACCTAAACGTGTCTTCATCTTCCCATCACTTCTCACTTTTTGTCTCTGCAAAACAGGAGAGATATAATTAAGAGTGGAGACTTTCTGGTTTCTGCCATTTATAAATATAAAGCATGCCTCATGAATACGTGGACAAGATAAAATGCCCAGTCAGTCCTGTCCACTGGAACTTTTTGTGGTGACGGCATGTTCCCACACAGCCACTACCAGCCACATGTGTCTATGAGCACTTGAAATGTGGCTGCTGCAATTAAGGAAACTGAATTTTTTTTAAATATTTTTAAATTTATTTTTAGAGGGGAAGAGAGGGAGAAAGAGAGGGAAACGCCAATGTGTGGTTGCCTCTTGAGTGCCCCCTACTGGGGACCTGGCCCACAACCCAGACATGTGCCCTGACTGGGAATCAACCAGTGACCCTTTGGTTCATAGGCCAGCACTCAATCCACTGAGCCACACCAGCCAGGGCAGGAAACTGAATTTTTAATTTTACTTTATTTTCATTAATTTTGATTAAATTTGAATAGTCTCATGTGGCTAGCAGCTACTTATGGCTCTCCGCAGGCCTAGAGAACATGGCTCCCCCCCCCCCCCAACCATTTCCTGTATCCTATTTCTCCTAGTGCCTCCATCTCTGGGAGCTGACACTGATTCTTTAAGAAATGGAACACAGAATGAAATTAAAACTGTGTCCCAGTCAATGTGCTTGGCTGCTGCACACGATCGATGCTAGTTGACTTACACCCGAAGACAAAAATGTTTTTGCAAGTATATAAACCCCCACAGAACCGACAGGAAGTCTGGAGACTCAAGCCTGACCTGACACGGATAAATCTGATGCTCAGCCAAGAGCTGCATCGAGAACAGTCTGCCCAGGGTGCCAGCGATGGCCTTGACAACACTGGCCGCTTGCCACCTCACTGCAGGACTCCACTGCCCTTGGCCACTCTCTGCTCTCCACTGACCTCTCATTCCACAACGGACACTTCTGATAACCTAACTGAACCCACGTGCCTTTGTGCCACCCCTGAAAGAACGTGCCAGTCATGCAGGGGGAATATATGCTCACCTTGTGGGTTCTGCAGACCCTTCCTTCTCCCCACTTCTGCACAGGAGAAGAAGGTAGTGTAGGCAAAAGCATCCATTTAAATGAAAAGTTACAGTTCTGTTTCTAAAGAGATTAACTCTAACACAAACTGTAAAGAAGTGGGAGCAGAATCAGAGCCATTTGCTAACTAGAAAAATGTTCTCTTAATTCTTTTCAATTTTCTGAATATGGTTTTATTAATCATTAGCTCTTGAATTATAACACAAAATTATACAATTATAATTATAATTAGCTATAATTATATAGCATTTGTCACAAAGTTATAAATCATAATTTATAATTGGCTTGGTTAAACGAACGGCTGATGCTATTGAAATCTCTTTGAAAACACCGCAGGGGAGCGGGACTGACTGGTGCGCATCTGCCACCTAGTGGCCAGAAGGTTTGTCAGAGACAGCTTTTCCCTTTTTGGCCATTTTCCCAATGTTTTCAGCCAATGAACCCTACATTCCTTAGGCCTCTGCACTGTACTCTGTTCCCCGGCTAGGTTAATTGAAAACCAGAAATCTCGAAGAGGCGAGGAGTATCTTACTGCTACGTTGTCCCCACGTCTCCTAAACCAAGTTCCCTCTTCTAAGACTGCTTTTATTTTACCCGTGTCTGGGAACGTGTGGCTTGGGCATGTCAGCATTATCCCACGGAGACTACCTTGGCCGCCACTATTGCAAAAGTGCCGTCAATGGTGGAGTCACTGACATGGGCTGCTGACTCCCCAAGGGATTTCCCACCCCGCAAAGGAGAGAGAGTCTAAGAAAACAATGAAAGAAGACCTGCCAGTGTTTTCACAGACCACGCTAGTAAGAATGGGAGCACTGTAAGTGGAAGAGCAGACCCGGCCCTCAGCTTCATCCCTTCCAATCCTCGCAAAATTCAGAAGGCAGCTCTTGTCAAGCGCCATACCCTGATAGCGAAATCAACGCAATTTATCACACATCTGAGACTAATAAAACTGACCTTATAGTCAAGGATGCAATGCTTCCCTTTAAGATCACTTTCTTCCCCCCCCCCCGCCCCCACCCCCACCCCGAGAGCAGTTTCAAAAGAAGTGAGTAACTATGGAACGAATGACCTAAGAAAGTGTGTGGCAGGTGGTCTGGCTGAAAGGAGGAGATGAGGTTGGTGCAGGCAGCAGGAACCGAGGAGGTCCGTGCTCCCTGGAGACAGGCCGGGTTCCTGGGCTTGGCTCACCTGCCATTCTCGATTCAGACCATGAAAGGGACTAAGTGAAAAACTAACCCAGATCTGGAAGTCGAAGGGAAACTGGGAGTATTCATCTTGATGACAAGATACATGTGAGGGTCAGTGACTGCAGTGCCTGGAGGTGGGGGGTGGGGGGGGCGGGGGGCTGGGCTCAAAGTCCAGTTTGGTTGGAGGGAGAGAAAGATGGAGTTTCCTTCATGGGAGCTGGGACGGATAACAGGGTTTTTTTAATTTTCAGAGGTGAACGACTTTGGTGATTGACTGAGTGGGTGGAGCATCCAGGCAGAGGCCTGTAAGGATGGAATTGCGGTTCTTAGGGCCAAGGAGGGCCAGGTAAAGGGGGCTCTCTCCTCTTCTCCGATGCTCCTTTCACCCTCCCATCCGCCTGGCCACCCACTTCCTCTGCTTAGTATTGCCCACTCCCTCCGTGTCTGTGGCTGACTCTCTTTTTCATAAAGTGACAATTGCTCCTTAACTGTCTATGACTTCTCAATTGTTTTTCTGTTGATACACAGCCCTAAGTAATAATTGCAAAAAGTCAATGTCTCTCCATTCCTACAAATTAAAGTTATTTTTCCACTCTCATCCAAGTCTAGTATTTAGAGATTGGCTACTCACCAAAAAGCTAACATGTGTACACCCACACCATGTCTGTCTAATCAGTGACCATGCAGAGAAAAACCCTGTCATTGTGTAGCTTTTGAGACAATTCTTCCTGAGTTTGACTTTGAAAAAACAGAGAGAGATACCCTTGGAGAACTTAGTAACATCAGCACTCTTGCAATGGTTAAAAATAGGTTGCAATTATTCCACAAATATTTATAATCCCCACTAACAATTCAATAACATTTTACATACCTAATAGAAAACATGTAGCCTCCTGCAAAAATGTTGCACCTGCATATCCTCCCCAAAGGGTAAAGGATGTGAAGATCGCGGAGAATGTCACTGCTTCCTGACCTCAGGACCCGGTCAGGCCATGAGGAAGGAGAAAGGCCGCGCAGCGCCGGCAGCACCCACCACCTAGAGAGGCGCAGCTCGTGCTTCTTCCACTCCGGGCAACGGGAGCCCTTCCTGTCCATCCCATAATAGTCTTGAGTGGCCTTCAACCACAGATGTGCTCGTCCCCGTAAGGGTATTTCAGTTCTGGCAGGGGCTTTATTTCTTGGTTTCAGTCTTTCCTGATGGGGAATATAAGGTTGTCATCCAAAGGAAGGTATGTGTTTACACTAATGTACCCTGAAGGGCATCCGATGTCGGGTGAAAGGTGCAACAGAATGAAGTGATTCATTGAGACACGAACTGTCATCCCAATGACTCCGAGTCCCACAGACACTTGACTGGCGTTTTCTACGCACCTTTTAAACAGAAGCACAGAGATTTGTGATGTGTGTGTAATACTGCAGCTATTTCAGGAGAGATTAGCTTGCTGTGTCATCCAGTCACGGAAAAGATGATCGCAAACACATAAGAGCTTAGATTTCTTCGACTAAATTGATGTAAAACAGTATTTTTTAAATTCTACTTTATTTTTTCATTCCCTATATGAATGAGGTAATTGCATTCACTATGGTGGATGTGTGTTGTAAATATATACATATTCATTAATGTTAAGTAAAATTGTGCCCATTATACAGAGTAAATGTGTAAATAATTCAGACACACTGCATTTACTGGGACGTTTTGTGGGGAATCAGGTGCGTTCATAATCACGTGAAGGAAAAAAGAAAAGAAAACGTCAGAAGCATTTGTATTTTTCCCGTTTCACCCACCAAAACCCCTGGGTTTTGGTCTAATTCCAGTGCACCTTCAGGGCCCCTTCCAGGATTTCCAACAAGCACTTGAGCGCCAGCCCTGCGCTGGGTTCAGCACCGCGGAGATTTGGGCCGAGAGAGGGGACGCGGAGGAACCCCGGGCCTCGGAAGGGGGCGCTGGTCATGACCACTCTTACAACCACGAAACAACTTCGTGGAAGAGTTCACATCCTCAGAGCAAATTACTTGTGTTTTTTAACTCCGATGGTCCCTGGATCCTCAGCCGAAAGTGCTTCTTCCTCAGTCTCGGGACCCTTCCAGGCCGGACGGCCCCGCACCCGCCTTCGTGGCGTCGCCCCACCCCGAAACGCCCGGGAGTGGAGCAGCCTTCCCGCCCAAGCCCCGCAGTTTCGGGGGACGCAGAGTAGCCCCGCCCCCGCTGCCCACGCCTGTTCTCCCGGAGCCACAAGTGGAAGCGACAGTTTTCCAAACCCGAGGGAGGACCTTGGCTTCGGCGCCCAGAGACTTTCCAGCGGCGCTTCTCCGGGGGTCTGCTGGGCACCTGCGCTCGCCCGCGGCCCGAGTGCGCGGGCCGCCCCGCCTCCACCCCGACACGCCTCCCACCTGCCCCGCGGGCCCGCCTCCAGCCTTCCCCGAGCCCGAGTCCCAGCGGAGGTGCGGAGCCCGGTGGGCACCCCGAGCGCCCCGAGAGCGGGCTGCGGGCTCCGCGGCGGCCGCGCGGGGGAGGCGGCGGGCGAGAGGGGCGGGGCGCGGGCTCCCGCCGCCTCCCGCCGCCCGCAGCCGCCCGCCCTCCTCGCGCAGCCAGCGCTCTGCCGGGCTGAGGACCCGGGAGTCCGCGGCGCCGGCTCGGGGCTGCGGGATGGGGACTTAGCGCCACGGCGGCCGCAGTGGCCGCAGCGCAGCCGGCCGCCGCCGCCGCCGCCGGGCCGGTCCCGCCGGGGACGCCGGGCGCGGCCAGCCCGCCCCGGAGCCAGGCCCGCGGGCGGCGGCCGCGGAGCCGGGCAGGTGGATGCTGCTGGAAGATGGCGCCCTCGGGCCCGGGCAGCGTCAGGCGGCGGTGCCGGCGGGTGCTGTACTGGGTCCCGGTGGTGTTCATCAGCCTCCTGCTCGGCTGGTCCTACTACGCCTACGCCATCCAGCTGTGCATCGGTGAGTGCGCCCCGCGGCCGCCGCGCTCGGCCTCGACCCCTGCGCGGCGCCCGCGACGGTCCCGGGACGCGCGGACCCCGGGCGCCCACCGCTGCGCGTCCCCGCCCCGCCCCGGAGACCCCCGGCGCCCCGACTGGCTGCTTGTGCGCTGGCCCCGCGGCCGGAGACAGCCCGGGGAGCCCCTTTCCCCTCGCAACTCTCGAGTGAAGGAGCCACCTCCACCCCAACAAACACGCAGCCCCGACACCCCCTTCGCCCCCCGGGGCCCGTGGTCCGCGCGGCCACACCCCCTGCCGCAGCCGGACGGCGCCCGGGGCCCCGAGTTCGCAGCAGGCGGCGGCCTCCGCCCGGGGAGCCCGGGAGGCTGGGCCCGGGATCCGAGCCGCACCGCACCGCAGCCACGCAGGCGGCGGTGGCTGGGCCTCGCTGTCACAGCTGCCCCTTTCTGGTTGTCCTTCATCTACTTTTGAAAAATTGGTGGCAGCACTCAGGGCGTTTTTGCCGCCTTTATGGTTGGAGGGCTGCCAGTTGGACACTTTCTGCCTGCGAGGAGGTGGGGGCGGGGAGCTGCTAGAAAGTGGTCGGAGACACAGGCACGATTTCCCTGTTGAGGGCAAACAAACCAACCGAAGAACAGAGGTGGGCAGCCGAGGTTTTTCTATCCAGAAAGCCAAGTGGCTCAAGTCCCAAGTGCTAGGCTCCTGGATTGTTGGAGAAGGCACTTTCAGTGCTGAAGACTTCAAGCATAAATAAGTAAACAGACAAATGAAGTCGACTGGACACAGTGAGGGGGTATGATTATGTCCTTTCAGGTCAGCAGGCAGAGGTTTTGTGAAAGCTGATCTCTGTTATCGACCGGTGGCTTGAGAATGCTTCTAAGACAACGCCTGCGTTTCTGTCTGGCCAGCACAGACTAGCCTTAGGAGGGACGAGGGGGAAGGTTAAATGATGGCCTGTTTAGTGGACGCTGCTCCATGTAAGCCTTTTCAGAGTTTCAGGACTGAGGCACAGAAACTGTCTCTCACCCCAAAATGTACTAGAGGTCAGAGTAATCCACAAAAAATAATGACTGACATAACTTTTAAGAGAATCGGGACTAACTTCCCAATTCATGTAGTTTTAAAAGTCGACATTATTCCTTTGCTGGTTGAATTTAGACATATTTCAGAACAAAAGTGAGTCTTTTTTTTTAAAGGGGTTGGGTTGTACTGACATCGTGAAGACAGTGCATCTCAATATCTTAGTAATCTAAAATGTACAGGAAAAAAGTTTTCAGAAACATGTTTGATTTTGGTATTAACTGTTACTATTAAAATAGCTTCCCTTAGTGAGATATACTGTATATGTTACATAACAATTGGAAGCCTTTGTAGTGTTTCGTCCCTTTCTCTCATAAAAGCAGTGAACAGTTTCAGTTAATGTAACTATACAAAAGAAGGGAGTAACAGAAGACGCTGGTCATCAAAACAGGCAGCTTGTTCTCCTACATTATGCCATTAAGCTAAGAAGCTTAGCTTGATACACGTCTCACATCCTTCAGGAGGAAGCCCAGGAAGGCATGGAGATCTTCTCTGTCCTTACAGCTTCCCCTGCCCCTGGCTGAGACGCTACATGTAACAGTTAGGTGATGGGGTGGGACTAACTGGAAACTTGCTGTGATATTCGAAGGATATTTTTTTATGTGTGGGGTGTGCAAAAGTGGGCTTACAGTTGTATGTGAAACACAGTTTATTCTCATGTTACTATTTTCATGATCTGTATGTCTGCTGCCATATGAACAACTGTAAACCTCCTTTTGCCCCACCCTGTATATTTTCTATGTGTTTAAGATAAACCTAAAGTATCCGTGAGATCTTCGTGACTATTTTAGTAAGTGGAAATTTGACTGAGAGGGAGAATGCCTCTTTTTAAATTGCCTGAGTGACATGGCCTATTATTGAAACCTTACCTGACGATCAGAAATGAAGTCTTATATGACTTCTCATTACTGCCTGCCTAGTCTGGTACAATGCCTGTCATGTCAAAGGCAATCCATAAATGGCTTTGAATAAAGCAATAAATGATTCAGAGGCAGTATCTCCAAGGCTGTCAGAAAGTAGTTTTTATATTTTTATTGCTGACAAACACATAGTAAGTAACTGTATGAAAGGTCCAGATTGCAGAGTCTCAAGGACAGAATAAGTTGAAAATGAACTTGACTCTAGAAACTGTGGCAGTTTAGGAGAGGTGAGCTCCGAAAGCTCAGGCAGGTTTGGTTGGGTGGGAAGTGGAAACTAACTGTACGGTTTCTTTGCAGACTCTGGGGAGGATGGCGACTGCTGTGGCAGACACCCCAGACCAGCCTCCTCTCCTTTTCACAAAGCAGATGCGAACACCAGCCTTTCCTACCCACCCACCCCACCCCCAGCAGGAATCACATCTCAGACTATCCCGCCCTTGTGGATTTTTTTTCTCTTGGAAGTTGCTATTTATAGTCATATCTTCCATAGTTCACCTATAAAACGTTGGCCAGGGTTGGGGCCAGAGAGTAGACGTTTGGGGGCTGGGAACTGGACTGGGTAAAAAAGAATAGAATAATCGGAGTGATTTGCCCTGATCCTCCTCCTGCATCTGCTGTCAGCTGGGATGACCCTGACTATAAATTACCCTGTGCCCTTTGCTGAGTGAACTGCAATTTAGGAGTAGTGCTTATCCTTGGTATCCTTGGAAACCGGAGATAATGATTCTCATTACAGTTAGTTTCTATATTTAACTACATGGATGTGTGTGGCCCTCTGGGCACTTTGTCGGTTAGTGTGATGTTTGCTTAGTGTTTGTGTTTTATAAAAATAAACTCATATTTCTTCTTGGAATGCATGTATGTAAAAACTGGAGGGGAGGTACATACATTGTATGAAGGTCAAGTGTTTGGGGTCAGTTGCCTTCCTATTCTCCCAGAGAAAAGCTCAAATAGGACTGCTGATGCTTGTGATCGTTCAGAACATGTTTGTCTAGTGTGTTGGTGAACTGGGCTCTTTTATTCATATTATTTCCTGCTCTCCTCCCTTCCCTCTCCCTCCTACTGCTCTCTCAACCCCAGCTTCTTTTGTCTTAAAGTCTTTTGGTTCCTTTAATTATTGGTTAGCGTGTTTTCCATCAAGTGAGATAGATAAATTCAGAGGGCAGCATTGGAAGCTGGTGCTTTAGGCTGCAGCACTGACGGGAGTGGAGGCAGTCACAGCCTCAGGCACGCCTGGGACTGCAGACGGGCTGGACACAGTTTGCGTGTGCTACAGGTCCATTCTGGAGACAGTGTGTTGACTTCGCTTGTGGAAGAAGGGAACCGAAGTTTTCCCTTTTAACTGCTAACATTTAAACTTGTTTTAACTATTTAAAAAAATCTTTTTATTTGGTCATACTTTCAAATTTACAGAGAAGTTTCAGGAATAGTACAAGAAACCTCCACACACACACCCCCTCACTTAACCATGCCTCGTTTTCTCTGGTGCTTGGTTCAGTCTTGTGTTGTTTTGTACAGTGACGTGCTGTCCAGGCTGGTAGCCTGTGGGCAGTAGGCCATTCACCATGTAGCTGTGGTGTGTAGTAGCCCATCCCATCCAGGTTTGGGCAGGTAAACTCTAAGACACCTGCACAATGACAGAGTTGCCTAATGTTGCATTTCTCAGAAGGCATCCCCTTCATTAAGCAGCACGGGACTGCTCAGCTCTGCTGTTGTAGCGGAAAAGCAGCCTCAGACAACCCTGGAACAAATAGCTGTGCTCAGGTCCCAGTGAAACTTTACCCACAGAAGCAGCCAGCAGAACCGGACTTGGCCCTGGGGCAGTAGAGTGCTGACTTCAGAGTGTGTTGGAGGTCAGCCCACTAGAACCGTGGGGATTTACTCGCAGTTTTGCAGTCTTTATTAAGAACCCTCTCAGATAATCGCAGCATCCTGTCTTCCACAGTGATCACTAAAGATGTTCAAGAATTGAAAGAGTTAGTCTACACACTTGGGGATCAGTTGGGAGATGTACAATCCTGCTTTCCTTTTTTAAAAAACAAATATCCTTCGGACAAAATATATCAAACCTCCTACTTGGATGCTGTTAAGCTCTGATCTACGGTTGATTCAAGGCCAGAGCAAGCTGAAGGATGGGGACTGAGTGGGGCTGTCAGTCGCCTTTTATCATGAAATGCACTTGAGCCGTTCAGAGAAAGTGATGTGTTCTTGCTGTTGGTGAAGTATCGTTTACAAAATTATGCAGGACGTTAAAGCTCTTTAAAGAAAATGGGACAGGTTGCTTTAAGAATACAAATTACTATCTGTAATTATTAAAGTAGTCTTAAATGAGGTGAGGGCACATACATAGAAAACTGATGCATACGAAACGTTTAATGTCTAAAACACTAAGAATTTTTTCTTATTGACTTTAATGATGCAAAGTATATTACTTCTGTGACTTTTCTTGACATTGTCAAATATTTAAAAAATTTAAGGTCTGTGAGCATAGCTTCAAATTTAAAATTCAAATGTATAAAATATGAGATGCTCCATATTCTTGATCTGTGCAGCCATTTGATTTTAATATAAATGGTCCCTGGGAAAGTAGAAGGAAAAGGCTGCTTAATGCTATCTTGGTTCCATTTAGTGTGTCAGGAAATTCTCTCTCTCTACATATGTAGACATGATATGAATATGATAATTCAGCATTATTGGTTGTTGTTAAATCCTGTTAGAGATAACACATGCAAAACAATTACCATAGTGCTAAGGACACGGAGGTGCTTAATAAATGTTGAATGAATTAATAACCTCTTTGGTTTCGGGGTAGCATTCAATCCATTTTTCATCTGAAAACACGCAATCGCACAAAGCTAATAGGTGAGAGAATAGGATCGAGCCATTAAAACTCAACTTAAACCAAGGTTTGCTGTAAAAAAAGTTTGCTTTCACATGCTTCCTGAGATTGTCGTCCATGCCATTAAATGAAGTACTTGCTCAGGTGTGTCTGGTAAGGAACAGAAGCTGAAGGTGTGGTTTCTTAAATCTAGATAGTTAATCGTCTCGAGGGAAGGTGCACTTCCACAAGGTCAGAGGAAGGTTAGCTTTGGAAGGGTTGGAGTGCGATTCACTCAGAAGCGTTTACTGAACCCCTGTGCCAACCACTTTCGTCCACAGAGCGGTTTTAGAGAACTGAATAGAGGTCTTTGACTAATCGCCAAGAAAAAAATTGCCTCTGGGGAGAAAAAAGACAAAAACTAACCTACCCAACAAACAGCAACAAAACCTGCACCCTTCTGTCTGACTTGGGCCTGCGGAGAGGGGTCGTTACCTTTCAGAACGCCAGTCCCCTTAGCAGAGCAGCAGGAAAGAAAAGTAGAAAACAGAACACCCCACTCCGAGGAGCCCGTGAGTTGGTTGCTGGACCAACATTAAAAAAAAAAATCAATAAAGCAGGTAAAAGGGGCTGATGGCGAGCACTTCCGCAGTATGGAATTTCTAAATGTGTTATAGATCTTGCCACATGTAAATATCTCAGAGCAAGGTTGTGACCAGCAGTCTTTGCCCCTCCTACCAAGAAGGCGGCGGTTTCAGCTCCCTCGTTTCTTGGGGGACTTTCACTCTGCTGTCTGCTGGGGGCCCCGACTTGGTGGGTGAAGCTGAGTAGGGTGCAGAGAACTTCCTGGCACAACTCGGTGAATCTGTGCTGAGGCTGGAGAACTAGCTGACAAAACGGGCAGAAGCCAAGAGGAGGTGGATGAAGCAGAGCTGATGGTACCCAGGGGGTGTGGCCCTGGTGACCTGCCCACAGAGCTGGGCGGCCCCTGGTCCCTGTGGCCTGGTCCGCATGTCCAGGCACCTGGGCTCAGCAGCAGCAGGCTTGTGGTCTCTTTGGTTTCTACGGTAGAAAAAAGTGCCAGGAAGAGAAAAGAAACAGATCAGTGCATTTAAGAGATTAGGATGGATGAGCTCTCGATGAGAAGATCCTCATTCATTTTGTATGTGTTTGTTTCACTTGTTTTTATTGGTGGGAAATGTGTGGTTTTTCTTCTCGGAAAAGTGAAATCATGACTTGCCATTTTATCACTTATACTGATGATTTCATGTACGTGGAGTGTGATACCACTCTCTCAGCCTTCACTTCTCTAGGAAGTGGTGAGTTCATGGGTCCCCCGAGACTCCAGCACTGTTTGTGATGACAGTGGAAATACTGTCTTATGGAGCTTGGAAAACGGTAGATGAGAACATGGCATAGATGCTTACTGCTCTCTGCTGGGAAACCAGTTTTCCAGAGATTATTTAGAAAGACAGCATTCATATTATGTGGAATCCTACGATTTTATATCAGCATTTAGGTGTATCGCAGAGTATAACATAGTTGAGTTATGTTCTTAGTAGTCCATTAGAAAGTCGTCGAAATGTTTTTGCTAATTCCTTTAAGGGTAATGTGATTATGAGATCTTAATTGTTATTTCAGTCAAATGCTGAGAGCGGAGGGGAGGGCACTGGCCGAGCAGGGAGGGAATGGTGGGGGGAGGTGGCGCTGGAGGAGGTGCGTGCATGACCTGGTTTCTTAAGAAGCATATGGTAGCGATGAAGTCACCAGCTATGATTGCCTGAAATTTTTCCTTTAAAAATGATGTCACGTTTTGAGACACTTGTATAGCATTTTTCCCAACTGGACTTTTCAGCTGACTATGCCTTTAAAAAAAAAGTTTTATTTATTTTTAGAGAGAGGAAAAGGGAGGGAGAAAGAGAGGGAGAGAAACATAAATGTGAGAGAGAAATATCCATCGGTCGCCTCTGAACATGCCCCAGCCAGGGACTGAACCTGCAACCCGTACGCCTTTTGAATTCAATCCTGAATATGTTACAAAATCTATTTTTATTTGGGAGTCATTTGGGCAAAAAATATGCTGCACTTACTGTGTTAGTTCTCTTAGATAATTTTCGATACGTTGTTGATCACATTTTAAAGATGCAGATGAAGGACAAGCACTTTTATAAAGATAGCTGAGCTTTATTTCCTTGCCAGTATTTCTCCAGAATACCCTGAAACTTCTGCTCCCGTGGAGTGTAAATTAAGCATTCCCAAGATATGTAAATTAACTTGCTCTCGTGTTATTTCACTAGCATTGCAGCTGTCCAGAGTAGTGCATTACCAAAGCAAACACCGAGCAGCAATCCAGAAACCTTTTTCTCTTAAGCCCTTTAAAATCAGATACCCAAAACGTACAATAGCTTCAAGGCAGTTTATCTTAGCGATCATCTTAGAATAGATAGAATCCTTGTAGGAAGCTGTTCATGCCCTGGCTGGTGTGGCTTAGTGGACTGAGTGCCAGCCTGTGAGCCTAAGCATCGCAGGTTGGATTCACAGTCACAGCACATGCCTGGGGTGTGGGCCAGGTCCCCAGTAGGGGGCATGTGAGAGGCAACCACACATTGATGTTTCTCTCCCTTTCTCCCTTCCTTCCCCTCTGTCTAAAAATAAATAAATAAACTCTTTTTTAGAAAAGCAGTTCATGCATTTCCAAGAACTTTATAAATTTGTCTGATTATAATTCCGTGAAATTTGACCAACTGGAATGCTTTGTCATGCTACTCTATTTTATTATATACAGATAAAATCGCATTTCTGTTTCTGGGTTATTACATCATTTAAAAAAGGGTTTTTGCCATATTTTAAGGATGTTTAGAATGAGGTGTCTTAAAGTCAGATGGATTTGTGTCCCTGATCTTTTGGGGGCCCAAGAGTGATTTTAGGTAGGTTGGCGAATCTGAAGCATGTCCTTCCACCAGATTTGTAGGGGTGTGAGAGACGTGTGACTTGGAATGCGGTGTCTGTAATGCGCATGGAACTCACAGTGGGAGGACTCCGGTGGGAACGCAGCCTGCTACCAAACAGCCGTGGCAGATGTTCGATGTTGAGCCGAATGAGAGGCATCTGATACCATGTCTGAGAAAGTAAAAGATTTCCATTTATGAGCCTTAAACTGAAAGTCAGACTGAAGGGGCGGAGGCGGATTCCTGATCACGGTTATTACTGAGTGGACAACTACGTGTGAGGTGTTTTAGGAAGAGAGCCAGTAAGGGATTGATCTCCTGAACTATGACTAGTGATGATCAAGGGCATCTCCAAGGAGGTCAGTTAATGTGAAAGGGTGAAGGGCAAGGACCTGCTTGACTTAATCAAGGGTTTAGTTATAGAATACTTGAAATGAAACACAGCTTATTCTAGGACTAGGACATACTTAAAAACTAAGGTCCATAGAACTAAGAGCAGTGTGTCCTCTGGAAGGGGATAGAGGGTAGGGATTCATTGTAGGCCCCCAAACTCTCATATTACAAATAATTACAAAAGCCAAGAACTGAGTGCATTTCTACCATCTGTAATTTATTGGATACTCTTTTAATTTTTTCATTCACTCAAAAATCTTTATTAATGACTCTTGGAGTTTACACTTTAGTGAGGGGCTGGACGAACAAAGAGGAAACATAAGTAAGTAGCCTGTGTGATTTGTCTGAGGGTCATCAGTGTCACCACACAAAGCAGCATCGAGGCAAGGGTTGGGAATGGCAGGGAAAGGTTTCCATTGTAAATATGGTGGTGGGCAGGAGGGGAGGTCATGAAATTCGAGCAATGACCTGCAGGTGCCCAGGGATTTAACCCCACTGGCAGTGGGAAGAAATGCATCTCAGACAGAGGGGGCGCACTGAGTTTGAAAACCTGGAGGCCAGAGTCTGCCAGTGAATGAGCGGAGGAGTATGAGAGATCCTTGGCTGGAGCGGAGTGAGCAAGGGGAAGGGAGGTGGGTGACAAGGTCAGACAGTGCAGAAAAGGCATTTGTACTTGCAGTGAAATGAAGGTCCATCGGCCGGGTGTTGAGTAGCACACTAATGAGCTACACGACTTATGTTTAAAAAGGTCACTCTGGCTGCTGTGGCACCAAGGCTGCCTCTCTAGTCCAGCTGGGAAACGGTGGCGTGGCACACGGTGGGGCTGGGCCGTGGGAATGGTGGGGGTGCTCAGAGTCTGGGTATGGTGTTAAAGCGGAGACGGCAGAATTTCCGGACAGACGAGTGAGCTGTGAGAGGAGCAGCGGAGTCCAGACGGTGCCAGTGTTTTGGCCGAACAACCGGAGAACAGAGATCAGCCGAGAGGCAGAGGCATAGGTAAGCGGAGCTGAGCAGAGGTGGGGTGACCTGAGGCCAGCGTGGGGTTGTGTTGGCCTTGACAGAGAGATGCCGAATAAGCAGTCGCAGGTGTGAGTTCGGCATTCGGGAGAGAGTCTGAACCAGAGGAATAAATTTCGGAGTCTTCAGCATATAAATGAGTGAAGAGTTGACACTGGATACATTTGTTCTACCGAGGGAGTAAACAAATTAAGCAGAGAGCAGGCCCCGAGATTGAGAGGAAGCTGAGGGAGATGTGAGATGCATAGGAACCAGCAAAGAAGCACAGAGAAGTGCAGGGAGCTGAGAGCCTGCGGGGCCCTGAAGCCTGGGAGGTAAGGGCAGCGGGGAGGAGGGAGGAACCCACTTCAACAAATACAGTCCCGCCGCAAGTGCAATGAGGACTGAGCGTTTACTGATGTGGCTATTGAACTCCTGTTCTGAATCCACACTCTAAAGACCCAGAATTTAATTTAAAAGGTCTCCCCCCTCCGCAAAAGAAAATACCCCCACATGGACCAGCATATGAATTCCTAAGATATCCAGATTCAATCCAAATTTAAAAGGCTTCGCTCTATTAGGCAGGCTTCCTTTTCTTCTGATCTAAAGATAATCTTCAGGAGCGCAGTGACGGGCCTTGCCGGAGGCGGCGCTGTAGTCCAGGTGCAGGGCGCGCATTCAGTTCACCTTCTTACTGAAGGAGCGAGTACCGGCTGAGCTTGCTTTCTGGTCTTTCCTCAACGCACTTGACATTCCAGCCGCCAAGAACGTGATCTTTTATCCATTTTAGTTTTATATTATTTGGTCACTCAGATGGTCATAAATAAGCTTGCAATACTTCTTTAGCTTCACATTATTATGGGCGGAATTGTGACCCCGCCCGCCAAATTTGTACGTCAAAGTCCTAGTCCCCAGCACCTGATAAGGTGACGACGGCATTTGGGCTGGAGCAGCGATTTTAAACATTTTTCATCCCAGGACACACGTAAATTAATTAGTAAATACTGCGGTACACCACAAATATATATTTTTGCCAGTGTGACAAAAAAGTAGGTATAAGTCTGACTTATTCACACTGGATTCCTGTTGTTTTGTTGGTGGGTTTTTTGTTTTTTTGTTTTTGACAGTCTAAGGAGAAAGAGGCCAGTTCCCCTGACTAGATGGTCAGGTATCACATGTGTTAAAAATTCTTGTGGCACATCTGTGTGCCATGGCACAACGGTTGACAATCCCTGAAATAGAGGCTTAAAAAGGTAGTTAAGTTAAAATTAGGTCCTTTAGGATGAGCCCTCATCTCATATGATTTGAGGAAATTTGGTACAGACACATAGAGATTGAAGATGAAGTGAAGAAACCGGGAGAAGATGGTGGTCATCCTCAACACAAGCCAGGAGGAGAGGCCTTCAGAGAAACCACACCTGCTAAGGTCTTGATCTTGGATCCCTGGCCTCCGGAACTGTGAGAAAATACCCAGTACATAACTATTGTTTAAGCCTCCCAGTCTATGGTGCCTCGTATGGCAGCCCTAGCAAACTAATGCACGAATGCAACAAATGTCTTTTCTTAAAAGTTCTAAACATGGGAATGTACTCACCTATAATAAGGAATTAGGTGACAAAATTAATTATAGAAGTCCTTTGAAGGTTAAAAGAATAATTTAGAGTATAAAGTATTTACTCTGGCCCTGGCTGGTGTAGCTCAGTGGATTGAGCGCGGGCTGTGAACCAGGCATCGCAGGTTCGATTCCCAGTCAGGGCACATGCCTAGGTTGCAGGCCATGTCCCCCAGCAACCGCACATTGCTGTCTCTCTCTCTCTCTTTCTCCTCCCTTCCCTCTCTAAAAAATAAATAAATAAAATCTTAAAAAAAAAAAGTATTTACTCTGATATAAAATAATCAATTTAAAAAAAAAGAGCTATGGCCTAGTGCACACAGTCTAAAATTCAGCAGCAGTTTTTGAGAAACCAGAGCACTGATACTAACTGGTAGAAACTTTGCAACATGTTAGCAAGGAAGCATGTTAACATGCACTGGGTAAACGTGAGCTGGTGGGAGATGCTTCCCCGGGTCTGTGGGTGCATCAGTAACCCGTGGTCTTAATCATGAACTAGACTCTTGTCCACAACATGGGGACTGAACACAGTTCGTGAATGAACTGAAAGGTATTTGTATTGCTTGCAGATTTGTGTAAGCGAAATGGTTTCAGGAAATGAAAGCAAAGATCATTAATTGGGGGAGAGAGCCAGACAGGAAACATGAGAAGCAGCTCACACACTGAGCAGAGGAAGAGATTCAGTCCAAATGCTTATTGATGACTATTCAATGCTGGACACATTTTTTGTACTTCCCACTTACATTAATGAATATGCCTAGTATATAATTAGGTGGCATTTGTATAGTGTTGCACTATTCTGCTATACTGTGTCTTCTAGCAGGGGTGGTGCGTGTCTCTCATCTGTGGGCTGCCAGCGTATGATATCAGATTTGCTTTAGCTGCAGCTGAATGTACATACAGTTACTGCCAGCTCGTCTGTGCAGTAGGGAAATGCAGTGCAGGGCACAGGGCTGACTTTCTGCATACTATAATTCAAGCTGAGATCAAAGACTGTGCACACGAGAAGTTTACCCCATAAATGTATGACTGTGAAGTTATAAAAGGAAATAGTGCTTCCCACTGACCCAGTACCGAAGGGCGAGCCACGAATAGCTGCATCCCCTTGTGTGTGTTAAGAGATACTGTGACCCAGCGCTATACTGCAGTAACTAATCCGGGTGCCAGTGTCATTTCAGATCTTTTAATTCGTCCCTTCATGTGTGCCACTGTAACTTTTATGGTGATGAGCACCATAAACACAAAGATTGGGACCACCACTTTATACAGTTTCTGGAGGACTGCGTAAGTGCCACACAATTTACATGACCTCAGAAATGCCAGTTTAATTTTTTCATGTGTTCTATGTGCTTTGTTATATATACTCCAGCCATGTAGTCCTCAGCGTGCAGCTGCTAACGCTGGGAGGTAGTTTTAGAAGGCTGTCTGTTTCCTTGGAGAAGCAAATGAGAAGCATCAGTTTCTCTGTGTAGCAAATCAGACAGCTACTGTTCTGTAGTGGATAAAAGTACTCTCAGCATTTCCTCTGTGATAATTCTGAGTATACCAAGATAACAAGAGATTGATCTAAGGATGATTAAAAAATACAATACAAAAATTGTTTCCATCTGATCTTATGTAATTTTAAATGCTGGACTCACCAAAATACAAATGGGATTTTGATTGCTCCCAATAAGTAAATATGTACTTGATACTTAGTCACATTGGACAAGATCATCATCAAGGCCCTTCCATTCCAAAGGTTTGGTTCTGACTAAGGAGGGAATGTGTTCAGGACCTAAACCCCCTCCAGCCCTTCCCTGGTGGTAGAAAGCCACAATACAGGAGCCAGGTGTCCTCCACAGACTTGTGTGGTTTAGAGCAGTCAGGACCCCAGGGCATCTGGAATTGGAAATGAAGGGGGTTGGAGGTCCAAAGATTCAGGCCTTGTGGGGACGTCAGCTGAGCCTTAGCTATGTGTGGAAGAGGGAGCGCCCCCCCACCCACCCACAACTCTAACAGGAAGGCACCTCCCACCTGCACACAACTTGCCAGCACTGGGAATCTCTTCTGCTTTAATTTGGGGGATAAGAGGATTCCATTGAGTAAGCTTTGAAATGAGGGCACTCAGAGCAAGCACCAGCCCAGAGATCAGATTTCCTTACTTAACCACACCACTTGGTCCAGTCAGGGATTCAGGAATTGCCTCTCTCTGTGCCAAGGGGGGAGTGGCAGTGAGTTTTCAGAGCCCCAGTCCTGAGACGCAGTCTTCCTGTCCCTCTCAAAGCCGATAAATGGAAAGTCTGTTCATCCCTGCTGACGAAGCACATTCAGTGAGTGCATTCTCAGCACTGCTGGGCGAGTTAGATTTCACACTGCCTCTTTCTGTAGAGGAGAGCTCCTTAGATGTTTAGGGTGATGTTTGGTCAGCTTGGTAAAGAACTGAGAGAGAGAGAGAGGGAGAAAACACTTCTAACTTGGAAGATGTGACCATGGTAAGAGGCACAGATGACCATTCCAGGACCTGGGGCAGGGGCGGCGGGGAGGTGTTCCGTCTCCCACTGCTGCCCATATTTGCAATTGGGGAATATACCTTCACAGCAGAGCGCCCCAGAATGTTCATTACCAACCTCGAGAATGTTCTTCCTTTCCTCCTGCTGGTGAGGAACGAGGTCAGGCAACCCCTGTCCATTTCCTAGTCTCCCTCCCTGCATCACCGTCGCACACCGGCCCTAGGAACCCAAGGCTCTGTTCTCGACCCCAGTTCTAGAACTGAGAGCTCAGGACGGCCCAATTCTAAGTACTGCCCTGGAGTATGACCAGTGCTTGAATTATTTATGTCCAAAATTGGTAAGGCGACCTGTTTCCAGGTTATGTTTAAGTTGGTTGGTTGGCGGAGGAGGAGGGGTGGCACAAAGAGGACCTCCCGGGGCCCCTGGGCAGAAGGCACAGGTAGGGACGTGGGCATTCAATTCAGTCCAGTATGGAGGAGCCGCCAAAGATGGATCAGCTGCCCAGGACCAAAAAGCCAGAGGGGTACACGGCGGGGGGTGCTAAATGTGACAGACCCTGGGAGGCCAAGTGAATGCTTTGAAAGAGTTTTGGAGTCAGACAGACTTCTGTTTAGATCCTGGCTCCATATGATGTGACCGGAGTGGCATTCATTAGAAAAGTGATTCATTCTACCTCTGCCAGACAGTCTTCCCAACTTTGAAAGTGACAGTCAGGGGTCATTGCTGGAGAATTGGGGGTGGGATGAGTGCCATCTCCTCTCGTGCAGCGGGTAGGTGAGGAGAAGGAGGGTAGCCTGTCCATCCCGTTTTGGGAAGGAAACGAGCTGGCTTGTTGCAATCTTGACACAAAGTAGCAAATTTTTGTTATGTTGTTAATTTATAATTTTGTTATTGTTTCAGGTATATTGCACGTTAGAAAAGCTTTTGATGGCTACCTAATATGGAAGCCTAACTACCCGGTAACAAATGACTTGCACAGCCTTTTGGACCATAACCTGTAGTAAAAGACTTCCTGTGCCTTGGTTTATATCATCTGATTTCCTCTGGTTCATTTTCACCTTTGATGTTCCATTGCGTCATTCTTCAAGAAAAGGTCTGCACTAATTCCTTGACCATTTTCCATGGTTGTTTGGTCATTTCTAGCACACGGTTTAGGTCAGTACAGTTGGTTAGGTACAAATTCTGGGGTGAATGTGGGGGCTGTGCATCACACCACCTGGAAAGTATTGCTTCTCCCTGGGTTACACAGCCCCCTTCCCTCACGTGGAGATTCTGATGCACATCAGACCACTCGGGAGCCTGGCCATGTCGTGGTGGGTGCATGAGGGCCGGGGGTGGGCAGGGGAGAGCACAGGAGCTCTGGGAAGAGCAGGAATACAAAATGCACTTTAAAAACTCACTGGTTTATTGTTTTCTTGCCATGTTAATTTGCCCACATTGTAATTCCCCTGCATGTTTCTGCTTACTCACACTCAAAAGGTCTTCCAGCAATTTATTCCCTTCAACCTGACACTTCACTCTCCAGAAAACTGTAGCACAGCTGAGCACTGGAAATGCTCGGCATACCTCTTTGTCCAGATGGCGTGAATGCACTAAGGCCTAGAAACAAGGTCAGCCTGTCTGCAGACTCCTGAGCAAGAGGCTGAGCGATGAGAAGTGATCTTGGAGAGCTAAGGAGGCGCCAGATCACATTCAGCCACTGAGACCTTAAGTAAGGAGGTTGCGCTTGCTTGTCAATTCAGTGCAAAGCCGTGTTAGTCAGATGACATCAAGTTACATTTCAAAGAGATCATGGTTTCTTATTGCAAAATGAGTTTGTAAGGAGGCGCGTGGGGATCCCATGAGGAATGTAGACTGCCTGGCACCACATCTGTGCTTAGGACCGTCAGGAATGTGAGACCAGCTTTTGCAGTGACTGAGGGAGCCCAGATTGGAAGCCATGTGTTTGCAGGCCGAGCTCGGCGCAATGAAGCCGTTGACGTAAGCAACATCCAAGCCTGTAGAAAAGTTTCTTGAGTTTATTTGAGCCAAACCAATGATTGAGAAAATGCTGCAGAGGATGGCAGTTTTCCCACTTGTCCGTCAGAATCAAAAGGGAAGACCCAAGAGGATCACATGGAATCCACTGGTGGGTAAGCTCAGGGAGGCGGGAGGAAACCAAATAGGGAGATCTCAGAGGCTGGATGAAAAGTGAAATGGATAGACACATGCTTTTACGTCGGTGGGTCCTGGATAGTTAATAACTACCATTTACAGCATGCAGAGATGGTATGTGGGGGACAAGGGAACATTGAGGGGTTTGGGGCCTTGCGCTCTGCTACATGGGTGTGCCCTGAGGGTCTGGGAAAGGGGGAACTCTGACCTTCCAAAGGTGGGTTGTCCAGATGCAAAAAGATGACAGATAGGCTCAGTTAAGGTAAAGACTGACCTTTGTCAGGAAGATACCAGCCTGCCGTGACGTGCTTCTATGTAGGAAGTTTCCATTTCAGACCATCCTAGGCAGTTTACTTTCGGTCTCTGAGTTTGTGAGGCTGCCAGGCAGGCCTCTGCTGAGCTTGTCAGGGTTGGTATGTGGCCCCCTTTTTCACCCACAGAGCCTGGTCCTGTCTCTTTGTCTCTGCTCTGCAGTGACTTCTCTGTCCTTGACAAAGTTTCAACAGACCCACTGATACATGTATTTGTAGAATGACTTTTGCCCTAGGTCTTTAAGTCACTTGTTTTTAAATACATCACAGTAGGACTGAAGATAATTTTAGAACCAGAGGGACCTTTAAGATAAAGTGCAAATTTTGTTTAAAAATAAAATTGAAGCACAGAGCAACTGAATGTCACGATCAAGGTCACACACGCTGGGAAGATTGGACTGGAGTCCAGGTCTCCTACCGCCCAGCTGAATGCAAGTGCAGAGGGTCCAGGGAGGGGCCGTTGTAGTTCGCTTAAGAAGCGAGAAAGCCCAGACCTGCTGAAGCATCATGCACAAGAGGAGGGCAATGTGCGGTGCCGTGAGTGAGGAAGGTGGCACTGCAATTGTCAATAAAATCACAGTGGCAAGTGGGGACTGCAGAGGGAAACTCCACTGATAGAAGCTTAAAAATGTCAGTGGGTCTGTTGTAAAGGAAATGAATTCAGAAGTATTTGTGAGGAAGAAAAGGATACGGTTAGAACTGACCTGGAAATATCAATTTGAATAATACATTTTTCTCAGGTCTGTCATTAAAACAGCCTGGCAGCAATGTCACCAGTATTCATGGGGACGATTCCTGGTGTGCCCTCTTACCGCCCAAGTTTTGATCTTCACACACTAAAAATGGAACTAGAGCTTCTTGGAAAGTCGCTGAAAGGACAAAGGAGCGTGCTTCCAGGGGTTCCCACCGGCCAATCCGGTCCAGGAATTCCTGGCACGGTGACAGAGCATTTTGAAAAGAGCTCATCTCGCTCCGTTCGGGTGAGCTGAGGACTGAGAACTCACAGTGGTGAGGGTGTGGGTGACCGTGACAGCAGGGGCATGCTCAGGATGAGGGACCAGGCCTTGGTCGAGAAAGTGGCGGGGAGCCAAAGGAGCAGAGATGGTGCATTTGAGTGGCCATTGGCCGTTTCCTGTGGGAGGGTCAGGAAAGGGAAGGCTCAGCTAGAGACGTGAGGGCAAAGGGGTGATTTTGTTAGGACAGGAGGAGGTCAAGCATATTTGTGCTGTTACTATTATTTTTGCCTTAATCTTTTGAATCCAAACTGCTTCTGTGATTCATTGGAACTGTTTATTTTCTATTTTTCAGTAACAGTTGGCATTCCGTGTTATTTTTGTGTTAGTTAGATGAACAGCATAGTGGCTAGACAGTCATATACTTCACACAGTGACCCCCCCAATCTTTCTTGTACCCACCTGGCATCACACATAGTTATTACAGTATGGGGTGGGGCAAGACGAGGTTTACAGTTGTTCCTACAGAAAATAATAGATCACTAATGCATAATGAATAACACAAGGACACACTCCATGTTTCGTGCACTCACGGCTGTAAACACGCCTTTGCCCGCCCCGCGTACTGACCGCATTCCCTGTGCCCCACCGGGCGTCCCGTGGCTGCTTCGCAGCCACCAGCTTGTACTTCTGAATCCCTTCATTGAGAACGTTTTCAGACCTATGCTTTTTTTCAGTCCCTTTTAACTGCTAACTAAAATGATTTCTCGTACACTTGAAGCTTTCCTCGGGACAGAGCTTCACAGTCCTTATGTCTTCAACACTGTAGCAGTGGAGTGTGGTCAGTGCATGTTTTCCAGTAAATGCGTTAAAGATATGCAGGGAGAAAACAGAACCAGGCTAGAAAGGTACCTTCAGATTCAGTCATTAGAACCCCGTCTTTGTTGTCGGGATTCTTTATTACCAGACTGTGTGCGTGGGGCTGAGGTGTATCTGTGTCGCACTGAATTTGGAAGGAGCGTGGTGGTTTTAGGTTTTCTATGGAGGAGTTGCCATATATATGCAATATAGGTACGTTATTCTCCAAAGATGGAGTTGGAATTTGAAGGTAAGAAAAAGAAAATCCCAATTAAGGAAAGAAAGAAAAAGAATGCTGTCGTATACATTTGCAGTGAAAGCACCAGACTGTTCTAGCAACAGTTATGTAACTGTTCTTTGCTAATTTAAGGGAAAAGTACATTTTTTTAAGTCTACTATGAAGGCCTATTTTAATATCTGAACTTTTGGATTTTGAATGTACCGATGACTAAAAATTGAATTCGATTTAACAGTTTACTGGGCTACTACTTATCAATGGCTGCATTTCTTTAACAACAAACTCACTGCATAATCACCAAAGCTAAATTTTTAAAGATTAGTTGGTAAAAATATGGGACTAGAATATTTTTTAGATGATCTATGTTTTTAATCAAGGTTGAATTTTAATCAATCTAGATTAAATCAGCTCTGATATTTTTATCTAGCGCCTTTAGCAGTCATATGGATGTATAAATAAACTTCATTTGTGTAAGATTATTTGTAGTCAGGTTTTCAGAATATGCCAAAGGATTTTATTACTGTTTTCCCTCTAACAGGTACATAAAATGTACTATCATTAATTTTCTTTTTTTTTAAGATTTTATTTATTTTTAGAGAGGGGGAGAGAGAGAGAGAAACATCAATGTGCGGTTGCTGGGGGACATGGCCTGCAACCTAGGCATGTGCCCTGACTGGGAATCGAACCTGCGATGCCTGGTTCGCAGCCCGCGCTCAATCCACTGAGCTACGCCAGCCAGAGCTTAATTTTCTAGATATAATTCCAATCGATTAATGGATGATAAATAATAAAGTTGTCTTGAGAACTGATACCAAAAAATTAAATACATATCTTCTTAGTAGATTTACAAAATAAAACAATTACAGATTCAGGGTCTGATGATTAAATATTTGTGTGAACTTGGCCTGGCTGTGGCAGCCAGTTGTTTCATTAAATACCATTGTAGTTGAAACAAGAAGTGATTTTTTTAGAAGTAATTAACATTTAAATCAACAGATACTGAGTTAAGCAGGTCACCTTCCAGAATGTGGGTGGGCCTCATCTAATCAGTTGAAGGCCTTAACAGAAAAGACTGAGGCTCCCTGAAGAAGAGGAGTCCTGCCTCTAGACTGCCTTCAGACCCGGGACCTCAGCATTAGCTCTCCCCTGGGTCTGCCCAGCTCTGCCACTGTGGTACAAAAATAGCCACGTAAACAGATGGGTGTGTCTGTGTGCCAATACAAGTTTATTTACAGAAACAGTGGCTGGCTGTATTTGGATCCAGGTGTGTGGTTTGCTGACCCCTAGATTAAATGATTGCTTGCGAATGCATGCAAAAGAGATAAGGGGGGGATGTACATTTTAAAGGATGTTTATTTCCAGCCAAGTTGGATCAAGAAACAGTTTGTCATCCTTTTGTATTTTAGTGGTTATTAGTTACTAATAATAGTCAGCAGTTATTAATATTCTCACTCTTCAACTTTGGTTTTACCTGTTTTATTTTCATACAGGATTTCTTAAAGGTCAGCACGACAATAAAAATATCACTCGTGATCATTCTGTACCAGTTCAGCCTTTTTTCTCTAATGCCCCGCTGCTTCTTACAGAAATGATTCATGAGGGCGGAGGCGGCTAGGCACACAGTGGAGCCAGGAAACAGCTGGCAACCCAACGACCAGACTTGTATCTGCAACGGCTCCAGATTCCAAATGTAACCCTTAGAGGCTTCATTTGCTCTTGGCAAACAGAAGCACCCTCCTTGGTAACTCTGGTAATAGTTCACTGTTCCCACTCCCTCTCTTTCTCTTATACCGTCAGTGCCTCGAAGGTGCTGCAGGTCCTTAGGATCTTAACCAGCCAGAGGCCCAGTTTCCTCGCTGCACTGTAACTAATCAGGGAACTGTTTTAAGTTCTGGAAGTATATTGGGAGGTTAGAAATCTTTAAATCTTAAAATGTTATCATTGCAGGCCGTGGACCAGAAAGAAATTAGGCTAATCCAAAATAAAATTAGATAAAAAAATTTTGAAATGAAAATTAAAATAGTGACCCACAGTGTTACTCTTGTATGTATTCAGATGATCACCGGATGTATAAATGGTAGCTATTTCAGGTAATAATGCGGTATTCTTATCCCCAAGAGTAAATTGCAACCTTTTCTCAAAGAGCTACTTAACAACAAATATATTTGCATTTCAAAATAACATTGTATTTGATGTGTTTTTACCATAAGAAAGGCAATGTTGAAATTGACACTTCTGCTAAATGAAAATTACAAGGTGAATCACTGAATACTGCTTAGGTGTACATGTTTGAGAACATTAATGTCCTCAGTATCACAGAAGTGGGGACTATGAATCTGTTAGTGAACTAGGTCAATTAGAAAATTTTGACACTTATTTAGTTGATGGTAAGCCATAAGATCTTACTAGTATATATTAAATCATTTGAAAGTGTTATATAAACCTTATTTGCAATATATGTAACAGCCATGGATTACTGTCCAGAATATATAAAAGGCTCTCAGGAAGTAAGAGACACAAACTAATGGGAAAGTGGTAATTCACTCCGAAAAGATAGAAAAAACAATCATTACATTTTAAAAATAATTCTAACCTTTGTCAGTAATCAGCGAAAGCAATACTAAAACAGTGATTTTTATTTTTACCTAAGATATTGACAAAAGTTAAAGATTTATTTTATGTTCATAGGAAACTGGACAGGCTCAGAATCTTTCTGGGAGTGTAACTGATACAGCTTCTTCGAACTTCACCTTTTACTCTATAAATGTTACCAGAATTATTTACCATAAACATGCATCTGTGCCCATGCATATAACTTGTTTAATTGAACAAAACAGAGGATCTGTGGGTTCTCAAGTACATTTAGAGAAAAACAAGCTGTGGAGAGAAGAAATAGCCATGAAAGTGATATCTTTGAGTGCATATCAGCCAGCCTGGTAGTGGTCCGGTCAAAAAGATTCATACCAACTGTACTTTTTCTGTTGTGTCACTTTCTTCAGTTCTGACAGCTAGAGTCATGGGTTAGCAACTACATTTCTTTAGGACACCAGCACCTCCAGAATGGAATGGTCGTTAAGGGTCATTCATACATAACTGTGCATATGCCACGTGCAAGTTGTTTTTCGAATTCCTGAGATTAGCTCCACTGAAGGAGTGGACATTTTGATCCAAGGAAGAGCTGTTGTCAGTTCGGGGCACTTTGGAAGCCTGGGAAGTCACTGCCCAGAGAGAAACGCAGGCAGGGAGGGGTAGGGTCAGACATGACAGACATGCCTGCCTAGGGCCCTCCCAATGCCCCCAGCTCTCCCGTCCCCAGGATTCCCTGACACAGTGAACTCTTACCTCCACCCTCTGATTTGTAAGCAAATGGGCAGAACGGGCCGTTTGTCTGTCAGAGATTATCTGTGTTTGCCAGCCCCATTCCAGGGGTCGGAAATGTTAAAGGAAACTGAGAGCTTAGGAAGGAGCCACGTCAAGGTCAGTGAGAAATCTGGACGTCATGTGGCTAAAAGAGGACATTTTTAAGGGTTCACAACTTTAAGTATGTGAAAGTCGGTTAGATTTGCTGTTTATCGCTACAGGTTGGAAGTGTAGAAACCATAGGTAGAAGCCACCAAGAAGCTAATTTCAGCTCACAATGATCTTATGATCATTCTCAGAGCAATCTAATACTGGAACAGGCTGCTCTCCAAAACCGTGGGCTCTTGCTGGCTCTGGAGATGCTCAAACTGATATTCAGTAGCTCTCTTGGAAAGGAGATGGTTGGATCAGGTGATCTTAAAAATCTCTCACAACATCGTGCTCTGCTTCCACTGCTTCTTAAGGCAATGAAATCATATGTCCCGGGACTGAGGCCTGGAACACTGTCCCCCTTACAAAAGCCCAGTGGGAACAGAAACACATAAGTGAACCAAGTCAAATTTCCTTTTATTACAACTGGGGTAGACCAGAACTTCCAAAAGACACTAGCACAAACGGAGGAAGGCCTCATGAGAAACACAGCGAGTAGGCAGTGCAGATGCTAAGGAAACCACCTGCATCGCTGAATTCAGCTTCTTGTCCCAGCGTGTTCAGCTCTGTGGTCCCTGTGCTGACCCCCCTGCCACCTTGGGACATTTACTGCAGCCCCTGAGAGGTGGCCCTTTCTCTGGCACGTGGCCCAGGCCCCTCGTTACCTGCAGGGAGCAGTTAGCCACAGGGCACAAGACTGTGTGCTGGTAGAAATTGGAAAAGCAGTGTGTGGCATGGACACAACATTTTTTTTTTTCATTTTGGAGCACTAACTAGGTGATTGCCTTCTTATAAACAGCAATAAATGTCTCTGGAAGTGGAGTGACCGGGAGAACAGTGCTTTTATCTCAGCTCTGTAGTTGGAAGGGAGAGCGAGAGACCCATCTTTACTGTGGCAGTGAGACCCAGGGGGCCAGCTTGACGGCTTCGCTGACCTGCCAGTAGAGGCGCTGCTGAGTGCAGACCTGCCTTGCCCGCCCTCTCCCAGGGTGCTGGCCTCTCCTCCCAGTAAAGTTGGACAAATACGTAAAGAACGTTAGTTTGCAGGGAGGGTCCCACCATTTACCTGTAGTGCCCTGTGTCTCTGTTCCACACTGTGTTTGCCCTGTGCCTCCTTGTAACGTATTTCCTGTCTCTTTTTTCCTGTTCATTTCTATAGTGTCCATGGAAAACATTGGAGAACAAGGTAAAATATATTATATTATTGTTTTAGATATAAATCTTAAAAACGGCTTAAAAAAACAAATAGAATTCATTTGGATCTGGTTGGGATAAATAAACTGTTCCTTAAGGGTGTGGAGACAAGCTGGGGTTAAAGGAATTCTAGGCTCTTGGTTCCCGGACTGGATTCTGTCAGACAGCTGGCAAACTCTACCCCGAAATGGCCACAGTTGTGCCAAAGACGCTCATGTCTTCAAGATACGGGAATATCAGTAATTTCCTGCTTCAACTCAGAGTATTACCCGTGCTGTGTCACCTACAAAATCCATGGGAAAGATCATTGGCTCTGCATACCTCACACTGATTTAAGTGCCTTAGTGGATAATTTAATTGATGATTCTACAGATATGGTATCATTTTTTAAAAAGTTACAGTTGCTACTAACGTTTAAAATATCAATTTGCTGTATTTTTAATTAGCATATTTTACTCAACTGTATCTTACAGAATTATTATATATTAATGTATATCCCAGAATTAATCATTATCGCCATTTACAGGATTAATATTTTATATTCTTATAGTACTTCTAGAATAAAACACCAAAGTGCGTTTATACATATATTACCTGAAAAAAGTATCAGAACACTTTTCTTAACAGTTGTCCCATGTGATAAATGAGACACTGGAAGTTCCACTGGAACAAATCCCTCTCTATCCAGATGGTTCTCTGTGTAAACTTGTTGTCACTAAAACAGTGACGGCCACCAGCTTGGACTAGAGCTGAGCAAGTAAGCAAACAGCTTCTCAAGCAGGAACTGCTTTTGCTGTTCTTGGCACATGAAGTGAAGTTCTTCAAGCCTGAACGCTTTGACGTTTGGTTAATGCTGCACCCGTGAGTTAGAGGTGCAGGCACACCTGCCCCTGTTCACAGGTTAGGGAAGGCCCCTGTGAGCCATTTTGCCGATAGGTGGGCCTGCCTGCAGGTGGGTGGGCTCTAATCAGGGCCATAGATCTAATTATACATTACCAAGGGTTTTTTCAGTATCTTGCTTTAGGTATGAAAATTCATTCATTGGGTTGTGCCTATTCTAGTATGAAACAAATGAACTTATTTACAATAATAAAAATTGGTAGTAAAACTTCAAAATAGAATGTATTTGTTATAGTTGGTAGCTTTGGCATTTCAGAATGAGTAGATCGCTTGTGAATGCCAGTCTGCATGTGACAGTGACAATCACGTTTCTCTCACTTTAGTCGTGTGCCTGATTGCATATCATCTGCTTTTTGCGATGTTCGTCTGGTCATATTGGAAAACCATCTTCACGTTACCAATGAATCCTTCAAAGGAAGTAAGTTAAAATATTAGTAAAGTTATCCTAAAGTTAGAAATCAGTTATACTAATGTCTTGGAGAATGAATTTTGTGTCTTTTTTATTAATGTTGTAAAGTTACTGAGTGTAATAATTTTTAATATTGTCTTAGTAAATTTTTAATGTCTTAGTAAATAGTTGAATTTTCACTTGGTAAATATGATTTTTTGCACTGAATGACCATTATATTTCCAATTTTAAAACTGCTATGTGTTGTATTTCTACTTTAGTTATTAGGATAGGTGGATGGATGGATGGATGGATGGATGGATAGAGCTGTAGGTAGACAGGCTTCTATTATAATTATCATCCTAATGTTGCGTTAGTTGGCTATTAGCCACCAAACAACAACAACAAAGTAATTATTATACTAATCTATACATTCAAAGTCTGTAGCTAGGCCACAGCTGCCGGGGATCCAGGCTTCTATTTTGTTGTTCTGACACATGTAGTCTCCATTCCCGAGGTGACCTCTTGGCCTAAGACGGCTGCTCTGGTTCCAGCCATCATGTGTACATTCCAACCAACAGGCCATAAAAAGTAGGGAAGAAGAGTAAAAGTAAATATCCTTCTCTGTAAGGACACTTTTTAGAAGCTGCTGATGCCATTTCCACTTATGTTTGGAGCTTAGTTATATGGCCATAATCTATTTGCGCAGAAGGCTGGGAATGTAGTCTTTATTCTTGATGGCCATATGGGCCGTGTTAGAAGTAGGAGAGAATGCATATTGAGGGTCAATAGCTGTCTCAGCCACAGAAGCTTTTAAGTAAAGTGATAGGATACGCATTTCAAAAAGATCATTTCGGCTATTTGTTTCTGGGCTTTTAACCCTGGTTAAATCTGGCAGCAAAGGACTGCATCTTACTCATTTTTATGTCCTTGTCCCTTGGGTCAGTACGTGTTTGTTGAATAGAAATAAACCTTGCCCCAGTAACAATAGTGTGGTTTTAGTAGGCGAGCCTTAAAAAAAAAAAGAAAAAGTCTGGGTGGCACTGTAAACTGTTCCCTGAAGTGACCTGTTTGCGTGCAGCTGTGGTCCTAAAGGCCAGTCAGTGTGCCGTTCGGCCTGGAACAGGATATTAAACCGAAGCCACAGTCCTTGCACAGAGTGAACGGTATGCTTGGCCTAGAATGTGTGAGCCCTCGCTTTTCCCCTACTGTCTGCTTGTTTTTCTTTTCATGCCTCTTTTTCTCCCCCCATCCTATCCACCTCTTTTCTGGCATCTCTCAGCCCCATCCTGGCCTTAGTTGCAGGTTTGAAGGAAAATGCTGACCTCTGTCGTGGGTGATCTCATCCACTGTGCTGACGATTGCGACCTTACCGATGACCTCTGTGTTGAAAATTTCCAAATGTGTTTCTCCTTTTGACCTCTCCCTTCACGTGCAACCTTATATCTGCCTGCCAAGCAGAGCTTCTTGATCATTGCACTGACACCTCCAGTGTAACACATCAAAAACTGACTTCACCACCCTCTCCTTGCCCGCACGGTGACTCACCCATGTCTCAGACCGGTGAGTGCCACTGATGTTCACCTCACCATCCGAGCCAGGAGCTCAGCAGCCATGCCCGGGTCTTCCAGCTTCCTCACCCCTCTGCCAGTGTCCAAATTCTGCTGATGTTTTCACTCCATAATGTTTCCTTTTTTGTTTCAACTCCTTCCTTCCTGGTCATTCACTTACTCATTTTTAATTTTTTTTTTACTTTTGAAAAAAATTTTTATTTTTAACTTATTGAATTTAGAGACAAAGAGAGAGAAATAGCCACCTGTTGTCCCACCCATCCCATGCATTCATTGGTTGACCCTTGTGTGTGCCCTGACTAGGGATCGAACCCACAACCTTGGTGCATCAGGACAGTGCTCTAAACAGCCGAGTTAGCCAATTCAGAGCCTCAGTCATCTCGTTTGTCTGAGACATTGCAGTCTCCTCTTGTCTGGTGTCACCGTTTTCAGTCTTCCTGTGCTCCCTTCCCAGAACCCTGCAAGAATTCATCCTCCGGCTCACAGCTGAAGTGACCCATCTGAAAACAAATGTGATGCTGTCACACTGCTGCTTGTATCTGCTCAGTGACCCCACACGTCCCGTCGAGTGAAGGCCAGGCTCCTTATTATGACAGCAGCAACTCTTGTCTAAGTCTCTGAATTTCCGCAATTCATTACATGCCATTCCTTGTCTGCATTGTGCCATTCTTTTCTTTCTGGAGTATTCTTACTTCCTTTCTCATTCAAATAATTCTATTTTTGTTTGTGCTGCTTCCTTATTATCTCCTAAGCCTAGGAAGCATTGGGTTATCCCAGAAAACAGTCTCTGGACCTCTCTTTTATTTATCTGTATACGTCACAGCTTTCTACGTCGCCTCATTCATTGCTATAGCTTTCAAACTAATATCAGTAGTCTGGTCCTGCCTTTGAAACTCCAGACTAGTTTACTGCTACCTATTTGGCATCTAAAAACAACCTTCTGATTTCTGACCCACTCCCCTAAACCGCCCCCCCCTCCCGCCGCAATTTCCAAAATCGTCCTGTCTCAGCAATGGCGGCTCCATTCGTCCAGTTGTTCGGAAAACACTGAAGTCATCCTTGGCGGCTCTCCTTCTTTCAGACCCACACTCAGTCCATCCGCACACTCTGTAACTAACCTCACGCGGGCCCTCAGCCTGAGTTCGTGCCCTTAAACCTCGAGCTGCTTCTTCTGGCTACGCCCCCACCCTCTCTCTCTTGTATTTCGCAGTAGCGTCAACAGGTTTTCTTGCTTTCAGACTTGCCCTTTTCTGCACATTTTCAACACAGTAGCCAGAGTCAGTCTTTGAAAAACAAGACAAGTCATATGATATTCCTCTTCTTCTCGGGACTTCCCTGTGATTCGTGAGCCCGCCCGGAGTAGAAACCTGGCTTCCCACTGTCGCCTAGCAGGATGCACAGGGCCGGCCCAGCGCCCATCTCCGCCCCACCTTTCTGTTTCCCACTCCTTCAGCCCCATTGGCCTCCTTGCCATTCCCTCAGCATGCCGTGCGTGTTTCTTGGAACCTGTTATTTCTCCTTGACCGGGAGCACTCTTCACCCATGTGACCAGCTGGAAGCATTCTTCACCTTTGTGACCAGGTCCCTCACTTTCTTCCTGTCGCTATGTCTAGGTTCAAGTGGTGCCTAGTCTTTGAGGTTTTCCATAATCACTCCGTGTGGGACAGCAAAACCCTGCTCCCTGCCGGCATTCCCTGTAAACCGGACCTTACTCTGTTTTTCTCCCATAGTGTATCACTCTAACACATTTCATACTTGTTTCTGTAGTATCCCTAGAACATAAGTCCTAAAATGGCACGAGCTTTATCTCTTTTGTTCACTAATCCATCGCCAGTATTAAAGCACATGAAAGGTAATCAATCAATACTTATTAAATGATTGAAACTAGAGAAGAAGTTAGGTGTACAGATAGATGCAAGTTTGTGTTTGTAGCTTTGGCAGGAAGTTGAGATGACTTCTGATTTCTCCTTCAAGTGATGTGTGAGGTGATCGGCTGAGAATGATGAGAGTCGGGCGGAGTGAGGCTTGGAGGAACAGAGAAGGTTTGGAATAGTGGTTGGATAAAGCAGAAAGCATGAAATGATTCAGAACGCGGGAGCAACAGCACAGTGCCGACAGAGCGGCGGAGGTGCGCGGGAAGCCGCAGCGGTGCCAGTTTGTCCGCAGACCACATGTTTACCTTATTTGACTCATAGAACTGTGTGAGATGGACACTATTTATTACCATTTTGCAGACATAGCAATAGGCCCAGAACCTTAGCTGATTGTCCCAAGATATCGTGTGCTTGTGGGGGGCACAGCGAACGCTGACATTACACCAAAGCTCTATTGGCCAGTGAGGCTCCATTCTTGTGACCGTGTTGCAGACAGTGGACACATCCAGGAGTGGGTGTGCTCAGGACATCAGTTGGAGCATAGAGAAAAATAGCAAGACTTCTATATAATATGTTATCCTTGTAGTGTTTCTTTTTAAAATTTCACCTCTACGGCACATAACATATTCATTAATAGTGCACACACACATACATATGCATATACCAATAGTTGCAGTGATAAGAATACACGATCAAAAGATTTTTGGAGACCCTTGTTGTAAAAGAAAGAGCCCTTACTTGCTGGTGAAGGATATTAAATTATCCCATTAATAAAATGCAAGATCTTGGGCTAATTTTCTTGATTGATTAGCAGCCGGAAACTGCTCTCATGTGCTAAAAATCTTTGAAAAATGAGACTAAAAGAGTTGGAGAAAGGTAGTAAAAGAATATATTTATATTTTTCACACTATTGAGAGAATGTCAGAGATTTGGAACACATAAAATACACTTTTTTCATAGCCAGTTGTTAAATTGTTTTTTTTTCAATTTGTAGGTTTTTTTCTCCAATATAAAAGTAATATAACCATCCTAAACTATGTTTAGAAAATGAAGACTAGGCAAAAGAAAAAAGAAAAACATCCCAAAACACTAATTCATTTTGCATTCAGGATTTTTTTTCTAGCTACTTTTTTCACATAATAGTCCATCATTGGCTTATTTTCATTTTTAATAATAGCATAATATTCTCACTGAAATGTAAACATTTCCTCAGTCACATCCCATCTTGAATTTTTAGACTCATCCCAACTTTTCATATTGCAAATAATATCATTAACATGTTCACATACAGAGCATTACCCATTCAGGGATTGTTAATATGAGTTCTCATAGGCAGAATCACTAGATCAAGAAAATTTAACTCACTTGCCAAATTGTTTCCCTAAAGGATTTATATATAATGTTTTTAGATCTATCGCCCCCTTGGCATTGCATGTTATTAAAAAAAAACTGTTGCCAACTGCATAGGCAAAGAAAAAGTTCTGTTTTAATTTGCACATTTTAGGTACTTGTGAGGTTATAGGTTTGTTGTTCTAAGTGAAAAACAACTAGGGAGAGGAAGCACAGTTCTGTGCGTTTTCTGTTTATTTGTTATTAGGTTCTAGTTTTTTCTTAATTGGTATATCCTTTTAAAAGTGTACTTTTTAAATCTGAAAACTGTATTTGAGCCCAGATCTTGTTGGTTCCTAATACTGTTCTCCAGTAAAAGGAACAAGGGTTCCTTGGAGAAACAGCCAATTCTAGAACCAGAACAGAAAACATTCCTGGTGAGGCAGGAGCATCCTATGGTCTCAGAAAGTAAGGAAGTACAAATAGACTTTTAAAACTGTTTTTGTTGCAATTATCATATTGGAGCCCAAACGAATTTACATTTTCTCAAATAAGTATTTTTTAATTGGTTGGAAGTATAAGAAGTAAAAGCAGTGATGAGTCCATTTTGAGTGCTGGAAGAGAATTCAGGGGTTAATTATCCCTATGTCAAAACTCAGGTGAGAAAACATACGTGATAGATTTGTTTCTATTTTTGTTCCTAATAAACTCCAACTGAAAAATTCATCCACTGAGCCAAATTTGTTTATTTTGCCATTTTATCTATTAATATAACTAATATTTGGATAAAAATCTATGGTTTATAAAGCACTTTTACATATTGTGTTCCTCTTGAGTTTCACAAACATCTGAGGAAGTATTATTATTATTATTCTATTTTCTAGATGCATAACTTAATAAACTGTGAGGCTAATAGAGTCGCCCAGACGTCAAACTCTGTTACCTCTCTGAATTTATATACTGTATACCACTAATATTTTATAAGTGCCTTTTTCTGGGTTAGTAGATCAATATTTCATCATTTCTTTGAAAACACTGATTAAAATTTAAATCTGTTCCACAGTTCCATCTCTCTTATGCAGAGAAAGAGTTGCTGGAGAGAGAGCCAAGGGGAGAAGCCCATCAGGAAGTTCTTAGGCGAGCCGCCAAAGACCTTCCCATCTGCACCAGGACCATGTCTGGAGGTAGAAGTCGATAATCAGCGCTTTGCATAATAGCTCGTGATGACTGTGAGGGCATATTTCTATACGTGAAACTGTCAAGCACTCATTGAGAAACACTGTGCTGTATCTCTGGTAGCTATGCAGTCTTTCCTGCACAATTCCATGAAACACAATGGAAACATGAATGGTGTGTGGCTCAGGGATCTTAACCAAATCTCAGCTGGCTCCAGTTCTGTCTGCCTACTTGGTAGGACTCCATGAATGACTGAAATCTTGATTTGTAGTAGTATTCAATTTTTAAGTTTTAATTATGGACCTTTCTATTCTTATTTAATTTAAAGGAGCAATAGCTACAAGGAACATAACATTGATCACTTCAATGCCTTTACAACAATTATACAGATTATATAAAACATATTGGTATAATTTTTCATCTTTAAAATTTATGGTAGTTTTTTTAATAAATGCAACTCAAATAGCAAATCTATTCTACTTGGGTCAGATTTTTAAGATAATTTACCAGCGATCCTATTAAAAATTGTCTTGAAAATTAACACACATGGGCCGTTGACCCTTGCCTACCAAGGCACGCCTAGTGTGTGGCTTGAGACCTGAGCTGCTCATTTTGGTGGCCGCCAGCCCCCCGTGGTTGTTGAGCACTTAAACTGCAGCCAGTCTAAACTGAGCTGTGCTTTGAGGATAAAATGCACAACTGATTTCAAAGACCTAATTTGAAGAAAAGGATGTAAAATATCTCACTACTATTTTATATTTATATTTGTTTCTAACTCCCCTTAAAATCATTATTTAATCTAAGTCAGGTACAACTTTTTCCTCTTTGTTGTCACTGTCTCTCAATGAACAAGTGACAATTGTCTGATTTATGTCACTGGTTCTATTGCACAAAGACAGCGATGTGCTCACGTATAAGTTCATGTACATTTACCCCATATAAACCTAAACAGACACTGAGGAAGTGTAAGCCCCCTGTAAATAAATTACTGCCCCAGTTTCCAGAATTAGTGACTGACAGTGAGGTGCCAGGCACACACACCACGTGCCCTCATTTCTAATGCCATTGTTCAGTGTGCCACCCTTGGCACACTGAATTAAGAGAAAGAAAGGCCTGAAGCATAAGTCACACCAGGACAAATATGAATATTCATTAATAATAACAGCTGCACATGGGATTTGTAAGTCACCTCCTTGCGTAGGCTACACAATGTTAAGGCTATCATCTCCTGTTCCTCTCGGGTATTGTATGCCCATCTCTGGAGATGAACTTATGATTCCCAATATTTGTGACAGTCGGGAATAGAGTGTGGATTTCCTAACATAAACTTTATATTTTCCGTGCAGAAATTCTGGGTGCCTGGTAAAATCAGTATCAGTTGATTACAGGCAGTGACTAAATGAAATTGCACAAAGTGTAAGAGATAGACTACAAGGCTGGTGGGTCTGATCCTGTCCTGGAATGCGTAGAATGGAAAGGTGGGCATGCTTGAGAAGTGCACAGCCACGGTCACACCCAGGCAGGGATGTGAGAGGGTCTTCCTTACCCACCCCCCAGCCACACCCGCTGTGACCCTGGTGTTCTCTGGATAACTTCCCGGAAAAGTCTGTGGGCTAAAGCAACTGAAAGACTCAGTTGCACTCACACACTTTGTAGAGAATTGAAGAAAGTGGGTGGTAATATAAGTTAGGGCTTTACCATCCAATCTAAATCCACAGTGCTTCCTCCAAACCTGAGAGAGAAAGAGGCCAGCTGCCTGTGTTAAACTGCCTACAGGAACAGAGGGACAATTCAGCCCTGTGCAGACTGGGCTGTGGGGCGCACATCAGGCAGGGCGGCAGGAAGGCTGCTCACACAGCAGTGTGGTGACTGCCGGGCAGCACGGGCGTGGGTGCAGGTGGAGTTGGACAGTGAAGCGGAATAAATGATCATGGGAAAAATAGAATAAAAATAATGTAAAACAAAAGGTCTACTCATGATCTCTTTGTTCTGTGCATTCTTCTGATCCACCCTCCTCCTGCTTTCTAACAGGGCTCTTCAAACTTTATTGTATTACTGATTATTTTTATTAATGAGGACTGTTTACATTTTTAGTGCTCTTCTTGCCCTTGATCTTTTTCTACCAAAAAAAAATTTGTAGTTTTTGACTAGGAAGGTAACAATTAGAGGAGACATAATTTGTGGGGTGGCTCCACCCATAGGCCCCCCTGCCCTCCGGCCGGCCGCCACAGATGAGAATAAGTCTACCAAGACATGATCTGCTTGAGGAGGAAAGGTGGCTGATCTCTCAAAGGAGAAGGGCCAAGAGCCTGTTCCTCAATGGGCTTTCACTGGGTTCGTTTGCACAAGAATACAGCTAAAGCTCATTAATCATTGTCAGGCAGTAAGGATCAAACAATAGACAACAAAGAACTCTGAGGGCCTATTTTGAGTCAGGGTCAGATAGCTAAAGAACAATAAAGCTTTGAGGAACAAACTGCTTCTGGCTTGGACCCTTATCATTTAATTGAGAGCGTTCTAAGCAAAGCAGGTCTCACAGGATTTTACATATTCTTCCTTAGGCCTGATTGCCTGGGGAACCCGCCCTTTCCAGCACAGGGCTGCACCACCCTCTGTCATTGTTTCAGGCTTAAGTCAGGCAGGGGAAGTAAGGCAGCCCAGAGATTAGGAGACTTCTTGCAGACAGAACGAGGACTCAGGCTTTGTCAAAGCTGAGGGGCAAGGGTCCATTGCCCCCTTTTGCTATAGTCCCCCAAGTCCTCCCTTGGGGGCCTCCCACATGATTGTGCCTGTCTTAGGTTGTTCCCCCCTTTGGGGAATCTTACCCATCATTGGCTAACCAACCAAGCATTGGGGACCAGTTATGGATGAAGTAAAAGGAGCAGAAGCAGCGCTCCTGCCAGGGAGATAATCTTTGTTTCCTCAGTGGCTTATGGTCCCAAGGTTGCTCACCCAGCCTTAGTCATGGGGGTGTTACAGCTTCTGAAACCAGGTAGGGCGGTTCCCAACAATAATTAGTTTACCATTGTACATAGATGTCGATAATGTTTGCTTTTCAACATTTACCAGAGCAATTTTAAATTATATAAATAAGATATGAATGGATTCTTTAAATATTCAAGCAACACAGTTAAAATTCCCCCATGGCTGTAAAGAATTTTTAAGTGATCATCAGATTGTTCATTTTAAGTGATACTGGGGTGATTTTAATTGGACATAATATGGTACACGGAGTGTTTTTTATCGAAAGACTAAACTTCTGTTTATAAAAGGCTATAAGTGAAAAACTTATTTCTGTGTTGTTTTGATTTCCTGTGAGTTATTGCCCACTTTGATTCGAAAGTTTTTTTCCAAGCATGCTTTAAGGTAGAGACGCTCACCACCCAGAGAGAATCCGGCATTGCCCGCCACACGTCACCTGGAAGTTTTGTGACTTTAGACCATGCTGCCCACTATGGAGCTGCCATCCTTGGTGGCGACTAAGCACTTAAAATGTAACTCTGTCAAGTACATAAGGGGTTTCAAAGAGTTGGTATTAAAAAAAGCCCATAAAGGATGTTATTGATATTTTTATATTGATTATATCTTTAAAATTTTTTTTTAAATTTATTTTTAAAGAGAGGGGAAGGGAGGGAGAAAGAAAGGGAGAGAAACATGAGCGTGTGATTGCCTCTCACGTGCCCCCTACTGGGAATCTGGCCCACAACCCAGCCATGTGTCCTGACTGGGAATCGAACCTATGACCCTGTGGTTTGCAGGCTGGTGCTCAATCCACTGAGCCACACCAGCCAGGGCTGTACTGATTATATCTTCTAATATTTTGGATATCTAGTTCTTTGAAAGTAGCTCCTAGGGGATTTAACAGCCCACATGTGGGTCACATTGTATGTCTCTGCACAACACTGCCTTCCACTTCAGTACTTCGCAGGAGCCAGTGGGACTTTGTAGCGTCACCGGACTTTTTCATACAGGAGCTGAGCAGCAGGGCCATGTTGTTCGTCTCTGCAATTCCTGAGAAAGGGAGTTGTGAGGGGTGGTCAGGAACTCACTTCAGTGTTGAAGATGGCTCCATTTGGGCCTGTTGTCTAAGAAGAGCTCGTTGTATCCTTAGTATAAAGCTACCGTTCCCTTTCTCAGAGGTAATGTTAGCTAATGTAACCCTGGTCATTATAATACGGCGAGTGTTTTCCGAATTTTAAATGAGTACGTTTGGTTTTACTGGTCCTACGGGAGTGCCCACTTAATAGCTGCTTTCCTATGGTTTTGGTAGCCTGCTTGCATCCTGTCAAGATGCTGCTGCTAAAAGTCCCTCTCCAGATCAGTCATTCATAATTGTCTTGGTATCTGTATTAGAGCACGGAGGATCAGCTCCTCAGGGACAAGGACTGAAATTCTTACTGGAAGTACTTCTAATACTTGTGAGCTTGTACCTCACCCAACAGAGATGTGCAATCTTTCCCTATTTAAGCAACTAAGAGAGTTTATTCACAAATTTCTAAAATGTGTTTTGCATAAAATTTCTAAAACGTGGTTGTATCCTCTCCCAGCTACCCCGACGGGGCACGGGGAATAATTCATTTAGCTGAGAGAGACATTCTGTTTCCTTGGGTGGAAACGGACATATTTACATCCTCTGTGAGCCTCACCATAACCCCTGGCAATTGCAGGTGCCTAGAAAAATTCCCCCCAAAGATTCCCTGTCCGTGGGAAACCTCTCCAGGGAACTGAGACTGTCGGCAAGTCTCTCCATTTAAGCGTTTCACCGTCTCATTTTCACCGAGTTTAAATGCGGTATGCTTTCCAGAATTTAAATTTGAATGGACGGTAAGAGCCATTTAGTTGCAGGTTCCATTCACTGTTCAGTCGAAGGCTAAGTGGATCTTCTTGTCCACAGCAATCCGCTACTGCGACAGATGCCAGCTCATCAAACCAGATCGCTGCCACCACTGCTCCGTCTGTGATAAGTACGAAAATCTGTTCTTTCTAACATGTGCATGGGCTGGTGATCTTTTTATTGAATGCACCTCTTTTCTCACAGTTTTCCAGATTGTTTCCTTTTCTCCCTTGTTTAGGAAATAGAACTGGCACAATCACTTGCATTAATAACAAGCATGGTTTAGGGCCAAAACGAGTCACCCCTGTTCCTCCAGATTCACAGTGACATGAATGAAGTGCAGGAGTTTTGGCAGTTCAGACTCAGCTAGTTTGATTTAGTAAATATTTCTTTCATGACTTTCATCTTTATAAAGATAACTCATTTGACCTCATGACAGATGTTACACAGTGCTACTTGGCTTAGGGATTGCTATTAAAGGAAAAGTTTAATCAAGACTTTCTGTAAATCTGTTGACACTTTGCACTTTCGTTAGCATAAGGCAGTTGTATGTTAACACATTGCATTGTTTTTAGATGTTAAAACATGTATGTTTGACTTGAAGTTCTCATATTGCATCATAACTGGAATTGGCTATGTATTTTAAAGGAGGACTTTTGCTACTATTCAACTTTTAGATAAATAAATAATTTTGTAATATTTTACTTACTACAACTCCTTTGAAATAACTTGTAAGTCTATTTTTGTATTTTATTGGGGCTACATTTTTATGGGGTGTTGAGTTTTGTGTCTGTGTGGGTTTTTTTAGATGTATTTTGAAGATGGATCATCATTGCCCATGGTGAGTCTGGCTGTGTGCTTCCACAAGTCACTAAATGGAATCATTTCTCTATTTGAACCTTTTTATGATTGAAATCTTGACTTAGCTGATCTCAGAGGTACTTTCATATTTAATTTCTGGCATTTGTTTAATTAGTTCAGAAGAGTTTTTATTCAGGGGAATTTCCATGAAACAATTTTATAACCAGTAACTTAATAATTTAAAAGTTAATTTCTCATGTTTGCTCAGAACAAATGGTTTTCTTTGTATGCACATGTATTAACATAGAAATTCTAAAATACTCCCCAGAAATTATGCCTGAATGCACATATAAGCACAGTACCTCATTGGAAGTTTCTAATTATTAATTCATCTAATACTTTTAACAATTTATTTTACATAAAACTTGGCATTTTCAGGTAGAGTAGCAAATATGAAAATATACATGTGTGTTGAGATAAGGGTTTTCACTTAGAATGTGTTAATGTTTTTTAAAATTTTATTTTTTCCATTCTATTCTTTTTTTTTATTGTTGTTCAAGTACAATTGTCTCTATTTTCCCCTCACCACTCACCCCCACCCCACGCACCCCCACCTCCCACCCTCGATCCTACCCCCTTTGGCTTTGTCCATGTGTCCGTTGCACAAGTTCCTTGACAACCCTTCCCCTTTTCGCCCCCCCATTATCCTCCTCTCCCCTCCCCTATGGTTAGTCTCAGTTTGTTCTTTATTTCAGTGCCTCTGGCTATATTTTGCTTGCTTGTTTGTTTTGTTGATTAGGTTCCACTTATAAAAAAGTATTTCTAAGTCATGAGATTAGGTGACTTAATGGAGGATTCTTTGAAAGATCTGATTAACTATGGAAGGTGGATTTTTCTACCTTTCCCTGTAATTCCTCATCCCAGTGTGCACGTGCCTTTGGCAGTCACACTGAGGTTGTCAGTCAGCTTGGAGTTGGACATTAAGCATGACTGTGCCACAGTCTTGTCTTCTTTCGGGGTGGCACCTGAGAAAGTGACACCAGTTGTAGGTTGAAACATTCAGGGTGTGGCACAAATAACGCCCCTTTTTTTTAATCACAAAATCTTTTATTACAAAATCATAAGCATGTAATTCTGTAACATAACAATATCACACTTAAGCACTCCATATGACATTTTAGGTGAACAGTTCAAATTAAAATTATAAATTATCACACCCATGTTATTACCCTGCCCACCACACTGAAGCAGGTGTTACTTCTGCCGGGCACTGTACACATACAGGGAATGATTATCTTAGTTGCCGGGACCCATGGGGAATGTCAGGTTTACTGTCTTAACTACACCCTCTCCAGGACACCCTTTCCTTCCGTCCATGTAAATTTTCTCTTTTAACACGTCAAAGCCCCCTAACTGCCATGACAATGATCTTCTCAAAAAGGATCTCGGTGATTCACCTCCATTTTGTATTCATTTGCATGGTGTCCATTCTTTTGCTTTCCTCTTTCTTTCATCGGCTGTATTCATTCTGTTCAAATTCTCATCAAGTAACTTCCCCCATATCTTTAATCGTAAGTAGCCTGCATCCTCCTTTTATTCCTGTTGACCCTTCCACAGCACATGCTGTCAGTGTCTCCCTACCCACCCCCATATCCCCACCACCGCATGTGAGTCCGCTGCACCCGCAGGGGCAGTTTCCATGCCCGCTGACAGCTCCTTGCCGGAGACACCTCTGGTTCTTCACTGCTCTGCCTGAGGCCCCTCTTCTCCCTGGGGAGGTTTGCTGCGCTCCTAAGTGCCAGGGAGAGCATTAATGCTTTGGGAGGCGGCTCTCAATCAGTAAGGGTCTGGTTCAGGACACACGCTGCTCTCAATCCTCTCCCTTCCTTATTTTAAATACACTGCATTCAGGTTCTTGTTTCAGGGTCTGTTTTAGGAGGAACACACCCTTTTTTCTGGATAGAGGTGTGTTCTAGGTAGAATTTAGCTGAGTGGTCGAGAAATCGGGGGCACAGAGTTGACTCTGATTTGTGTAATGAGGGACTAGGACGAGGTGGAAACAGTAGGGGTCGATCCCAAAGTAGTCCACACCTACACAGCTTGCCATGTCCTTGACAGAGTCACAAAAATTACAGAGAAAATTCTAACTTACTGCATAGCCTCTTTTCTAAACCTGCAATTAATTTGACTTTGTAAGAAACTGACAGAAAAATTCGACAACCTTTCTAATTTTGGCAGACCCTGTTAAGCAAGTGAGGGGGAACAGATATGAGACTCCAGAGTTTTTAAAGTAGGTTCAGATCACATACCTACATACCGGGGTCAGATTGCTTCCCAGTCATGTATTGAAAATACTGTCTTCAAGCCCAGGTTGGTTGAATCCATGAATGCCGAACCTGGGGGTACAGAAGGCTGACTGTATAATTATTGAACGAACATCTGTGCATGAACAGACCCGTGCAGTCCAAACCTCTGTAGTTCAGTGGTCGACTGTAGAGTTATATGGTTTATGATTAGTGAAAGCAGTGTTACGTGTCAAATTTTATTTTTTTACATATCAAATTTTAAAAATCTAAACACAGAACTTCTTTGCAGTGAAGCAGATTTTTAAAAATGCTTATATGTGTGAAGATAGCTTACAAGTTAGACTTAAGAAACACCAAAACGTTTTAAATGCTAGAAAACTACATGCTATGTTCAGGTAGAACGTATGTATACCTATGTTGAAAATGTGAAACTTATTGAAAATGTTTTTGTTTTGTCAACAGGGTGAACAATTGTGTCGGATTTTCAAATTATAAATTTTTCCTTCTTTTCTTGGCTTATTCCCTGCTGTACTGCCTTTTTATTGCTGCTACAGATTTACAGTATTTTATCAAATTTTGGACAGTAAGTCACATTATCTTGTTGACCTTTTAGGTATACAACAATATACCATATACTTTTGCATTAGTGAATTATTCCAGACACTGATTTTGTAGACTTGAGCTCATTTTTAGTCAGTCCTTATTATTTGCAGATTCCGCATTTGTGAATTTGCCGTGTTGCTGAAGTTTCTCTGTGACCCCCAAGTCAGCACTCACAGAGCTCTTGTGGTCATTTGCAGACATGCACAGAGCGGCTGAAAATCTGCGTGGTTTGATCTCAACTGATATCAAACCAGGAGGCTGTCTTCTTGTTTCAACTCTCATGTTGTCACCCAAGTGTGCTTTTCCGTCTATTTACTGCCTTTTTTTTTGCATTTTTGTGCTTTTTGTTGGTCATTTCTCTGCTTAAAATGGTCTTCACATAGTGCTGAAAGCACTGTCTGGTGTTTCTGAGCACCAGCCTGTTGTGCTTTATGGAGAAAACAGGTGTGTTGGTTGAGCTTCCTTCAAGCATGAGTTACAGTGATGTCGGGTGTGAGTTCTGTGTTGATGAATCAACAATAAATACTGAGTAAGTTGTCAGTAAGGTAGTCTTTAAGCACAAGCACCCCCAAAAACAGGTTATGTACTGATCAGTTGACAAAAATGTTATAACTGGAGGCTCGCTGGGACCAAGCCCCATACTTTCCCGGGATGAATCCAGCGTTCACGGCAACTTGATAGAACACAACCACTGATACTAGCAAGAATGGACTACATGAGATTTTTTTTAGTATTTAAAAATAGAAGTGTTTTCTTTATGTTGTAAAAAGATTATTTTTTACACTGTTATGCCTATAATGTCCCATATTTTTAGGCTTTAATGAACTCATTTATTTTTTGCACTACTTATTTTAAATGTGAGCAAAACGAAGTTAAAATTGAGTATTTTAAATATCCAAAGATACCCATGAATACCAAACAAAGGTAAAACTCTTATCCTTTGCCAGAATTGCAAAATTATTCATTATTATGGTTAAGACTTTCTCAATTGCTAGATCATTTGTGTGGGGTTTTAAGCACATTCGATACTAAAGGTTTATTGAACACCTACTATGTGCCAGGTACATGGCTAAGCACTAGGAATACACAGGTGTGCAGACATGCTCCAAGCATTCGAGTGCACTTCCCCTGTCCGGCTTGAAGAATGGCCCCTAGGGCACCTCTGAGAGAGTGTCGCCCTGCTGCTCCACAGTCCTGAGAATGGGCCCAGCTCCAACCACACTATCTTTCTAAGGAAATAACCAGAGTTTTCTCTGTGAGGACTCTGCTGTCCAAAGCTGGCAGTGAAATCCTGTGATCTGTGTCCGTCTGACAGACGCTACAGGGCACTGAGACAGTGTGGCCTTCTGTGAGGAGGAGGTACCTCCCAGCGGCTCCGGAGCTTCCCTGACTGCCCGTAGCCCCCAGCCTGCCATTCCAGACTGAGCCCAGGTCTGCTTGGACAGAACCTGCAATGGCAGTCAGAATGGCGTTGCTCGGAGATGGCCTGTCCTATCACATCAGTATCGTAAGGTGTATTTTAGTCAGGCATTCCGCTCTAGTGCTCATTTTTCCTGCGATGCTGCTGTTTACAGTAGGCCGAGCACTGCTGGGGGTGTGGTGTTCTGTGTGTTCTCGATGCTCTTTGTGGTGGAGTAAAAGATCAGCGCATGCAGTAGCTAAATTGTGCCAATTCACCTTCATTTTATGGCTAAATCTAAAACTAGTTGTTAGTATCTGTAGTATGTTAGCAAAACATGTTCAAGGAGGAAATTCAAGAATATATTTTATAGTTCCTTTTATCTTGTTTTCTTCTGTTATGGTTTACACACACACTACCAGTTTTTCTGTGATTTGGTTGTGCCAAACAAAATAAATATCCCAGGTTTGAATATCTTTTCCACATATATCTGTATTCCAGTAAACATTTAATCTGATGCTATATATTTTTTTCTCAGAGTTTTAACTTAAAGCCATGTATCTTTCTCCATACCTAAATTTAAGAAAAATTTTAAGCAAAAAAAAAAAAATCTTACTTATAAAAGTAGGGGAATACTTATCCCTTTGACAAAACATTTCATTTTCTTCCTTTCTTTGTAGAATGGTCTACCTGATACTCAAGCCAAGTTCCATATTATGTTTTTATTCTTTGCTGCAGCTATGTTTTCTGTCAGCTTGTCTTCTCTGTTTGGCTATCATTGTTGGCTAGTCAGCAAAAATAAGTCTACATTAGGTGAGTATCCAATCGTTGTAGTTAAAAGAACTTTAAATACATAAAGAGATATTCATCAAAAGTCGCCATTTGATTGAATGCCAACCTGTTCTACAGCGGTCAAAATCATTCTTACTCCACACATTGTTTTGTGGGATGTGACTTAGACACAGGTTTACTTATTAATATATTTTATTGACTGTCCATTGTTTGTAAAACGTTCTGTATGTTTAGTGGTGAGCAAAAGCAAAACAGCCTGGTGAGGGACGTAGAAAATCATCACGCAGACATAACAGGAATGACAAGACGCACAGTGCTTTGAAGGAAACAAACAGGATGCTGAGGTGCCAGTCACTCACCTGTTCAGATGAGTGGCCAGGGAAAGGTTCACCACAATGAAACATATTTAACGTAAGAAGTTGGTCATGGAAAGAGCCAGAACATTTCAGGCAGAGAAAACACTATGTCCAAAAGCCTGATGGAGGCAGGATGCTGAATACATTTAATCAGATTGGTTCAAGACTAGGAGACTGAAACTGCAAAGCATTGCTGAAAGACACGAAAGAAGACCTAAGTAAATGGTAAGATTCCCATGTTCATGGGTCAGAAAACTTAATGTTAAGGTGGCAATACTTTATTTTCAGGTTCGGTACAACTCCTATTGTAATTTTGAAAAGCCTTTCCTGCAGAAATAGAAAAGCTGATCCTCATATTTTCATGAAATTTCAGGGGCCCCAAATAGGGAAAACAACACACACACACACACACACAAATTCTTACTGTTTTCAGAGCTTAATAAAAATCTAAGTGATTAAAACCATGTGGTATTGGTATAAGGAGAGTGATATCAACCAATGGAATAGAACTGAGAGTCCAGACCTAAACTTACATATCTTCGGACAATTGATTATCAGCAAGGGTGGCAAGACCATTCAGTGGGGAAAGAAGAGATCTTTAACAAATGATGCTGGGAGAAAAAGGGTGAAATTGGTCCCCTACCTCACGCCAAATACAAAAATGAGTTCAAAATGGTTCAATGACCGAAATGGAAGATCTAAAACTGTAAACTCTTAGAAGAAAACACAGGGATAAGTCTTCAGGACCTCAAATGTAGTAATGACTTCTAAGATATATGACCAAAAGCATGAGCAACAAAAGAAAAAAGATTAAATTAGACACTATCAAAATTAACAATGTTTGTACATGAAAGGACATTATGAAAAAAGCAAGAAGCTAGCCTGAAGAATGAGAGTAACGTTTGTGAATCATACATCTAGTAAGGGCCAAGTGTACAGACTAGAGAAATAACTCTTACAACTCAACAACAAAAGGACAAGCAGCCCAATTTGAAAATTGGCAAAGGATTTGAATAGACATTGAAAAAGACAATCCTCTAAAGAAAATATACAAATGGCCAACAGACACATGAAAACATGCCCAATATCCTTAGTTCCTAGGGAAATAAAAATGAAAACGGTGAGGCACCACTTCATACCCACCAGAATGGCTTGTATCAAAAAGCGAAAACAAGTCTTGGTGAGGATGTAGAGAATTTGAAACCTTCACGTATTGCTGGTGGAAAAACAATTGTGTGGCCACTGTGAAAACAGTTCGGCAGTTCCTCAAAATGGAAAACAGAGAATTACCATGTGACCCAGCGATTCCACTCTTGTATGCACCCAAAAGCACTGAGAACAGTGATTCGAGAGACATTCATACATCGGCGTTCATAGCAGCACTGTTTACATTAGCCTAAAGGTGGAAACAATCCAAATGCGCATCAAATGCATAGAAAAAATATGGTGTATATGAATATTACTCAGCCATAAAGAATGAAGTACTGAAATATGCTGTAACATGTAACTGCCTAATGAGTATAGGGGTTCTTTTGGGGTGATGAAAAAATTTTGGAACTTGATATAAGTGGTAGTTGTACAAAATTGAGAATGTACAAAAAGCCACCGAATTGTTCACTTTAAAGTACCTAATTTCGTGTCCTGTGAATTTCACCTCAATTTTTTAAAAAGCCTTATAGGAAAAGAGCCAGCAATGTTTGCGACACCATCCACATGATGGGAGCTTAGAAAGCTAAAAAACAAAAAAATATGCTCTGACGTTTGATGAGTAAGCAGGGACTAAGCTACATAGAGTCTTCTAGACCAAGGTTAGGAGTTTGGGCATCCATCCAGAACTTATAAATCCTTATGATCTCAAAGGACACTTCAAACCATGAGAATCCATTATTATAACTGCCACTGAAGATTCCTGTAGTCAAAGAGTGATCATTTTTAATATTCAGGTAAAGTCTTATTATCGCAGCCACTATCAAGGTGAAAATTGGTATAATAATGTTTAAACAAAGTGTCTTATTTCATAATATATGTTGGGCAACTCAGTTTTAATTCATCCTAAGAAATTGTTTCTAGAAGCTTTTAACTTCTAAAATTTGTTGATTGAACTTGTGACACTGAAAGGACTTCCTCTGGATAATATGGCCCTCTAATTATAAATTTTTTTATGTAAATCTGAGTAACCTAGGGTGATAAATATTGAGGATCTTGCAGATGGCCATGTTTTCTCATAGCACCTTGACTTTGCTAGTTCAGAGTTTTAGTTTTTAAATAATGGGCAAAACTCACTACACTTATATGCTTATTCATATTCAGAAAGTAAAATTTTAGATTTTTGCATCTCAGAAGAAAAGGTAGCATTACAGGAGGAACATTGATACGCTTGTTCAGGTTTCACTCTGACGTTTATTTTTGTGTGACCTTGGGCAAGTCCTACAGCCTCTCTGACCCTCAGCATCCATCTGCCGAGTGGGCAGAACCACATCCAATGGAGGATTTTGTACTGGATCTTGGTTTGGACAAACAAGCTTTAAAGTACATTTTGGTTAGCTGGGGAAAAAAGGTATTACTGGGATGAGGTAAAATTTTAAAGAGATTAGAAAATGGAGCGAGCGTAGGGACTGTAAAATGCAAGTTGTAGAATTAGGTAAAACATAGTCTCATTTTGGTTAAAAAACTGTAGATTTGTATATATCTTTGTCCATCCATCCATCCACCCATCTATCAAAAAAAGATTTAGAAGATGGAAAGTTTTCACTTCCTTACACGTTTGTATTTTCTAATTTTCAGCAACACACAGTGCTGTTATAATAGTTAATAGGTTTCTTAAAAAGAAGATAAATGTAATTATTTGATTATTTTAAAACAGAATAGACAATCCATATTGCTGGGCTGTTGGTAGGTACATTAGTACTCACAAGCGGCCAGCCATTGCTTTTCGAGTTTCTTTATTTAATTCGGTCACTTCTGAACTTTCTGGCTACTAACTGACTGTTCTTCCCTCATGTGATTACTCTACTGTCTTTCATAGAGGCATTTAGAAGCCCGGTGTTTCGACACGGAACAGATAAGAATGGATTCAGCTTGGGTTTCAGTAAAAATATGAGACAAGTTTTTGGTGATGAGAAGAAGTACTGGTTGCTACCCATTTTTTCAAGGTATTTTGTTGTGAAAATGTTCAGGTTTTAAACTAATGAAAGTGAGTCAACAAAGGAACTCCATTATTCCGGACAGAAAAACTCTTATTTTTTAATTATTTTATGATTCACTGTTAGGTCAGTGTGGAAATCAGTTAACTCCCCATCTCCTTAAACACTGTGTTGAAACCAGTGTCTGATAGATATTTTGGCCATAATACGATTGTTCTGCTCAGCCATCGGCACTTTACAAGAGCTCACTCTGCTGTCCTTTTTACTGCCCAACCGCACGTCTTTATTTTCCTTATAGTCTAGGTGATGGATGCTCCTTTCCGACTTGCCTTGTTAACCAAGATCCTGAACAGCCATCCACTCCTGCAGGGCTGAACTCAACATCTAAAAAGTAATCCCATATTTTTTTTTCTATTTTACTTTCAAATAGTATATTCTATTCTTGTGTATCCTTTGGTTATATATTTCTTTGAAAAATTAGGAACATAAGATAATTTACTATTGTACAGTGGTTTCCACTGGAAAATGAATTATTTTCAATTGCCATGAGATGAAACCTATTGGCCACCCCACCCCTAGAGGGAGCAATGGACAGACCAGACTCGATCAGTTAATGAAGAGGCTACTTTAATGTGTCTCACAGGGACAGTCAAAGGTACCAGAGTCTTACTGGGTCACATCCTCTGGGTTTTAGCTTGAAAATTCCACAGAGCTAAATGTTAATGGTTTTTCTTATACCTTGGTGCAGAAAAATCTAGTTTTAATAAGTTGTTTGTTAGGTTTTCATAGCTTTTATAAACTAACAGTAGTTTTCAATAATGTTTTTTAATCATTATTAAGTGGTTTTTGTAGTTTAAGACTATTTGGGTTTTCGAGATAATCTCTCTCCCACTAAGGGTATCGTAGGTATCGAGAGAGAGATCCCAGTTCTGGCATTGTTACCCAGAGAAGTGACTGTGAAGTGACCAGCCTTTTCCTCCTTCCCTGTAAGTGCTGGGATTGGATTTTGGCAGAGAAAGTCTCTACTACAGTTTTATAAGTTCCCCTGGTTAGCCCTGATAAAATGTCTGTGGTTAATTCTGTATCTCCTCTGTGCCGCCAAGTTGCCCAAGTAGCTTCTTGTCTACTCAACCTTCCCCCTTAAATGTCGAAAAGCCATCGCCAGTGGAACAAGTGCAAAGCAGTCCTCTGGATTCCAGGTGCCCACACCCTCACGCCCACACTAGACCCTATTCTCCTCCATCTGTGAATCAGTATACACAACCTCCATTCTCCCAGGTGCTCGGGCCAGAAACTCTGGGGTCCTTTCAGCTTCCTGTCTTGCAGTTGCCTTACTCCGTTTGCAAGCCCTGTCCCAATTCACCCCCAGGATCTCTCTGCGTCATTTCTCACGGGAATTGTTTCACTTCCTGATCTTCCTGATTCCGTGTTTGCCCCACTCCAGTGTATGCACCATGAAGAAGTCAGCATGATCCTTTTAAAACATACATCAGATTTTGTCATTCTTCTGCTCAAAAACCTCCATTGATTTCTGTGGGGGAGCTCAGCCCATGCCCCCACCCTCCCCCAACCCGTGGCCCTCACGGATGAGAATAAGTCTACCAAGACATGATCTGCTTGAGGAGGATAGGTGGCTGATCTCAAAGGAGAAGGGCCAGAAGCCTGTTCCTCAATGGGCTTTTATTGGATTCATTTGCACAGGAATACAGATAAAGCTCATTAATTATTGTCAGGCAGTAAGGATCAAACAATAGATAACAAAGAACTCTGAGGGCCTATATTGAGCCAGGGGCAGATAGCTAAAGAGCTGTAAAAACTTTGAGGAACAAACTGCTTCTGGCTTGGACCCTTATCATTTAATTGAGAGCATTCTAAGCAAAGCAGGTCTCACAGGATTTTACATATTCTTCCTTAGGCCTGATTGCCCAGGGAACCGCCCTTTCCAGCACAGGGCTGCACCACCCTCTGTCATTGTTTCAGGCTTAAGTCAGGCAGGGGAAGTAAGGCAGCCCAGAGATTAGGAGACTTCTTGCGGACAGAATGAGGACTCGGGCTTTGTCAAAGCTGAGGGGTGAGGATCCATCACTGCCTTTTGCTGTAGTCCCCAAAGTCCGTCCTTGGGAGCCTCCCACGTGATTGTGCCTGTCTTAGGTTGTTCCCCCCTTTGGGGAATCTTACCCATCACTGGCTAACTGGACAAGCATTGGGGGCCAGTTATGGATGAAGTAAAAGGAGCAGAAGCCACGCTCCTGCAAGGCAGATAAGCTTTTGTCTTCTTAGTGGCTTAGGGTCCAAGGTCACTCCTTCAGCCTTAGCCTTGACAGGGTTACAGCTTCTGAAACCAGGCAAGGTGGTTCTCAGCAGATTTCCCATCTTACTCATCATAAGGACAAATGAGTGTCCTCATCTCTTTTCAGAGAATAATAGGAAGAGTAAAAAAGATTTTTCATATGAATGGGAGATGATATTTTTTAAAGATTTACCTTCAGAATTTTAATAAGGGTATGATAAAGCTGTCCAAAATTGAAGTATTTTCAAATTTTAGATATGAGGCAATTACTGAGGTGCAAAAGCATACCCTGTAAAAAGTAACAGTTATAGACAACTGAAATATGTGAAATTATTCTTGGAAGCATTTTAAGTAGTTTTTTTTTTCTTTTGAACATTATTATAGTTAGTACTTTGGGGTGTTCTAACATAAAAGTTTCTATGCCAATAATTTTTTCTATCTGAAATGTTATTTGAATTTTTATGTTATTTTAATTTATTCATATACTTTATTTTTTCATGTCATCCAATATGTTGATATGTGACATGCCTGCTTACATTTTAAAACTTAAGTTCTTCTTTTAAGACTTCATTTTCCCAAATGAAACACTTGGGTTTGTAAGACTTGTTCATGTCAGATGCTTTCAACATTCCTGCAAGACGATACTCAAATGCATTGTTTCTGTCTTGTAGAAGGTAGGGAATTCTTTGTACGAGACCAGTTAGGCCACTTTAGAAAATGCTGGGCCACTTTTCCCTCACACTTGCCTTTCTACCATTAGCTTCCTGTTTTTTTTCCATATGCACATACCACTTAAAAATAATGTTTCTTTAATATGAGTATATTTATTTAAATTAGTGTGGAGATTTATTTTTAAACCAAATTTCATATCACCATCATAAATGAGAAACTAGTATAATTTGTCGGACGTAGAGTACAAGTTAAAAGTAAAATTGATAGTAAAATGCTATTAGGTCTAACCAGATTCCCTTACCTGCTAAAAAGGCTGAGGCTGAGGCTGGCTTTGTGTTAAAAATGGAGGTTTGCCAGAGTTAAAGATTTCAATCTTGTTACAGTCAGAGGAATGAAAGGGAACCGAAGAGAGAACTCTTTTCTCACTGTGAGTGAGTTGGCGCGGTCGAATTGTTCCTGTATTCCCCAAGTTCTCTTCCGTAACTGCCACTGCACAATTATCTCAGCTTGAGTTCTGTACTTTGAGAAGCACTCATCTCGATAGTGTCAAGAGCTAATGTAACGATTGTGATGATGATTGTTGTCATTCAGTCCTGAAAACCATCCGTTTCCTGCAAAGCCGTTGCGAGAGTCCCAGAGCCACCTGCTCACGGACTCACAGTCCTGGACGGAGAGCAGTGCGAACCCGGGGAAAGACAAAGCTGGTAAGGCATGCTGGTTTGGCTTTTTCGAAGAATATCATTTTTAAAACATTAAAGTAGTGAAAAAAAGTCCATTGTATTCCCTATAGGAATTTTCTTGGAGTCAGACTTCTAATGTAAATTTATAATTATTTTCAGAACTTCTGTTTGTGAAGCACTTTGATTAATGTCTCTTAGTTCTGGAAAATTATTTTGTGAAAGATAGATCTTCATTGTTTGGGGGTTTTTTTTGTTTGTTTTAAAACTAAATCTTTATTACTGCATATTAAATGACAGAAATAACTCAAAGGACAATTGAAAAAAATGGAAAAATGTGATTAATTCAGACAAAAGATTAAAAAATATCTGCTGTAAAGGACCAACACAGTTCTGTTACCCTAAGATTTCTATCCAGTTAAAAATGCAGAACCGATTGTATTACAAACTGTTAGCTGCCTGTAATTTGTTCATATTTCTCTTGTGATTGTTGATCTTAAACTTTTTTAATTCTTTTTTTATTTTATTGATTATGCTATTATAGTTATCCCATTTTCCCCCTTCATTCCCCTCCACCCTGCCCACCCCCTCCCACCCACATTCCCGCCTAGTTCATGTCCATGTGTCATACGTTCTTTAGCTTCTACATTTCCCATACTATTCTTGCCCTCCCCCTGTCTATTTTCTACCTATTGTCTATTTTCTACCTATTGTCTACTTATTCTCTATATCTTTTCCCCTTCTCTCCTCCTCCCATTTCCCTGTTGCTAACCCTCCATGTGATCTCCATTTCTGTGGTTCTGTTCCTATTCTAGTTGTTTGCCTAGTTTGCTTTTGTTTTAGGTTGGGTTGTTAATAACTATGATTTTAATGTCTTATTTTACTGTTCATGTTTTTAATCTTCTTTTTCTTAGGTAAGTCCCTTTAACATTTCATATAATAAGGGATTGGTGATGATGAACTCCTTTAACTTGGCCTTATCTGAGAAGCACTTTATCTCCCCTTCCATTCTAAATGGAAGCTTTGCTGGATAGTGCAATCTTGGATGTAGGTCCTTGCCTTTCATGACATGGAATACTTCTTTCCAGCCCCTTCTTGCCTGAAAGGTCTCTTTTGAGAAATCAGCTGACAGTCTTATGGGAACTCCTTTGTAGGTGACTGACCCCTTATCTCTTGCTGCTTCTAGAATTCTCTCCTTCATTTTTACCTTGGCTAATGTAATTATGATGTGCCTTGGCATGTTCCTCCGTGGGTCCAACCTCTTTGGGACTCTGAGCTTCCTGGACTTCCTGGAAGTCTATTTCCCTTGCCAGATTGGGGAAATTCTTTATTACTTGTTCAAATAACTTTTCCACTTGTTGTTTTTCCTCTTCCCCTTCTGGTACCCCTATAATTTGGATGTTGGAATGTTTAAAGATGTCCTGGAGGTCCCTAAGCCTCTCCTCATTTTTTTAAATTCTTGTTTCTTTATTCTTTTCTGTTTGGTTGTTCCTTTCTTCCTTCTAGTCCACTCCATTGATTTGAGTCCCAGTTTTCTTCCCATCACTATCGGTTCCCGGTGCATTTTCCTTCATTTCTCTTATCGTAGTCTGCATTTGTTCATCTAATTTATAACCAAAGTCAACCAATTCTGTGAGCATCCTGATCACCAGTGTTTTAAACTGTGCATCTGATAGTTCGGCTATCTCTCGGTCACTTAAAAAAAATGGTTCTGGGGCTTTCAATACTGTTTGAGCCATCTTTTTTATTTTGTATTTTCCTTTGGTCTGGTTGTGGCTGTTACGTAAGGGCGGCGGAGCCTTAGGTGTTCACCAGGGCGGAGCACCCCACTCGCTGGGTTGTGACATTGTATGTGGGGGCAGGGCTGAGAGGGAACAGTGGCGCCTGCTCTGCTCTCTCCAGGACCTCAGTCCCCCTTGCCGCCTCCCACAAGCAAACTGGGCCCTTCTGGTGCTGGCTCCCGGGTGGGTGGGCCTGTGCACTTTCTCGGACTCTGTGGGTTTCCCCGAGGAGCCTCCTGCGAGGCTGAGAGAGTCTCCCAGCCTCAGCTTCCACAGGTGTTTTCAGTTGGTGCTCTTAGGCTTTGTTTCCCGGCGCTGGGGCCCTGGGTTGCGCGGTCTGTGTTGCTGCCCGTTTTTGCTAAGTTTGTCTGCGCGGGAACGTGTGGCTGTGGCGCACTGGGTCTGCTCGTTGCCTCCCGTGCCCAGGGTCTGCCACCAGGTCTGTCAGCTGCCCCTGCGCTTCTGGGGTCCGCCAACTGCCATCTGCGCCCTGTGCACCTGCATCTGCCAGGCACTGCTCTTTCCTGCCCGGACCCCTCGACCCCTCTCCGCAGGCCTCCGACTCCACCCCTCCTTACCCGTCTGGATGTATGGTAGTCAGACTTCCATTCAGTTCATTTCTCTCTGTTCTGGTTGTTTCTTGTTTCGCAGTTTTTGTTGTCCTTAGTTTTGGTTGCACGAGGAAGCACAGTGTGACTACCTATGCCTCCATCTTGGCTGGAAGTCGGTCTATTCTGATCTTAATCTTTTGATTACTTATTTATTGGTGAAGAACAAGCAAGGCTTTGAAGTCAGACAGACCTGATTTTACATCCTAATTTGGGCATCTAATTAATACGTGATATTTGTTAAGTTACCTAACATCATAGAATTAGTTTTCTTACCTTGAAAATACTACTTGTTTCTTAGGGTTGGGAAGGTGCAAGTTAAATATGTGTGGTGTCCCTATAAATAAGTACAAAACCACACATCCATTGGGATCTAATTTAATATATAATCAGTCACATTCTCCTAAAATATTGCTTTCTTTAAAAGGCCTTTTTCTTAAACAGTACACAGGGTGGGGGGGAGTAGGTTTACAGTTATTTGTGTGGACAATAATAGAATAATTAATAAATAATAATATGGGAATAAACTGTTTTGCACACTCACAACTGTAAGCCTACTTTAGCCCTTCCTCCGTTTACACCCTCAGAACATCCCCATCATTTCAGTGTTCACAGTTTGGTTTCTCTGCACTTTCACACGTGCCATTCCGTTTTCCAGTCTATGGGGAGGACTAGGCGTTACCTAAACAAGAAATTGATGACACCTAGTTGCACTCTGAATCCATCAGTTTCCTTAGAGGTAAAGGACAGATAAATAGTTGGGGGTCAGTTTGGGGGCGGGGGCTGGAGAGGCAAAGAGCTCTGTCTTTCAGAGAGGATTCTTGTCTCCTCTTGTGGTTCTGTGTTAGCATATAAATGATTCTCCTGTTTTTTAATGTGCTGTTAATTATTCGGCATGTTAGTGTTTTTGTTACGTTGCTGGATGAATGAGAAACTGAAGTTTAGAGGATGATGGAAAAGAAGAGAAACATGAGAAGGATAAGATGAGGAAGGGCTCAAAGGTCAGTCTGGCTAGAGTGACTAGGTTGATGAAGAATTAGGAGACGATGGTTTATGATGTTATGAGAAGTGCCAGGTTCAACGTGTCTCTCGTTTTTTTGTTCTTCCTTGAAGGGATGAGCAACCCTGCGCTGACCATGGAGAATGAGACGTAGCTCTCCAAACAAAGTAAATTCATGTTTTTGAAAGTAAGTGAAGTTTTTCCTTTATTGTTATGTTTTATATTATAACACTCTTCTCTTAGGGCACCTTGTTTCCATAAACATTATTATTTATTTCTGCGTGATTCAAATTAAAAGGTGGCTTAGCTGACCCTGGGGAGTGCAGTCAGTAATCGAGCTGGAGACCTCTAGACGCGGACCGAGCTTTGGCATCAGCGAGTATTTAGGTTAACCTGATAAAACTAAGTTGATGAACGAAATTCATTTTTATAGTAATACAGTAAATGGCAAGGGGGAATCCTAAAGTATTGAAGTTTACATGGCAACTCTCTTGTCATTTTGCAGGATGGCACAGTTTTTTGCAAATTTTTTCTATCCTTCAGGACACACAGTGGTCATGTCTTTGACCCTCCATTAGCGGGATCTCACCAAGTCTAAGCACAGATAATTACATCCAGTTAGCATAAACCTTTTCGTCCCTATTTGTGGTAACAGCAGGACCCCACTCTTAAAATAATAGGTGTTCCAAACCACTTTACTTAAACCGTAATTTTTAAAATCAGTACTTCAAATCAGTTTTTTAAATGCACAACCTATTTATAAGCCTGCAGTCAATAGAAAAAAATATAATAAAGAGTCCCTTTGAAGCAGAGCCGTGAGCATCTAGACAAATACACACAAATGAACACGAATATAAAGGGTTGAACATTACAGTTATCAAGACAACTCTGTTTACTGCAATCTGGAACACTAATGTCCAAGAGAAGTGAGACAGGAGCATCTACAACAAAATCATTTGTGTCCAAATACTTAATAGGTATCTGAGGTTTTTATTAATATTTGTGTGTCCTTTTTTAACCCATTTTAATCCTCAAAATGTCTTTTTTTTGTCATTTTTTCCATTACTGTATTTATCCACTTTATACCTCCTCCACCCCCTCTCCTGTGCCGCAGTCACCACTCTGAGTTCTTTCCCGTTTGCTCAGTCCCTCCACCCCCTGCCCCACCCCTGCTCTGCCCAGAGCCATCAGTCTGCTCTCTACCTACGAGTCTGTCTCTATTTTGCTTGTTAGTTCAGTTTGTTCAATAGAGTCCACATGAGTGAAATCATGCAGTATGGTAAAGGGCTTATTTCACTGAGCATAATGCTCTCCAAGTCCATCCATGCTGTCACAAAGGGTAAAATTTTCTTCTAATGGCCAAGTAGTATTCCACTGTGCAAATGTCCCATAGTTGTTTTATCCCCTCATCTACTGATAGACACTTGGGCTGCAATCAATGAACAAGCGCTGGCGAGAATGTGGAGAAGGGGGAACAGTTCTGCACCTGGGTGGGAATGCAGACTGGTGTAGCCACTGTGGAAAGCAGTATGGCAATACTTCAAAACAAAAAATTAAATCTTTTAAAATTTGTTTTATTTTGGTTTCATGAGTAACTTTTTAGTAACAGCAAAATACTGATCTGGCCATTTGACCAGGGACTGTTTTGGTTTTGGATGACTGCATGAGCTGGTGTGGTAGATCTGCTTTATTATAACCATGGTTAGGGTAGTGAGAAATGTAATAATCTTAATATGGTCAAAGAGCAAAGGGACAATATCAAATTTCTGGAAATAATTGTGAAAATGTAACTATGAAAAAACAAATATGAATCACTAACCAAATACCACAAATAAATATTTCATAGAACATAGGTCTGGAAAGCATGTAAAGTTTCACAGGATTTTTTTTTAGGGCTTTGAATTATTAGTGATAATCATCAGTTTGTGAGGTCCCATGTTAAGTGTTTTACAAGGTCACACAGTAATGTCACGTCATGTGGACGTCCCAGTGCCAGGCACAGAGCAGGTTCTAAATAAACATTTCTTTTGGAAACAGGTGATAAAATAACATTGTTAAAATTTTAAATCTCACAAACCTTGATTTTATTACATTTGAATATGAGAGATTCATGGTCATAACCAAATGACAGCACGAATGAGCTTCACTGACATTGTTTTAAAAAGTGATTTTCTGATGTAATTTTTTCATTCTATTGATGTAACTAGTGACAGAAAAATATTTCTTTAAAAAAATTGAATTTTCCTAAGGTAGCTAATATTCCAAATAGTTTTTCTGCTTTACATCTCAGACTTAGCAATTGAGTGAATGCATTTATATTGAATATTACCCAATGTTGATAATGCTCAATTTATATTACTAAATTATATCTTCATGTTGTTCTCTTTTTGAACTACATTAGTAGATGACCTGTGGCCTTTCATGCTGAGAAACGAAATGTGTCTGAGCATGGGTCCCAGACACTTATGTGCCGAGACCCACAGTGGTGCTCCAGTGTAGGTTAAATTCAGCTTGTCCAGCCTTCCCTCTTATCGATTATACACAAAGAAAGTTGTGCTTCTGTGCATATGAGATTTTAAACTTATTTCCCTAAGTCCCCTTTCTAATGCCCTTGTCACTCCTAAATGCCTAGTGACCTCAGACCAGTGCAGGACTAGTAACACAGAAGAACCCTGCCACTCCAGTTGGGGTCCCACACCAGTCTCACTGGCCTCACCCGACAGCTTAATAGAAATGCAGAATGTTGGGCCTTATTCTAGTCCTACTGAACTAGAATCTGCACCTTCTGCATTCTGACAAGAAGATCCTCTGGTCCACGTGTATGCACATTATGGTTTGAGAAGCATTGATGTAGAGGTCTACATTCAAGAACACATCTACTGAGCCTCCTAGTGTAGAAAACATTTATTTCGAACAAGGGATGTTATTGCAACAGACAAATGAGGTGTTTGTTTGAATGCATGAGTTGGTCATTTGTAGTTTTTTTAAATAGTTAACAGTTTCCTGCTTTCTCTTTTTCATGCCAAGGCATCAGTGCTGCAGGTGGCTGGAAGAGGCTTCCCACGGGCACCACTGGCTGATCGTCCCCGTTTCCCTTTGGCTGGACACGCAGGACAGGAATGGATGAGTTCTCTCCAAGCTGTTGCTTGAAACATCACATTTTTAATTGAAGATGCAGATTGTTTCAACTAATGCAAATTCCTGTTAAATGTTAAAAATGATTATGGTTTATGAATCAAGGGCAAAAATATAATCTATCATAAAAACTGAGCATATTCACGGGCCAGTTTTCACCCAAATACTTGGGTAGCACAGTTTGTCACAATTCTGACCCAGGAAATTGAGATGAAGGTACTGAGATTTAAAAGATTTCCAGTCACAGTATAATTATAAGATACATTCTTAAAACCTGTTAGTTGCCTACGAAAAGGTGGAGGTGGCCAGACTTCTTTATTTATTCCTTCTGATGCGAATCTAGCTTCAGACTGAGTGAATTCATTACAAACTCCAAATGACCTACAGTTGACAATCTCCATTTTTTTGCTAGACTTTAATCTAATTCCAGTTTTTGTTCCCTGCTAGAAAATAAGTATGATCATTGAAGCTTGAGCTCACTGGTAAGCAACTGGCTAGAAAATTTTGTCAAAATCAATACATTTCTATTATATTTGAAATATACAGGGTCCGGCAGAAGTAAGGCCTGCTTGAGTGTGGTTGGCAGGGTAATAATATGGGTGTCATAATGTATAGTTTTAATTTGAACATATCACCTAAAATGTCATATGGTGTGCTTGAGTGTGATAGTTATGTTACAAAATTAAATGCTTATGGTTTTATAATAAAAGATTTTGTAATAAAAAAGGAGCATTATTTGTGCTGGACCCTGTATTTTTCATCTCTTCTATTCTTCTTAAATTGGGGGAAAATCTATTAGAACAATTACGAAAATCGGTTTATTTTATGATATTCTTTAGCCAGTTTGGCTTTTATAATTTATTTTTATTTTTTTTCCTTTGATTGAACATAGCAGAAATATTGAATTTCAGTTAAGAATTCCTGATGGGTCCATAGATTAATCCTCCATTTATATTTATGTTACTTCTGTGTCCTCTCATCAAAATTATGACAGTTAAACTATATAGTTCCTCATACTGAGATTAATGATGCAATTCATAAACAATTCTATACTTTTTTTGGAAATTTTGTTCAACATAATGGGGTGCTGTTTGAAAACTGAGTTTCAGATAAAGTGGTGTGTTTGTTGATGCCAAAATGTTAGGCTTCAGTACATACAGTAAAAAGCTCTTGTGCCTTGTATGCACTATTTAAAAAAAAAGTGTTATTTACTCTTTTTTAGTTTGTTGGAGTATAAATTTTGTAAATGCTCATGATTAGAATAAGCTGTGGACATTTTTTGGGGGGTACTGATATTCCAAACTTAAAGCAGATTAGATATTAAAACTACACAGCTAAAGAACTGGTATTTAATCAAACAGAAAATGGTACTAAACTTTTCAAAATCTGAGAGAAAAATTCAACCCAGAATAGAAGGCCAGAGGATAATGGTGTAATAAGAAATCCTTGTAATTAGTCATCCTTACTAAAAATACAAAATGTTTTATATTCAATGAATTAAAGGAAGAACCAATATCAGCCCAGTCCATTTTACAGATCATTTGACAGCAATTATTTGAACAGTAGGATAGCAGGGGTTCCCCCCCATGCACCGGAAACATTTTTAAAGCTAAATATTTTAATCTGACAATCTGTTTCAAGAGATTCCATAAGGAGTATATTTACTTGTAACTTAAAGCATCTTTGGGTCATCAGTTTTCATTACCTGAAGTGCCGGGTTGGAACCTGTAGATACTGCTGGGAGTCGTAGGGGCAGCAGCACCACGTGATGCACTAAGAATTATATGCAGCCAGGGATCGTTCAAAGCACAGCAAGTACTATAGTTGTTTCTAGGGGATCAGGATGGTTAGGCATTCCCTCTTGTCACACTAACTAGAAGCAAGGGGGGAAAAAAAGAGATTTTTATTCTTTACCTTGCTAGAGTGCTGTTAATCTTTTCCCCCTTTAGGTCTTTCATGTAATTATTAAAATACGTTAAGTCAATACACATTAGATTCAGATTTGAAAATTTTTAAAAATAAAATATTTTCATTAAGTTGTAATGGTTCCCTTTTTGTTTCATACAGTAGATAATCTTGGTTGGGTTTTTTGTTCAGTTGTGGGGGGATTATAGTTCCAGGGGGTTATAATTTTGGGAGATGGCGTATCTCATTAGGTATGCAGTATCAGTTTTACTTGGGTGAATAAAGCAACATCAAATAGACCTACATTTTGTACATACTTATAAAATGTACCTATTAGTTAACTATTTGCCATTTGTAGTGAAAGAGGGTTTGTTTTCTCAAAGAAAAAGAAAAACTGCATCTAAATGCAGACGCTCGAGGAAGTGCTGACCCACCAGTTCCCTGCTGTTACACGTAATAAAGTCCGGTTGATCACCTTCAGTAGTTGTCTGTATGGCGTTGCCTGCACACTGACCATCTGAATCGCTTTGCAGATACACTTTTCCTTATAGTCCACCAGAGCTAGCTGCTCCCGGCAAAATTCACAGGCTTTTCTTGAGAAGAATTGTATGACAGGATGGGGTCACCACTCATTAGTAGTTAAATGATCCTGAGGACACTGGAAATGGGCGGTAAACTCGAGCACAGTGTAATCAACAGGCAAGTATTGAAAGTACGGCCAATATTCAACAAAACTATTTTCACTAGGAAAATCTAATACAAAGGGTTTGTAAACCATGTTCATAAAAATTTAAAGCAGTAATTATGTGGCTCCGGCTCAAAAGAACCCATGAAAAAACAGGTAACCCCATTATATTATAAGCTAGCAAATTTCCCTATGTTGATGGCACGCAAACTTGCAGAGCTGATTCTTAAGTTATACAGTATACTTGAGAGTATACATATCATCAAGTATTTACTTGTAAAAGGGATAGTTCTAATAGCATTATGAATTTTTTTAAAAAACTGCACAAACATATACGAACCACATAAATGGTTAAATATAGTAAGATCACTTACCTATAAACCAGAAGGGATTCAGTATAACCATCCCACCTACCCAGAAGTATGCCCACAGGGGCACATTTGGACAATGGCTTTGCACAAATAATGTCTCTAGGTAAGATCCTTCTGTAGAATGCTTAGACACTCCTTTTCCACTTACTTAGCCAATTCTGAACGTATTTCCCCTCACATGTGGAAACAGGCCACATACACCTTAATTGCATGTTGTTATTTTACATTAATACCACTAGAATTTTTTTTTAATCTCATATTGGTAAAAATTCAAACTTTCGTTGACATTTCAGCAATTTTTTCATGTCACTTATTAAAAGCACTCAACACATGCTGACATTAAAGTTTTTGATTTTAAAACTAAGCAGTCTGTTCTCTCACTGTGTTTCCTTTGGAATTTTTCCTTTGGAATTACCAAAAAACTTGATTTTTTTCACACAACACAGGAAATTGTGTTATACTGCATAATGGTCCAGGCCGTGTGCGCACTTACCTTTTCTCTTTGCCATGATGGATTTGTTGTTCTTTCATTGCATTGTATCCAGTGGCCATCAATGAAGGGATGAACTCAAATAGGCTTGTTTCACAGGAACTGCTGTGGATCAAAGTTAGGATGTAGCCATCTCCCAACATAGCAGGGGACTCTGGAATGGGTTTTTTCTATCCTCAAACAAAAGAGGGTGTAAGTATAGATGCTCTGCCATAACCAATCTGTGTTAACTAAGAGCTCAGTCTCTGACACCCTGCAAATTGTTCTTATACCAACAGAAAGATGAAGGATGAGTCTGGGTCATTGCCAGTAGACTTGAAATCACATGCAGCCTTTTTTCACCGAAGTGCCGGGGAAAACGAAACTGGTAACAAATGCCCAGTGGTAGACCTTTGAAATTCTTGTTCATGGCCAGCAGTCAGTATTTCTGTATTTAGCTTGCAGTTTGCAGGGGTGGAAGCAGGGGGCGGGGGGGACCGGGGTGGCTAAGATTATTCATCCATTGACTTATTTCTGAGTAGTAATTAAACCAAAGGGGCCTTTTGATAAGTGACTTTAAATTCTGGTTAAGCTACATAAAGGAGCTCATTGCTCATAAAGGACAGACAGTACCATTTCATGATTTATGTTACATCTTCCGGGGAAGGTGTAACAGTGTACAGAGCTCAATCCTGACCTCAATTTGTTAGTATTTAATAGTTCTGACAGATAAAGGTGCTTAATTACATTGAGGAAAAAAAAACCATAATTTGCCAAAGCAGAATTCTGCTGATGCTGAATTAAAGAACTAGTACCATAGATAGCTTCAGTTTTTTTTAATTCAGCTATGAAAATAAGGCTATTATTGCCAGAGTTCAGATTTCATGTCTTTTTCTATCAGTATGTGCAGTCGTATTAAAAGCATCTTAAATGGGCTAATCAAACATTTGTGTGTATTTAAAAAAGGCAACTTTAATTACATAACTAGTCCTAGTATACCTTGCAAACACGTTTTAAAGCTCTTTAAGAACTACACCTGGCAGGAAGGAGGTGATGGGGAGGACTCCCAGAAGCCGTAAAGCAGCAACTGAAGGAAAGTCTGCATACATAGATAGAGCGGAATCATGACTTTATTGACTTTCTACATGATCTTTGCAGTCATAAGACACCAGCTAACAATGAACAATGTTAATTGCTGTTCAGAAGAAAACAAAATAAAGGTGTACGACACAAGTGAAATGGGTGCCTGCCAAACCCACACACCTTAGTACATTTTCACGAGCTTTTAGACGTGACCAACTACTTTCTGCTCCACGCGCGCTTTAACCACCACCAGGCATGTCGCGTCGGGGCGGACTCCACTTCAGGCTGCACCGACTGGCTAGCTCCTCACCTTCCCAGAAAGTCACACCTGTCGTTGTTCTACGAAGACCATTAATACAGTGGAAACCGGTCTTCAGTCACCTCAAACTAGGGGCTGGTTTCTCAGAAAAGAGCTGGACACTACTGACTCATTGGGGGCCAAAGAAAAACACTGGAAACCATGAGTCTGGTTTTAGAATTAACTGATTTTGTGGACAGTGGCCTCTCTCTTCAGGCAACTGTTCTCACAGAAAGGCTGAGGTTTCCTTTTCTCTAGACACCTTTCTCTGGGCTACCACCCTGAAGGAACCAGGTGTGCCTCGCCATCAGTCAGCCCTGTGCTCGGCCACCTGGCAGGCCCCTCGCGAGCACCCTCTGCTGGCAGCCCCATTTATTTCTATTTTTTAGTTATTGTGAAGAAATGCTGTGATGAGTTACTCCATTTTAAAATTTCTAATTCTCTTCGTGAGTTGGGAATATTGTGATAATGCTTTGGCCTGGTTATGTCGACATACATTGTGTTCTTTAGCGTTATCGTTTGATAAGATAATGCATACTTCAGTGTGCCTGAAAAGCACACCATTCAAAGTGCACTTAAGACACCATGGGTATGAATTGGCAACAGAAAGAACAGTAAAATACTGTGGCACACTTCAAATGCTGTCAGGTCCAGCACCCACGTCACTGATTTGGGAGCATACCGCGGGGAAATGGGAAATGAAGAGATGGCCACAGGCAGTTTCTGCAGAGGCTAATCCACTTCCCCATGCGGTGCAACCCGTGGACACAGCACATAAGTGAGTGGGGCTATATTCCATCAAAACTGTACTGAGGGGCACTAGAATTTAAATGTCATATACTTTTCACATCATAAAGTATTTTCTTCCCAACCATTTTAAAACCAGAAAAACCATTCTCGCCGACTGGCCACACGAACAGGCATTAGGCTGGTGTGGGCCTGCAGGCCATGATGGCCGGCCCCTGCTCTAGCAGACTTAACAGAATGGTGAGCCCGGAACGAACGGCTCGGGAACACTAAAAATGTTCAGCCCAGTGTCTCTTATCCCCAAGCCAGACTGAGTAAAGGTTATAATGTTCCTCTTACTGAAGTTATAATATTAAATTACTTAGAAACCAAAATTGACACAAACTATGAAATTCAGCAACTACGTGGCTATTCAAAAGGCAATCTTTATCATTCTTTTTTTTGAGGTGATGATCAAAATAAAAGGACACCAATTACCTATCTGCTATATTGCATCAGCTTTAAAAAGAAGCCACAGTAAGTTACTCCAAGTGCATTTACTTTGTAAATCTTCCAGAATAAATGCGTCCCTGGAGAGACGGTCAGTCCTGAACACCCAGCTGAAGTACTCCTGAAGAGTAAGCCAACACTGTTGAAATGCAGGAGGCTCAGGCGGATTTTCCAGTACTTAGTGACAGTTAATGAATTACCGAGTTCTGTTCAGTTGCCCAAACCTTTACAAAAAATAATCCTCCAAATAAATATTTCCAAAACAAAATTACCAGTCATCGACATATATATGAAAACATTTCTGAAGCCTTTATTTACAAAAGCTTTAAAAACAAATAATACCCTCTGTTTTGCAAATAATGTTTTGTTTAAAAAGGACCACCCAGTTACAGCACTGTAACATCATGAATAACGAATGTACAAGAACAAACCCATCTGGCTAACATTTGGAGATTTGCTAATATTACTGATTGAAGTGCAGATAACATACATCATAACTTGTAGTCCATAATTTCTGGGTAGAATTAATGATTTCCAAAATGTCTTCCTACACATGCTCTGTCTAGTCACATATTCTGTATGGCTAAATATTTCACAGTCTCTTTTGTCGATATATATAAAATAGATTGCAAAGATATACACAAAAAATAAACAAACATTACACTCCTCAGGTAATTTTAATAGCTGTATATTAGCTGTGTGTATATTATATGAACATACACAGAGCTAACACATACATTTTTGTGTTTTATTATTGTGAACCAAATCTCTCCACTCTCTACCTTTGTAACAACTATGCAAGCACGATTTTTTGTCTCCTAATTTAATTTGGTACAAAATATACCTAAAGATTTGCTATCTTTGGACTTTAATGAAATTGATTTGTGGAATCAACAAGAGCTCGTAAGTATGGCTATAAAATTTTTAAAAATTTAAAATAGGGGTGAACACTGATGGAAGAAGAAGCAGATAAGGGAAGTGTGCTATCATAAAACTGCAGCTTCGACATCTTGGGAGACCAGTTTCCTGGCAGACATTCAACATCCAATCACGAATGAGGGGTTTTCCTGAAGGGTGGAAAGCAGGTTTGAAAAGCTCTCCAGTCTCCGAGCAGCCCGCACGTGCCAATGAGAAACTGACAGACACTAGATGTGCTTGGAAGACAAAACAATACGTACAGAAACAGCAGTTGTTAAGCTCCTCAGTAGTTTGTCTTCTTTTTTGTTTGTTTGTTTGCAGTCTTGTAGAATCAACCATTTGCACAATGCATGTGCTATATTTCACGGGTCAAAAACAAGTAAATACTTTATAAGTTGGCAGATGGCCATTTTTCCAGCTAAGAGCAAGAAAATTTTCTGCTAAAACAGAGGATCTGAGTCAGAATCACTCTCTAAAGTGCAAAATTGATGGTCCACAATCTCAAATAGCTAAAACTCTTCAGAATGGAAGGGAGACATGAAACAGGGAAATAAATTACAGTCAGTGCTAGTTAATTTAGAAAAGGGGAAACACAAGCCAAGCTCAAGTCGGTCAAGTTTATATGATGCAGCTTTCCCACTCTTTGTCACACACGCCTGCGAACAAGTATATTAAGGCCAAATTTAACCTGAATGCTTTTCTAGTTAGGCTCTGAAATAGGATGATCATACTTAGTACTGAAAGACAAAAAATAAAACGGGATATGAAAGGAAAAAAAGTACTGTCTGTTGTTCGAGAGATTCAACCAGAGATAAAACCTATATACAAGCATGTGTGTAGCTCAAATAAAATAAAAATAAAGGACTCTATTTCATGTCATGACTGCTTGTTGGCTTCCTCTTCATATGCATTCCCTGTGCCATTCTGTACATAGGATGAACCAGAACCAAGGCCATACAAATGACCACAATATTTGGCATCATCAATATGATCTTCAAAGAACATCTAAAAAGGAATTTTGGAAAAAAAAAAAAGATAATTTTAACCAGAAGGTACCACTGGTAATGTATATTTCAGCAACGAAAGTACTGCCTGCTCAATAGCTACAACGACAGCTCTTTTCTATGAAGCTCCTTTCAGTTCAGGAAAGCTGAGCTTCTCAGGAGGACAGAGCTCAGGCAACCAAAGAAAGAGACTACAAAAAATTGCATACACACATCTTTTTTTTTTAACATTTAGACCACTTTTATGAGAATCTGTAACCATGGAAAAATGGCAGACATTTTCACTCCATTAATTTAACAGTCCTCATGAGTAAGGATGAATGACAACAGCCCACAGTGGTGGGGGGTGGGGCAGTTTAGGTAAGCGACCTAGAGTCTCCGGGCAAGGCTACGTTGGCTGAAACAGTCAAAGCCTAAACGTGTTCTGGGCAGTAAAATCTGAACACTCACTCTCGGTTACTATCCTTGAAGCCAAGACAAATAAAGGTAACAAATTAGTAGCAGAGAATCCACCATTAACTGAACCATTAGGGTATGTTTTAAATGCAAAACTGAAACTCCAACAGGTTATTTAATTTGCTACTGCAGCAATGCAAAGTACAAAACATGGAAAGTATTTGCTTTCGTGAACAGAGTCCAAATCACTTCTGAGTCAACACTACTTGGCAAAACAGCTAGTATGCTTTCTATTACTAATACATTTGTACAAAGTCTTAAACTTCCAAATGATTTCTTAGTCAATTCTTTACTAAGAGGATATACTCAAAAGAATTCAGTAAATATTTCCCCAAAAGGAGTACTTTGTTAGCCAAAGTCCATTGCATTTCGTTTTGCACAAAAAAAAACATTTTCTTTGCATTTTACCTATAAGCAAAGCTCCAATTAAATTTTGTTTTTCCATACCTAACTTCTTTACATTTGAAGAATTTATCTCTGCCTTTTAGAACTTAAGGAGGGTCTGCTCAATACAATTTCTGATTCAATTACTACTTCAAATCTTATTGAACCCCTCTGGAATTCAAAAGCCCCTTGGTAAGACTCCATCTGCTAAAAAGCAGGAGTCCTACTCTACAGATCCTCACAGTACTGAAGAAGGGAATGAGCAAGTAACATTTTTACCAGCGCTGTAGTGCCCACACAAAGCCAGAGGGAAACAACGTATGGACGGATTCCTTGAACTGACAGGAGCAGCACTGATAAAGTCTATGGAAAGAGGTCTGCAGTTCTCCCGCTAGCAATGTATATGACTTTGGATAAAACTCACTAGTCTCTGGCCTCAGTTTTCTAACCTAAGAACAGTATGTTTGGACATACATGACTTCTAAGGTAGTTTAAATGAAGTATTTTAATCTCCAAAGAACTTATTTTTTCATTTCCTTCTGAACTATATTTCAAGACGACTTTCCTTTTAAATACTTTCATTCATCATTCAAGTGCAGTAAATATGACCTATATGGTACCCTAATGATATCTTTACTTATTGCCCCAAAACTGTGCCATGAGATTTTTAATGTTCTCAACCTAACAACTGAGAAAAAGGCACGGATGTCTCCATACTTCTCTCATTTTGAAAAAGGCCATCCCTGTGAGCAGTGAGTCAGATCCTGCCTGATGCTGCGGCCCTATCCGCTCCAACTCCAACTGCTCCGCGACCTCCTGCAAACCGCCCTGGAAGACAGAAAACCGCCCGTCAAGGGAGAGAAGCATTGCAATGCCCGAATCTACAAGTTACACAACTCAGACAATGACCAAAATGTAAATGAACTTCTTGAATGTACAAATGGACCTTTGGAGACTCGAAAACAGTACAGAATGTGAATTGCTAAAGTATTGTTGAAAGTGGGTAAAGTTTATAAGTTAATAGAAAATTAGATCTTGATTGGGCAAATTTATTTTTATCATATGCTTTAAGGCATGTGATAGCAAATAACTTCCTTAAAGATATGGGGGAAGCAGAGCAGGTACAAAGTGACAGATATTAAATTAAGTATTTTAGTCAGGAGTATTTTAATGGTACCTACAGGGTAACATTATCGAGTGTATGCATGGTCAGCCCGTCCACTGAACAATTAGTATAAAACTGACAGCAGGGAGTTACTTTCACATTTTCTTAAGCTTCTCAGTAATCTCTCTAATTTGTGTAGAACAAGGCTATTACAACTAATCAAATCTTAAGAATTCACCAAGTGCTCAACTATGGCTTTGTTGGTTAAAAAGAAAAGGTATGTTTTTAAAATTCAACTCCTTAGAAGGGTCTGCTAACAATCTGCTTAGATCAATAATGACAGGATTAAAAAAGAAAGATGGTGAGAGTGAAAGGAAGGAAGAGAGGAAGAATAAAAGAGTAGATGAAGGAAGGGAAAAAGGGATGACAGTGAGGGAGGAAATAATAATAATAATAATTTGGGACAATGGGAGAAGAGGAAGTACAGAAAGCAAAACAAGACCAGGAAGAAAAACCAGCACAAATATAAAGACATTCCTCTTTAAACTGTTAGGGCCTCTGCGAGCAAACCAGCCCTTCCACTTATCAGGCTTAAAACAGCACTGTGCACAGCAGCTGCTTCTGTGCTAAAAATAGCATGAGGATTAGGTGTCACTTACAGCTGCTTAGAACAGAACAGGGCCATTCAGTATGGTGGACTAGAGGTCAAAAGGCACCTTTACCATGAGCCTAAATTTTATCACACCAGGATATACTCAGAATATCTGATATACTTAGAAATTTTCCAAAAACATATATATCAAGTAATAATTTGATTCTCTGCTTCCAAAAACTGTCATACCAATATCAACTTTAAATAGCATCTTCAAAGCTACACTAAAACATTCAGGTCTTGAATTCTCAGCATGTAATACTTCCAGGGTGTGGACTGATATTCTAGAGCAGTAAGAAAGTCCTACTGAAAGTTCACTTGAGTCACAGCTAAAAGTCTGCTAAAATTGTACAGAATTCTGCTGTTCTTAGGGGCTACAAACACTAAGTAATCTTTCCTAAAACTTTCCCAAAAGATTCTTTCTTACAATTTTCAGCTCATCTATCAAAGCAAAGTTTCCTATTCAATTCCTGAAATCTTTCTGCTTAAAAGTAACATTCTCAAAGTTTTTACTGTCTCCTAAAAGAATAACTATTTGCACTTTAAAATCCAGTGAGGAGAAAACTTGATCAAAATTGATGTAGGTTCTATGAAACAAGTACTTCACCTAATTTCCTTTTCTGTTGCAGCTCCAACACAAATACACCTGAAACAATAAAACCACTGTGTTCCTCAGGAGCCTGCGCCATCACAGGTGAATTCATTCTCAAGCTAAAGGGGCACTTTTCCTTAACAAAGAAACTTCTCTTCAAAAGCAATGTTCAAAAGCAACAAATTATTACATATATTAAACACTGTCTGAATGTAAGTCACTGTCCAGATAGGACTTTTATTTACTATAGGACTCATCGCTAACAGGCCAACAGCTTTGGGCTGGGGAGAGGAAATGCTTTCGGCCATGTAATTTGACCCCGGAGCATGACTCCGGACTAGACCCAACAAAACCACCTCTGGTGAAGATCAGCTGAAGGAGAAACTTGCACACTACTGACTGTACGTGCACACTGCTGGCCACTCTGGAGTCTGTCTTGCACGACAGATTATGTGCATGTTGGGAGAGTGAAGACTTGCACTTATGTGCACAAGAGCCCAAGTTTCTGTGCTGGTTTATCAGTTTCAATCTGGCGAGCAATGACAAAAATCTTACCCTTGGTTTGAACTTTACCGAAAACATGTTCTGCCAATATATATTAAAACTTAATTTCCTAGAAAGCATTACTTATGCAAGAAAAAGAATCAATGACCAGATAATATAACTGCACTTAATATAAAAGTAAAAAATATGGTCTGAATCAATATCCCGGCTTAGGACCCTGTATGTCAATCACTCAGTCTCCACTGCGTGCTGATTACAGATAAAGCCACTGGGAGCCTTACTTTGAGATTTTTGCAGCTCTTCATGAGGTACTTCACATCATAAATGACAGGAAAAAACAATCGAAGGATCTCAAAGAAGTCAAGTTCTTCTTCAGGCAAGTTAGAATTGGTCAGGATTTTGATTAAGTAGCCAAAGTCATAACCACTACAAAAGGGTTAAAAGAATACAGAAGAAGGACTGTAAGTACCACAGAGATGAAAAACCTTTTCTGGTACAAATTTTAAGTGAGTCACACTGTAGGCAAAAAAGGAATCAACAAAAAAAAATAAAAGGTGCACGAAAACAAAGTAAACATTCACGATTATAATGGAAAATGTCATCATCTTACACGGACGCTGTCACTCCATCCCTTAGGTATCAATACCCAAACCTCTAGCACCACCCCAAGCCTGCCGTCACTGAACTGCTAGTTTGCTGACCTTTGCATAGAGAAGTAGAGGTCTAAAAAATTTAAACAACTATGGAAATGAAGAAATAACAATGAATGCAAAGCTGGCCAAAACATCAAAAGTAGCAAGAGAAACAGCATTAGGAAGGCAAAAACAATGCAAATCTTCCCATCTTTTACAAATAAAGGAGGTCACATACAACAAAAATCCGGAGTTAAATTTCTTACCAAGGTGTATTCCTTCAACTGACTTTATTAGCAAGTACCCTCTTCTCTCAAAACTCTGTGCCCCTCTCACATCTCAGGATGGCTCCCCAGCGGACACTAACGGGGACCCTGCACAGAGTGAAGGCGGCAAAGGCCAAGAACTATCCAGAGAACAAAATACAAAGTCCCCTCTCAAATCCAGGTCTCCCACACCTGTTGCCTGACTTTTCCCACAGCCTCGCAACTCCCTACAGGCCTGTGCCACAGTCACAGACCTCCTTCCCTGTCTACCTTTCTGCCAAGGGCCACTTACAGATGCCTTCCCGGAAGAGCCCAGCTCCCACAGATTTCTCATACGAGTTGTTTTCTTGTACTATCCTTTAAAATGCATGTGCTGTTTTCTCCACTAGTTTAAAGGGCAGAAATCATATTCAAAAAAATATTTTTTCTTTATTGCACATGGTTGGTACTCAACGTTTGATGAGATATATTATTAACTTATTGTCTGGGGAAGATACAAAATAAAATTTCCATTTAAATTCAGAATTTTACTTCTACTGGAGCCTTGGGGGGGTGGGTGGAGGTGGAAGAGGGTATAGGGGAGATAAATGGTAATAAAATACAATAAAACTATATAAAGAATTTCACTTATCTAAAGGAGAAAAAAAGCACTAACACTACAAACCACTTAGAAATATCAAGGAATAAACAATAAACAGCAGAAACCGTTAGATTTCTGGTAACTGGCAAGAAGTGCTCGGCGGTCGACCTAAAATATAAGTCAGTATAGCATCTGCTTACTGCTAGTAGAAGATTCTATTGGAGTTTACGATTTACAGATTTTCTTAAATTAGTATTTATCCTCTAGCGATAGATTATAATATGAAGAAAATATTTAATGACATTTTCTAGAATAGAATCTTAACATATGGTGAGAAGTACTCAAATATAGGAGTCTGATCTAGACTAAACTCTAGACATGGACCCTTTGTTTTTGTGCATCTTCCTACCCCCAGAGCGTAGTACATAGCATTTGTTTATATTTTTTGAATGCAAAGCCATGTAATATAGAGTAAAAGGGCAGGACAATTCTTCCCTATTCTTTTGTATCCTTCTGATTCAGAAAGTAAAAAAAAAGGACTCGACATTCCTCAAATTAACAGAGACTTGAATCTTGTTTCCTGAGATACAGGCTCAAGTGGAGGGGAGGAAGGAAAGGTGACAGGTGAGAATGAGTATGCTCAGTATCTCCAACTCAGAAACCACTGACAGCAACGCATCAGAGCTCACAACACAAGCAGTCCTTCACTCCGATCATTCCACAGGTCAGAGCCGAAAACGGTAAAGTATGTGGGAGACTCTTATTTAACGGGGGCAAAAGTGAAGAGGACCAAGTGTAAGGACATTAACACCTGCATAAAACAACGCTTAAAAAAAGGCCAAATAAAATCATAACCAAAGCCACTTTTAGTCCCTAGGATGCCAGTTTAATTTGGTTTACTTAAATAGGCCTTCTCTTTCTCTTATGCAAAGTCTATTTTTACAAATGAAACTAATTTCCTTACTAGGAATTCTCAACGATCTAGTTTTATTTTATACTAACAAAGAATTTAAAATACACTTTCTGAGGATTTACTGCAAGTAAAGCACTGGTTTCAATGTTATTACTGATCTGTCCAACACACCAACCCCTAGCATTTTGTTTTTCTCTATAGAAGAGAAAAAGATTGTTTATTGCCATCCAACAAACCATAATACAAATGTCATCATTTAGAAAAATCGTGTGCCTACTCCCACCAAAAGGTTAAGTCCATTAGGAAAAGGATTTTAGTTTTTTTTGTTGTTGTTCATCTCTTAATCCCTGGAATTTTATCATAGCACAAGGCATATGGTAGATAATAAGTATTTCTTAATGAATGGTTTCATTTAGGCTGGGCAATACTAAATTACCATAGGAAACATTCCAAATGGTGCTGCTGCACGTAAGCCAAGGCCCATCTTCCCAGCCTGTGCCCTTCCCACTATGCAGTGCTGTCTCTCTCGTGTGCTAAAAATGGGTCCCGTACTATTAGCCTTTAAGCAGACCAACATCAGTCTCTTAGAAGCTAGGGGACTGCTACATGGTGGCTGACCCTTTTAGAACTAGGCCTGAAAGTGCCGAAAGAGTGACCCAGGCCCAGTGTGTAGCAGCCAGGACAGGGCAGCACATATAACATTTTCTTTTTTTGTCTATCTTTCCCCATTCATTCATTTTTATTTTATTTAAGCATTTCACTCAAAGCTGTTGCAGTGCGAGGCTTTGTGTGGCAAAACACACATGCAATCTTTTCAATGCAATCTTTTTACCTATGAAATGATAACCATTTGACCCCTTCACAGAGGACCACTCCCGAAGTCATTAGAAGTTCTGCAAAGTACTGGGTCTCAATTCCTTCCTCTTCATGCTTTTTAAACTGGATACCAGATGTTGTTAGGAGCTCTATAGAGTCTTGGGCATACATGTCTTCCCTGGCAGGAGAAGAAGAAACACAACATTCAAAGGGCCATACTTCAAACGGTTCTTCTCAATTTACATCCACAACTACAATGCCACAGACGAGACAGAGGACTGGCCGGGGTTCAGTTGTTTCAATGTTTCTCATATATGGAAAGAAAATACAATTTAAGTATAAAGGCCATTATTTCAGAAAAGTGTGCGCATGTTAAATAACCATACCAAACAGTCGAAAGGTGAGGTTTTAATCTGGACTATGAACTCAATTTCATTAGTCTTTCAAAGTTAAACAAATTTAACTGGGTTTGTAAGAAAGGGTCTCCTACCCACTAGCACCACAGATGCGTTCTTTGCCGGGGCGCTCAGCCCCTCTAAGGCTGCCGCATGCAGCTGTGGCCACAGGGGCAAGGACCTGAGCTCAGCTGGCTGCTCCCCACAGCACCAGAGGGAAGAGTGGAAAACACTCACATGGCTCAGCTGAACTGCGCTCTGTACTGAGGAAAAAGGAGGTGCCTCTTCTTACTGACAATCAGCCTTAATGATAATCAAATGGCCCCAATGCGCAGGAAACTGACCAAAATAAAGGACTCTGCTATCACATCAATCATTTCCTCTTCTAACAATCTTACTCTTGGATCACCCTCCAAACATCAAGCCAGAAAATCTAAATATAATGAACCAATCCCTCAAGACTTGACTTTCTAAGTACACACAGGTATCCAAAATTCTACATTAAATAAGTGATCAAAATGAAGGTATATGTTTCTGAGAATAAAAAGTATTATTTACACTGTCCATTAGACTGTTCTTTCTATTTACTTTTTAAATTGTAAGAATACTGCTTTCTATCATTCAGCAAACAACCATCCTAATAAAAGCTTTAATAAAACTGATTAAACTGAAAGGAACATCACACTTGAGCCAAAATGTATTCTTATAGTTTCTTCTCTGTAAATCAATTTGCTTCCTAATGTCTTTGAAAAAAAAAAGCCACCAAAATATTTAAAAACAGAAAAAACACAACAATTACTGTTAAAATTTCCCCTGGGAAATCCTTTAGGAAGAATATCTGAATAAACCCAATACAAGTTTGTTTGTTTTTTTTTTTCCATTAAAAAACAGGTATTACTGGTCTTATTGTACTAAAAACATGTCTCTCAAACAACCAGAATCTCACTCATCAGGCTGGGACACTCACACGGGAGGCATGTTTCAGCGATTATAACCAACCAAAGGCTCATCTTTCTCCAGACTCACATTATTCTGGGACATAGGCTTGCTTTTAGTTTACTGTCTCTCTCCCTCAACCAGAATGTAAACTTTCATACGTGAAGTTTCTTCAAATGTGAGTACTGCACTGTCTAAGTCAGCATTTCCCGGACCTGCCCAATGGTAACAAATCATCCAGAGGGCTAAGCAGAAGCACGGATTCCCAGGTCCCATACCTAGACCTACTGAATCCCAACTCTCAGGACAGAGACCGGAATGACTACCTGGGGTGTTTTATGACCAAGTTGGTAAACAAAATATGTACATAAATTTTTTTCCTACACAGTTCATAGAGCACAATTCAGGTAAGTCAATGTGCTTTCATCTCAATTTCACTGGGCTAAATACGGTATAATTTGGAATGAATTCCATGCTTTGTAAACCTGTAATTAGAAAGAGAAAGCTGGGAACCCTCCAACTTCGATGAAAATATGCACCATGTGGAAGGGAAACTCCCTGATTATTATGACTCAATTCAGTAAATCTACACACTGTCCCTCCTCCATGGTGCCCGTTGCAAGTTCTGAAATCATTCCGCCCTGCCTTCCCCACCCTCAAAAATCCTAGCAAATGTAGGAAATTATTAAAATGTGCTAATCTCAAATAAGTAGCCTAATTATTATTTACATATTGAATTGCTGTGGGTGCCAGGGCTAGCTCCCTGACAAGACCAACCTGTTCAGAACAGCGACGAACAGTGATGTGCTCACCCCTAACACCAATCGGCTACTGAAGTTTATGGTGACAAACACCCAGTTGTGATAACCAAGCAGAAATGAAAGCCATGTACAAATCTCAAAAAAAATTTTCCAAAGCAGCAGCAGTACAACGCTGTCCATCTTAAATAATATCCTAAAGTCAGGAACAAACTCAACGAGGGAAGCTAAACGCAGTAAATGTATTGAAATTGTGCCTGCCACACAAACGCGCACTTTACAACATGCAGGTTTGAGATTCTACAATTCAGGAACACCCTCCAAACTCAATGCACACCTGACTCACCACCGCTTTTACTTTTTTAAAATTATGCTGGAAATCCTGCATAAGGAAGAGGTAAGTAAACTGGAATACAGATTGTTCCAAGTACGCAGACAGTTACTCAACTTAATATTTAATGAACTTAAACTGGTAAGAACACCAAGATGCTCCCCAAACTGCAAAGGCTGTGAAGGGTGGGAACAGCCCCAACTCCCAGACCAGCAGCTCCTCTACACCCTTCAAATGCCTGTCCACTACCTGTACAACAAGAATACAAGCCATCTTTGTCCCTTCTACTTAGGTCCTGGCCATCTCCTTTGCACAGCCACTCTCCTTAAAGGAAGTCTTCCCTTCTGTTTCCTCGGAAGCCACAATCCCCTTATCTCTATCACACCATCCAAATGATTCTCTCAAATACCAAGAATTCCTGTAATCACCAAACTGACCACTCTCTAAGGAATTCATTCTCATCCCTTCTGACTTGCCCGTAGAATCCCGCCCATTGCTTCTGCTGCTGCTGCTGCTTCGCAGCTCGTCAGTATCCCACTTCGATTTTCACGGACATCTCACTCCAGATTCATTTGGAGATGATGTTCACATGCCAATCAGTTTCCAATCACTCTAATTCTTGGACTTTGGAAATAGGGAACAGAGAGAAGAGGTGTGGGAACACCGAGTTACAATGACTGTGACCACCTTTCCTCAGTTCTCTACCCCTGGTGCCCAGCACAGCCACTGACACATTCATTCCAGGCACATAATGAAAGCGAGTGTCCACCTTTCTTCTAAACATCCAACGTTCTGTTCAAAGCGCTGTCTCCACATTAGGTAACACCAGCTTGATCTTCCAACTGACCTTTTCTACCTAAATAGTATTTTCCACGATATCCTTCCCCTTAAACATCTCCCAAGATGTTGACACTAGTAGAAATGGTATAGCAAATATACAGTAGCCGTCTCTATAAAAGAAAAATGTCTTTCAGAGATTGTAATAATAAAGCGGTTGCTATTAGGACAAAGATGTCTGTAGGTAAGAAAAATGTCAATTTTACCAAAACTGAGACACTGACAGATCACCTCCTATTTATGTGCTGAGATCACAACAGCATTTTAGTTTAAAAACAATGTTCTAATAATGACCAATTTAGAGAAAAGTAGCATGGAACAAATGAAATGATAAAGAAGTAATTTTAAAAGGCATTCTTTTGGGAAAAGGATAAAAACCACTTTCTGTATTTCAGAGCTATGGTACTTACAAAAGGTTATTATCACTTTGAGTAGACACAAGTATTTTTTTTACTCTCACAAGGTTCTGGAAAGTACTTCTTAAATCCAACAGAGTAAAACAGGGAGTCAGGCTATACAGAATGCAATTATAAGCCGTACTACAGCAACGCTGACAAAACTGCCCTGTAAAACTATCAGTCCTCTTTCCTTTACATCTTAAATGCCACAGATCACAGTACTCTACAGAGAACGGGACATTCATGCACTGACACTGCCACTAACTGTCCCACGTCCCCTCTTCCCATTTCTCAGGTCAGATGTTACATCACACAAACACACTGTCAATAGGAGGACGCTGCAATGCTGCAACACACTCTGCACGTACTAAACACTTCCCCAACTTACAGCCGGTTGTGAACAGCCCATGGCCCACACAGGCTGTTTCCCTAAGCTATCAAGACTACTCTTACCCATGAGAGAGAAGGATCACAGTAAGCAAACTGGGTTTCAACCCAGGGCTTAGGTTAGAATTCAGATTCTGGAAGACAATCTGCCCGATTCTGAACTGTTTTGGAAAGAAACACCAGGTTAAAGGACACTATTACTTCTGCTACATGTTGTAAGACATTTTGTGAGCTGACCTGAGAATGTAACCATTATATAACACTGCTTTGAAAGGAAAACACACCCAAGTTTCCAAGAAATACCTGATCACCTTTGACATAATCTTCTCATAAACTGGAGTAAGACTGTTACAAAAATCTCTCCACATGAAGCACAACTATTAAAGTGAAACTAATGTTCTAATTATTTTATTCTATTAAGGAGTATTTTTAACACCCAGGTTTTCCAAATTACAAAACCATGGCAGTCATACTTTTCATGTAACATTTCTAAAATTCAAAGTACATGAATTTAAGAGTGTTCTTTATTCAATTTTTCTTCTCTTATAATAAAAAGAAGAAACCTAACCTCTGAAACTAGGTTTTAATTATTTCCAGGATAATTATGCTATATTTTTCAGTTAGAATTTCATTCACTATACTTGAGGAAACCAATTCTAAATTAAACTAAAAAAAAAAAAGTATGAATTATATTTATTTCCCACTTACGTCAAATTAAATTTAAAATTAAACTGCCAAGTTGAAGTTCCTGGAGGGTATTCTCCTTGCTCATTCATAAACGTCAGTCCTAGCTGAATTATCTTTAACAAGTCTACATTACACCGCAATAGTTGGTACTGATAGTCAGCATTGCTCCTGAACTCTCCAATAGGTCTTGCAACCACACCTGGAAACTCGGTGTCCTGTAAAATAGTTTTAAAATTCATTATTTACTAAAAACCACAGTCCACAAATTCCTAGAATAAATAACCAATTTTTGGTACAAATCAAACAATCCTATTACAGATAATATTCTACACATATTCCATCACAAAGTACCTTTTAACTAAGAAAAGCATTGCTTTTTGGAACCACAAAACAAAACTCTAAAAACTTAATGAGTTTTTCTCACTTTAAATATCATATCAGTAAAAAATTACTATGTATAAGATACACATGATAAATGCAATCAAGTACTCTATTCCCAAAGAAGAGGAAAAAATCATAAGTTGATTATTTCTCAAGGGGTATGTAAAACTATCTATTCTAATTTTAAAATCAACAAAGAACTGATAAAAAAGAATGGAAAAATGCATCCTACTTTCCAGTCACTTTTCTCAGGCAAGGTTTATCCAAACATCAAACCCTCCTAATTTCCTTAGCTGCAAGAGCACTCTCTCTACACTCCAGAGAAGCCCTGTCTCCAAAACTGCACGCCAGCCGGCCACTGCTGCAGAACATCCTCGCGCCTCTACTGCGGTCACTCCTTATCATCTGCGAAACAAGTGATCCCCAGCAGTTCTTTCTGGATTAAAAATTTTAGTTCTAACTTTATGAGGAAGTACACCTTTATTATTAAATTGAACGTTATCTATGTACACTCAAATATTCATATGTTAACCAATCAACTTGTCCTTCTCTATAGAAGCATATTTACTTGTATTAAAAATAATGAGAATATATTAGTTTAGCATTAAAGTTCAAATTAGGAAGCCAAAAGCAATATCTAAATACCAACTCACTACAAACAGTAAAGACATTAAAACTTCTTTAAATTCCATCCAACTCAATAACCACTGGATGCTACGCATTATGCTAGGCGCTTCACAAAGCTAATTATCTAGAAAATAGTAGAGAAGCGATGACAGATGTACAAGATACAGTAGTAAAAAAGCAAAATAGTTAACTAAGACAGTCTAGGCAGATTGAATAGTACATGCATGCAAAAGCAGAGATGCTTAACAGCAGTGTGTTCAAGGAACTCTACTGATAATTTATAAATAAATAAATACCAAACAAAACACTGTAGGTCAACAATGTTTCACTGGGAGAGCTGATCTATTTTCTTGTTTGAGAAAGACATCCAGGAGTTTCCTAGCTTATGAGAGCCCATCTGGAATTATGAGTCAGGCCTAAGTACTGTGAGAAGCTGACCTGGCACTCTCAGCCAGGTCCTCACGTTCTTCTGAACATAAACAGTGTCACACTTCAACATCAGACCAGGCCACGCTGTAATCATGACTGCACACAGACAAAATCACAAACACTGTCCAAACCACGAAAATGCCCAACATCCTTTCTTGGTTAATGACTGACTTGTTGCTTCTCTAGAGCTTTGGGCTTACTCTTGTTTTCTCCCATCCTTTGTAGTTAAGACTTATTAAGATACCCTATCCTAGAATCACCCAAGCTTCCTGATAACATCCAATCCAGAGCAAAGCCCTGCTTCCTTAATTCCTAGCAAAAACCACCTGACACAACATTCCACAATAGTCTGCATTTCCCCTCACTCCAGTGAGTAATAAATCCAACTTGTCACATTATAGGTGTGTTCCCAGCGACCTTTGGTTGGAGGACACAGACAAAATTTTCTTTGAGTAATTAAATTAATCCCTAACAGAAAACAAATATCAACCCCTTTAATTCGGGTTGAATTCGAGACTTTCAAAATCCCTCTTCCCCTTTAATAAGCAGCATTTTAAGGATATTTGATCATAGGCATACCATAGCAACGTAATTGTATTTTCGAATAACCTGACGAATTTTCTTCATCTCTTCATCCAGGTTGCAAGCCCAAACTTCACAGATTCTTTGGCTATGATCTACCGTTGCTGCTGGCATAGTGAGGGCACAAGGAGTCTAGCTGCCACGCATCAAAATGTTATACTTGATTGAAGATTCTGTTTCATAAAATACTTTATCCTTTATTTGTGTACCTGTGAAAATAAGAACCAAAATAAAATCCAGCTATACCAGAAATCAGACCTATAGAATAACTGGATTGATAGAAACCAAAGAGATTATTTATTCAAAGTCCTTGATTCATGGGAAAATCAAAGTTTAGGAAGTGAAGGCTAATCAGTAGGAAAAAAAGGACTCCCAGTTCTGGTATCAGTTATGTCAAAACACTGTGTTTTACATGTACATACTAATCACTTCTCACTAATTAAAGATTGCTCCAAATTCCAGCTCTCTGAAAATTGGTAAACACAGCCATTTCCAGACAAAAATGAAAAGCGAAATACCAATACCCATGTGAGATCAGATATTACGAGGACAGAAGTACTGCTTGCTTTTATTCCTTAACAGAACATTCAAAATCTGATTTGATTTAAAAAACCTCCTTTACTGACATCTAGGTAAGCCTGATTGGAGGGGACAAAACTAAACCAACTTAAAAAAAAAAAACAACTTTCTGAGCAGTAAGTTACAAACACAGAGATTGTCTGAATGTCAACAACTGCAGGAGGGAGAAAGAAGACCTTTCTGATGGTTTCCTTCTAACTTCCTAAAAATCAGAGCAGTTTCCCTGGTTACCAAGCACACATCTCACGTTTCTGGACTATATAAAATGGTTTCATGGTATATAACAGGAAAGACCAGTATTTTGATTCTTGAACAGGGAAATGCTCCTTCACTTTTCACAGTTTGAAAAAGAAACATTAACAAAGGGGGGAAAAAAGATACTACGACCTCCCTCCAACCCTTGTAAACTCAGCAGTCGCGTATGTAACCCAACACTCTGAGAACAGAAACCGAGGATCCAGGAGATCCCTCCCTCATAACCTTCTCCGTGCTACACACACACTTTGCAAACACCCCGCAGCGGAGCATTGCCTTTCTCTACCTCTCTTTCTGCTGCAATTCCAAAGGCGAATAGGCATCAGAGACCTCATTACTTCAGGCAGCATCTCCGTACTGCAGGCTCCCAAAGAAACGAGAGAGCAGCACAGAAACATTCAGGCCACAGCTAACTCTCTCCCCTGGCAGAGAGCCAGTGTGAAGGTGCTGATAACCATTACTGAAGCCAGATTGACTCCCGAGCGCTGCCGCGTGAAGGAATACGAGGAGGGGAGGATCTAGGCCACCGCCCTCCACTCCCCATTTTCGTCCCACCACACCGAAGCCCCAGGTACAAAGCCTTTGCGTCATCACTCCGCGCCACCACCCCCCGACAAACCCCAAGCCCCAGTTACCATCCCCCGCTCCCCCCAGACCCACCACCCAGCTCTTTACTTCACCAGCCGCGCTCCAGCTGGCGCCATCGCGCACCCTCTCAGGTTCGCTGTCCCCACCCCCTTTCCACTTCCCCAGCCGCCCCTCCCCCCGCAGTCTGCGGCAGACGCAGGATCTACTTGTGTCGCTGAGCTCGCGCTTCTCCTCCTCCTCCTCGCCATAGAGACAGCACCCAGCGGCGGTGGCGGGAGCGGCGGCGGCAGCGGACGCCCCATAGACACCTCTCGCCCAGCAAGGGGGGAAGGGGAGCCGGAGCTGCGCCGCACCGTGCTGCGCCGTCGCTGCTCGCACGTCCAGGAGGGGGCTCTCGCTGATGACGCGCCACGCAGAGGGGGCGGGGCACGCAGGTGACGGAAGCTGGGGTTGGTAAAAGGCTGGGTGGCGAGGCTGCCGGACTGCCGGTTTGGCGTCAGGGCCTTGGAGGTAGAGGGGCGGCCCGTTGCAGGCCGCGGGTCCCCTCTCTCCGGCTGCCCGCAGTCATGTCCCCCAGAACCCGAGGACCCCCAGCCGGGCTCGCTTAGAGAAGACGCGGCCGCCCAGCATTTGGGTCCCTTGCACGGTCGGCCGCTGGAGAACGGCTGGGCTGAACGGCCGGGAGAAGCAGGCCACAACCGTCGTCCAGGGCCTCGGCCCGGGGACCCGTGGAGGATGAGCTGGCTCTTCCCCCTGACCAAGAGCGCCTCCTCCTCCGCAGCTGGGTCCCCCGGCGGCCTCACCAGCCTGCAACAGCAGAAGCAGCGCCTGATCGAGTCCCTCCGGAGCTCCCACTCCAGGTGACTGCTCGTTCCCTCTACGGTCCGCGCAAAGAGCAGGGAGGGAAGGCGGGCTGGTGGTAGTCCCAGTCGCAGCTCCCGAGGCCGCCTCCCCCACCTACCTCATTTGGTTAGACTGTCCTGGGTCTCCACGATCTTTCTCTCGTCTCCGACCCAAGTTCAGGATTTCCCTCCGGACCCTCCGCACCCACTCTTGCCCCACTCAGCTCTTAGAGCTCTGACTCGCTCATCCGCCCTGACACGCTGCTGATAGTAATCTGCCTCTTAGTCTTTATCCGGTATCCCTCTCCGTGCCCTGCTTCCTCGCTATCCTTTCCCTTGGGACACCTGATTGTTGCTTTGGACAAATTGTTAAAGTAATGTTCTTGGTTAGAAAGAATTGTGAAGAGTAATACCCAAGTTTCAAAAGAGTGGAAGATGCGGGGTGGGAGGAACTGTTGCAACATCAAAGGAAAGGCAAGCTACAGTTTTCATCAGCGAATTCTCTGGGAGTGGCAGCGTCAATCCTCTTAAGTCTCTACGTTAAGGTTTACCCTGTTCCCACAGCCTTCCCTCTCTGGCAACTGCCAGTCTCTGTACATTTCTCACTGTTACTCTTGGTCCCACACTCGGGAATTGTCTTATATTCGTCCTGATTGCTCTGTTGTCTTCCTGTGAGGCTTTCATTTTCATCCTGGGCAGATTAGAAATACTTTGCAATTCAAATGGCTTCAGCTGTTTTGCTCGTTTGTTGCTCCTTTTATATGGAAAATATATGTGGCCTCTAATGGTTTTCAAAAATTAGTGCGGCCGCTTTATGTTATAGTATGAATTATGCAAGTATATTTCCTTAACAGTGCCACGGCATATAATTTAATGTAAAGATGTTAACATCCTTCAACCCTAACCTTTTTGAAATAATAAGTCCCGTTGAAAAACTATTAGGGGCCATTCTATCTGTTACTGTTTTCCAAGCAAGTTAGTTAGGGTGTAGAATCGTTTTAAATTAAATAGGTTGTTAAGAGAAATATTCATCGCAAAATCAGCTTGGCTAAAATGAGGCCTATTGCTAATTGTTTCTTGGTTCTTTGTCTTAATTGTTCTGCTTGTTCAGAACTTTCAAAAGGTGAAAACTTCTGATATTTAACTGGAAAGAGTGGTGTACTATTTGACCTAATGGTGGCTTTCTTTTTGGAAGTTAAGTTCATAGAATTCTTTTAAGTCTTTTTTCTAAAAAGTGTTCTGTACCAACCTGTAAGAGCTTCTCTTACAAGATACGCCTATAAAACAAGACCACTTACTTTTAACAAACAACAAAAGTCTGTCCCTTTAGAAAGTGTCACCTTGTAAGACTATTTATATACTAAACTAGTACGACTGTTGCCAAAATACTTTTTAGAATCACACTTTTGGAATTCATTGCTTTTACGCCTTTAGTATATTCTGTTAAATATTCTCACTGCTGACAAATTTTTATTCTTCAAGGTTGGAGTTGAATTTTGAAATGCTCCAAAGTCTCTGGCTCCTAGGGCTGGTAGACACAGGAAGCGATTGATCTGAAATGTATTTTTTGGGGGGCAGCAAATATGGTGAGATTCTAAAGCAGTAATTATTAATCTAAGTAGTTGTGGAGTTGTTTTAAGAGGATTAGTAAATACTCTTGAGTCAAATGTAGAAACGGTCCGTTTTATTTGTTATTTTTTGAGCCAGAAATTATGGATGTATACTTGGGCATGTGCCATTATCTACATATTTTGCAATGCCATACACATTTAAGTACTCTTTATTCCTGCAAGTTCTTTTATAAAAATACTTGGTTTTACTTTATTGAAATTTTACACATTTAGAAACTAAACTTGGATAATTAGGAGGCAATTAAATAGATCATGCACTACCAGTTTGCAAGGAATGGTATACTTCCAGAAAAAAAATGACATCCACCTGTTTTCATTATGTTTGCCTTTTATTCATGACATACAGTTACAAGGCAGCTAGTAAAAATGATCTGTCTGTGCAGCATACTACAGCCTAAGATGTTTGTGTAGACAGACGCTGTGATTGGTTATTCTGAAGGGGCCTGTGCAGAAGTTGCTGTGTTTTGAATGGTATTTTAATGAGTAATACAAAACTTCCTGTTAAACTGCCCACCTCCTTTTTCATACCTATCTTTTCACCAAAGGGAGGGTCATCAGCTCTCCCTGACAGTGGAAGTGTCTGACTGGTTTTTTTCTGCCTTCCTTCAGAACCCCCACCCCCATGCACTTCATCTGCCTTCCAACTCTTAATCATCTTTTAACTCTTCATAACTCAAAAAAAATTATTTTAGGGCAGATCCTGTTTCTCTGTAGGTGTAAACTTTTCTTGTTACCATAAAAATTCTTCCTCATCTTCCTCAGGCCTCTCCTGAAGGTTAGGTGAGTTTTAGATGATTTCCTCGTCTAAGCCTTACTGATTCAGGCAGGTAAATGGGAAACTATTTAACCAAAGCATAATAACATGTTTGTCTGCCCTGAAAATGGAAATTGAAAGTTATGTAGACTGTGCTCAAGTAATATATTACACCTCTGAGTAACAATCATCCAATGATGGACTTACTACAGGTAATGCCCAACCTCTGGGCAGGAGCAGAACCATTCTGTTGTTTCTCCCACTCTCTAAAGAAGCTCTCTGGAAGGCACGCTGTTGTGTCCCCGCCCAAATCCACGTCCCCTGACTTCTTGGAAGAACACCTGTTTTTGTCTGGGTTCCCTATCTTGAAGGCCCGGTACTTACTGGAGGCTGTGCTCTTTCAACCCCAGTAAGTAAATAAGGGTTGTTTATGCCTTGACGATGCTGTCATTCCTCCTGCCAGTTATTGTGAAAGCAGGGCTCTCAGCCTCCTTTTGGTCAGTGTGACCTGGAGCAGAAGTCTGCTGGGGAGCTAGCTGTTCACAGCGTTTCCTCAGTAATAGAGATGTCCAAAATGAAATGCCACTTACGTTTTGGATATTGTACTGTTACATGGGACATCTCGAACTGCTTGGATCAGGGACGGAAGACAGGATGACTGCTAAATGTGGTAGAGTAGAAAGCCATAATGTCTGTGATAATATTGTGATGCTGAATGACCCAATTCTGGAAACTTCCTGCCTTGGGACTTCTTCCTGTATGAGATTATTAACCCCTTACTGTTTAAGCCACTTTCAACCTGATTTTTCAACTATTGTACAGTAGTTGAAAATATCCCAAGTGATACCCACTAATCCCAATATTTAAAGGTTCTTCAGGAGTGAAGCTGTTAAGTATTTCCCTCCATTTTACCTGCAATCAGAAAATACTAAAAACTGATGGTTCTGAACAGTTACCATTCTATCTATCCTAGTTTCTCCTCTTTCAGTATCTAAAGTTAATTATCTCACTTTATTTTTATTTTATTTCCTTAGTTCTAAAACCATAGCTATGTTGTAAGTGGTAATTATTACCCATAATTAACTATGTAAATTCAAAGTTATATAAGTAGTAATCATTTTTTATTACCTTTTGCTTAGGGATATCAGCTATCTCGAGTGAAGGACTTCTGCATTCATTTTAATCATCAAGTACATAGTGATTCTGGTGCTATTTTCATTTTCAATTAGAAAATCTAACTCGGGAATTACACTTACCAGAATTGCTTTTTCTTTTTTTTTTTTTCCTTCCACTGGTGTGACTAATAGTCTTAATGGAAGAGGCCCTGCACCTGAAATCAGGAGACACTGATGTCATTAACTGGCAGTGCAAACTCGTATGTTCACATAACCTTAGTGAGAGGATTGGTTATCTGAATTCTTACTGCCCTGACGACTTTGAAAGTCTACTGGTTCCTAGAGTCTCTTGATGTGAACATTCTGTTAGAGATAAAAGACAATAAATTGGAGCAACATAAGTGGAAGTAAGCAAAAATTTGACCTGGGAAAAGCAGCTTGATTTTAGGTGAATGAAAACTTTGTAGCCAGACTGTCAGCATATGTAAGCATATGACAAATTACATTCCTTTCCCCACTGCCTAGAATCAGTGTGCCTATAACCTTTGCCTCTTGGCCTGTGTGCTCATTGCCTCTTAGCCCCAGCTTGCTGGTCAGGAACCCTTCACAAGTCTACCTTTAGCTCATGTATCTCTCGCCCGACTACTCGTGACTTTTCATCCAGAAAACAGGTCCCTTCCAGAGAGTTTCTACACAAAGGCAATGTACCTCTCCTAAAGAATGTGGAATATAGCACACAGAAAGAATCTAGAATATTATCTGGCACATGGTAGATAGTACATTACACTTATTTTTATTGTATATTTTAAAAACACTAGTGCCAATCTTCATCGTCTTTAAAAATTGTTTTTGAGATTTTCTTTTGCTGCCAGTCCCTGAGTACCGTTGTCAACATTTATAATTTGAGATTTTTTTTCATTAAAATTTCCAAACTTCCAATTTTTTTTTTGAAAGTCTTTATTGTATAGAACAATTTCAGATTCACAGCAAAATTGAGCAGCAGGTACAGAGATTCCAATATGGCCCTTCCCCTCTCCAACTTTTCTTTTAAACTAGAAAGATCTGGAAAGATTTGGCAATGGTTTCCACATAGCAACATTAGCCTTGAGCTGAAGAGGAGCTGTCCCCTCTATGGGCAGGCAGCCTCTTCTCTGTTTTACTAGTTTGCAGTCAGCCCCCTGCTGTGCTGCAAGCAGCTGCTTCATTCACGTGCATTAACTGACGGTTAACAGGTGTCTGAGGTTAAAACTTCCTCATGGAAGGAAGTCTCCTTTTTGCAATAAAAAGATCCAAGAATCTGCTATGCCTTAACCTATTGAAGCTATAGAAATCTACAAAATGTCAATATTTTGACTCTATAAATAGATGTTGAGCTCATAGAAAACTTTAAAATTATATATACCAAACAGTCCTGTTATTGTCTTTTAATTTTGATACATTAAATCATACAGTCCACTTATAACCAGTGATTAAAAGTTATAATTGTGGAGTATATGACACAATAAAGCATACTACCATTTAAAAAAAAGTTTCCTAAATAGTATCTTAACAGCTCCAGTGCCATCTCTAGCTAATTTTCCCTTCGTAGTCTCAATCAGTACCTACCTTTAAAAAAAAAAAGTTACCATATAGGCAGTCATTTCTCCATTGCTAGTTAGATCCAGCCACAGCTACCTCTCCCGTCCTACCTGTGAATGCCTTCTACAGAAATTGGAACAATCTAAATATGTAAAAGTAGAGAATAGGTTGAACAATATACTATTGTGCTAATAATATTTTTAAAATTTTAAAAAGATATTGTAAAATTACACTTACTGATTTAGAAAGTTAATTACAATAAATTACTGTGGGAAAGGAGCAAGTTACCAAACTATATGTGGTAGAATTATATTTTTGTTTTAAATAAGACTGTGAATATAGAAAGATGATTGAAAGGTTATATACCAATGTGTTGGCAGTGGTTACCTTGGGGATATGAGATCCAGAGTGACGTTTGTATTCAATGAAATTGAATACAATTCAATGTTCGGTGAAAAAGGGGTTCTTTGGAAACTAACCCCACAGGGTAGTCTGATCATAAATTCCTGGACAGGTCATGGTACGTAGTCACGCCCTGGGCCTATATAACTGTTTTAGTAAAAGGCTTATCTTTGCCTTAAGCAAGACCTATCCATTATTTTCATATTCGAGGTTAACACACATTTGAAATAAGTATAACCACCCTCAAGAGAGCGCATAACCTTAACTGTCTGTAATCTAGTCCCCACCTGGCTTTCTCCCACTTCCGTGTAATCTCCCTTGTGTTCCCTCCTTAATTTCAAGTGCGTAAGTCAAGTTGCAAACTGTCATGCCCCAGCACTTGAGACCTTGCTTTACAGTAACTGCCATTAGTCTGTGCTCAAGTAAGTTCTTAGAACATTTTGTGAAGGTTTGGGCATTTCTTATGTTGACATTCTCTTTACTTGTTCTTTTTCAGTGAGACTGAATTATTGTAAAAATAAATTTTTTGAAAGTTATTAAAAATAGCAAGAACTTCAAAATCACATTGTGGTGAATATTAAGGGAATGATTCTTGGATTAAATAAGTAGAACAAATATCTCCATTTTGTCTGATGCAGCTAATATAGGGGAGGACAAAGTTTTCCTGGACACTTAGAGACCCTGGCTGGGTCTGAAAATTAAGCTGACAGATTTCACAAGAGAAAAGCACACAGATTTTTGTCATCTAAGTTATACCTGCCACAGGAACCTTCAGAAGGAAAGGAAGACCCAGAGAAACAGACCTGAGTGTGTTAGGCCAGATTGGTGAGGAGGGGAGAGTGGTGGAGGAGTGAGACGAGGAGTTAGGTGTTAATAAAAACTGCTGTGTCGGCGACACGGTGTTCGTGCACTTGAGGATGCTGTCAGCATCCTAGTCCAGCCCTGATCCCCAAAGAGAAACGTTCATAAAATTTTTGTTAAATTCCAGTGTTGACTCTCGTCTTGAGTCTCCTGTTACTTGTTTCTTCTCTTCGGACATAGCCCCATGCGTGGATGTCAGGGAGAAAGCTTATCAGCATCTACAATTCCTCTAAAACTCTGTCTCAACACTTGTGAACCTTTCAGGCTACCTGAAATTTACATATTGTAGAGGCTAGGTTTTTAGCAAAAGGCCAAAAATGTAGGAGTTCAAAAAAATGAAGAAAAGGAGGTTTTCTACAACTATTAGTTGAAGCAACCAAAACAACAAAATACAAGTTACTAATGTTAAATGCTAGACCTCTTTCAAAGGTATTCATTCTTGAAACAGTTTATGTCCATTTGAATATTAAATTTTCAGTCATGACTCATTAATACTATTTACCATTTTTCCCTTTGGAAATGTTATGGATGCTAGTTAGAATTCCATGTGAGCCCCCCAAAATTTGGTTGGCAAATTATAATTGTAATAATGTGTGCCTTCTAATTAATAAAATAAAATTCTGAGTGTAGAATGTTAAAATATAAGGGACTTAGAGTAATTGGCAATTATGTTTAGCTGCTAGTAACAAAGACTCCCAAAATAGTGACTTACTCACAATAAGAGTTTCTCTCTCACAGGAAAAGATACTCGGTTAAACATTTCCAAGTCATCAAGGACCAGTGCTGCTTCTTTCTATCTGCCTAGTTCTCCCTGGTGCCTGCCTTCATTCTCAGGGCCACTGATGCTCCTACAGAGCTGTCTGAACTCCAGCTGTCAGGTCCAGGAAGATGGGGCAAATAGACCCTCGTTGGGTTTTTGTTCCCCTTTAAGATGCTTTTCTAGAAATTCTAGCCCCCAGCTTCAGTTTTTCTCTTATTGGCTGGCGCTTAAATCTATGGCAACAACCAACTGCAAGAAAGACTAGAACATTGCTGTTCAGAATAAAAGCGAGTCTCTCTTTGGAAGAAGGGGGGTAATTTGGTGTTGGAAACAGCCAGCAGTCTCCATCCTGAAACTGCAGGAGACTTCTCATCCAGACTTTTAAGTACAACTGGTTGGCAGCAGGGTCGTCGTCAGAACCCGGATGTCATGCCGATCTGTGTTAACTAGAGGGTTCACGATTGCTTCTACTAATAACAAATTGGATAAAGTGACAGTAAGTCAACCTAACGAGAGTTATTCTTGGCCTCTTTGTCAACATATATCCCTCCACCCCACACTCATGCAGCTGGGTGTTTCAGAGTATTATCACCTCTTACACGATAAACCTTTCTGTGATCATTTTCCCCTTAAAATACAAGTTAATGTTGGCCATCTAGAATCTGATTAAAGTTAAGAACAGTTTTGGTAGGCTCTCGAAGCATTTGACATTTGTCCTCAGTGTGAATGGCTTTATAACCTCAGGCGCGTTTCCTCCCCCAGCATAGCTGAGATTCAGAAGGATGTGGAGTACAGGCTGCCCTTCACCGTCAACAACCTGACGATAAACATTAATATGTGAGTAGAGCTGTGCCCTCTTTTTCTATGTGACATGTCTAAAAACGTGTTTTTGTTGTTTCGTTTCTTAGTTATTGTTAGAAGTAAACTCTTTAAAGTGAACCATTTTAACTATAATTTATCAAAGTTACACAATACTGTGAAATGAACATTTTGTATATTGCTGTTAAGAAAGAACTATAAAAGAGGAAATGCGATAAACAGGTGTAATAATAATTGTTTCATTAATTTGTACTACCTCCTAGCTGGAGGTAGGCTGAAAAAGTAAGAATAATAGTAACAGTCGATGAAAGGGATCATGGATGGAAAACCATTCGAGGTATATTCAGCTTCACATCTGAAAGAATTTAAAATATACTAGTTTTTAGAAACACAAGCTACATCAGTCAGAATGTTCAAGGCTGAATTTGATCTGGTTATTGTTAAAGAAAAAGCAACTGAAAGTTAAAAATACAATTATGAGGTTACTAAGTTATAAAGAGGAGAGTTGGACAGAGTGATTGCTGAAGTTCCTATTTAACCGTAAGCGCGGTTGTCAGTCTTCAGTCTGAAGGAACTGCGTTCTGACCTCAGATGGCATCGGGGGGCTGCCTTCTAGGGCCAGGGTTGGGGTGAGGCAAGGAGGCCCCTGCCTGGGAGGCAGGCACCATGGCCCATCCCTCTCCACATCCTCAGTGCCGAGCGTGGTGCCTCACACAGGGGCCTTTCTAAGTCCCAGAGGAGTGAGTGGACTAAAGCATGACTGTGTAACAGTGCCAAGCATTATGCTGTGTTATCTTCACACATAGAAGCTTTTTGAGCCCTCACAGTAGCAGATGAGGGCAAATTATAGGCACGTAAGCAGTGATTGTGTAGCCAGGACACAGTTCCAGGTTGGTTGGGCCCCCAAGGCTGTTCATTGCCTTTTTTACCAAACTGGTTTAACGTCTTCAACTCCATGAGTTAAGTAGTTGTATTTCTGTTCAGATGTCCTATGTACAGCTTAAAGGACCCAGCTTTCTTCTTGACATTGCACCAACAAATAGTTTTCTGGGCCACCAGGGGAACAGAGAAGCCATTAAAGGGACATATTCTTCCAAGTTTTAGAGATTTGGAAAACAGTTTCATAGCCAGTAAAATCCCATTTTTTAAGACTTCACTCCCTAATCTTAAATTTGTAATGGTTCAAAAAAGGTTAGGATTTTCACTTTTTGTTTTGAAATTTACTGTTTTATTTTAAACCATGTGATTGACCTCAAAATTGGGAGAGATGTGTTAATTGGGACATTTAAAAAAGAGCCATAAAGAAGTAAGGCATTATGACAGCTACAATTTTTCATTTCTAGTACTTTCCATTTACTCTTTAAAAATTCAATGAATAGTAAAATAATTTTTGGCAATGTTTCAAAAGTAGGAAAACCACAGGTAAAAAAATAATATGGCCAGACCTGGGTCCAGTAACTAAGCAGGTGGGTTAATATGGCCCATCTGCTGCAAACGCCTGCCCTGATTTTCAGTGGAGATGTGTAGAGTTTGGTACGTTGTGTATGAAAGCAATTAACTGTCACAGTGTGACAAATATCCTATAATTCAGGGTATCCATATTCCACATTAAGAAGGTTTTACTCTGTGGAATAACTTGTATGTCCTTTTGCATATTTTCAATCATCTCAACAGCCATAATAGATTACTTATTAATGAGTAATTAATCCAAATGAACGTACGAAAGTTAACTTGCTTTAGCTAACCTTGTTTCAGGATTTTCACTGTATAATGTAACACTCGTTGTCTTTGTGTTTGTTTCCGTCTGTTCTGCGTCTGCCAGATTGCTTCCTCCGCAGTTCCCTCAGGAGAAACCAGTGATCAGTGTCTACCCACCAGTACGGCATCATTTAACGGATAAACAAGGAGTATATGTCACCTCTCCATTAGTAAACAATGTATGTTTATGGCATATTTGTAAACAGGTGTATTACTTTTCTACTAAATATTTTAGAAATCTAAAATGCACTTAAAATCTCATTCTGGAATCAGTAATTTAAAAAAAAATTTCCACCATGACAGTACTGACTCGGAGGTGGTTTTCCAGTGGTGTGGACCTGTTGGTCCTGGAACTTCGGTCCACAGTAGGTCCTCTGTAGTTGTTAGGAAGAAATAACAAAATTCAGATGTGAACTGAAGTTCTCAGGATACATGTGTGATTGATTAACGAGAAGGATGTAACAATGTACTCTCAGTATTTACCTTTGAGCCTTCCAATTATTATAAATAGTGAAGTGTGGGAATATTTCAGCTCCATCATTGATTAAGTAGACTTTTAACCTGATTTATGGTATTGATTTTATCAGAAAAAATTGTACGTTGTGGATGTTAATGTGTTTACTTGACACAGCATCCTTTGCTTTTTATTTAATTCTGTACTTGCAAAAATGGATTTAATATTAAGTTTTAAAGTGAAGTCATGCTAATGAAACCTTGTAATCTTTTTCTGAAAGTGATTTTGATCATCCCATATTGCGGTTATTTTCAGTTTACAATGCACTCAGATCTTGGGAAAATTATTCAGAGTCTGTTGGATGAGTTTTGGAAGAATCCTCCAGTTTTAGCTCCTACTTCAACAGCATTTCCATAGTAAGTATATTTATAACAAATGTTTGTATATATTTAATCAAATTAATCAAATGTAGTTTAAAATTCAAATGAAGTTAAAAAACACTTCTCTATTTTCTTCATTCCCATCATCACAAAAATATGTTTATACTTTTCAGAGGCAACATTGTTCTTCTTTTATCTGTTTCTCTGATATTTACCTTCATCTTAATCAATAAGATATATATACTGCTGTCTCTTTATCCTATTACTTTAGATATTATCTGTTGACTTCCTATTATGATTAATGAAGATTCTAGTAATAGTTGTCTTTCACAAATCTTCCTTTCTCCTTATCCTCTCAGTGAAATTATATCATGATTTTCACTTACATTTATTTTTGGTGTTTTTATTACTTTGACTGTACAAATTTACTGTTGCTGAACCAAATACTTTATTGTAGTTAACATTTCCCTGTTACAACTTTTTGCTCTTTCTGAAGTTAATTTTAGTTGCATTTTCCATTAGTTTTGTTTTCTGAGATCTTTTTCAGTTTTCCTGCCTAACAGTATTTTGCACTCTTCTGAGGGTCCAGCTGGCTTTCACCTCTGGTTGGCTGCAAAGCACCTCCCATGTTTTAGATTTTTTTTTTTTTGGTCATAGAGGCATTCCACTTCCGGGTGCTAAAATCTTTTCTTGTTACTAAGGCTTCATAACAAATTCGCCACAAAATTATGGACACAATGAAAATAATAAATATGTTTGTTGTTCTCTCTAATCTTCAGTTCAGGAAGGGGTCATCAGAGCAAGCCCTTGTCTCCTCTGCTCATCACGAGTGGGCCCTCATCAGAGGCCTTGGCTGCCCACGTCAGCTGGTGTAACTAGACGTGGTCGCGGTGCCCTGGGCTTCCTCAGAGCATGATGGCTGGTTCTCTAGTGTGAGCATTCTGGGAGACACCTATGAGAAAGTCATAATGATGTAGTTGCATGAAGTCTTTCACTTCTGCTTACATTTGATTTTCTGGGACAATTGTGAAATCTCAGTTGGGTTCAAGGGAAGGAAAATAGGCTTTTCCTCGTGATAGTGGAGTGGCATGGTTCTGCAAGAGCAGATGGGACTGGTAATAATGCTGCGAACATTTTTGTAAAGTACAACGTGGATGTTTAGAAGTCCATACATTTTGAGACATTTTTGTAAATCTGTAAATACCTCGTAATTGGTACAGGTCAGTACCTAAGTTGATGTGGTTTTTCCACTCAGAACTGTTTATGTAGCTATTGGTGCTAAAATGTCCAGTGTCATTTAGATTTTTGATCTTTGTAACATGTTTTTGTCTTTAATATTCTGGACCTGCATGGCGGTGCAACTTCGTGTTCTTTTCTCTTTCCCAGAATACTTCTTGAATTTTTTGCCCAGTCCTTCTGTTTAACTTCAAAGAACTTTGTCTTGTTCACAAGTCAAGGCATCTTCAAAAATGCCTGGACATCTGCGTAGCTAGATTATCGGGTTCACTGGGCACATCAGCCCCAGCCCTCATCTTTGCCTCTTGTGTCTGTGTCCCAGAGTCATGGGCCTCACTAATGTTTGTTTGTTTGTTCTCTTCATCTTTTCCTTTTCAAAAACATATGGAACGCTTCACAAACTTGCTCGTTATCCTTGCGCAGGAGCCATGCGGATCTTCTCTGTATTATCCAGTTGTGGTGTCCGTGCTGCCAAAGCGAGCACTCACGAGTATTCTTCATCTAAAAACTATTTCCCGTCTTCTCTCAGGATGGGGCTAGATATTAACTCATCTGAAAATAGAAAACCAGCAGGCTTGCTTGTTATTTCAAATAAGTTCTACGATAAAGTGCACAGTACTAAAAAGCAGGTCTGATACATCTGTACTACAAGGTCAAAATAAAACAAATTGGTTCAGAATTATTGAGAGTAATTCAAGGATAGTACAAATATTTTCTCATGCTGATCCTATTATCTTAAATAACGTATGTTATATCTACATGTATATCACTTATATACCTCTAGATAAAAGTAAAATTTTAAGATAAAGATAAGAATGTCTTTGAAATAAACAAGCTCGTTAGAAAATATTTTTAACTTAATTTTTTAATCTATAATATAGTCATTTAGAGTAAAATTCAGAATGTGTAAAGGAGTATGAGGTAAAAAGTCACCCTGCAACTTTCATTTCCCTTGCAACTTAGTTCTTCTCATTGGTATCCAGAGTTGTTTGTTTGGCTGTGAATGTATAGAATTCATGCGAACATGAATAGCAGTCAAAATATATAGAGATTTCATGCATATGTAAAGAAATACATTCATGTAGTGTTTTATTCCCTCCTTTTTTGCACAAACGGTAACATGCCTTCCCCCCACACACAGCCACCCACTAAATGGTCTGGTTTGGAGAGTTTTCCATTCTGGTAACCTATAAAGCACTTCTTCATGGCTTTAGAATGTTTGGCTTATGCACATATATACAGTCCTGTGCAACACACGCTTCAGTTGTCCTGGCCACGAGACCCAGGTGACTGGAGGTGTCCCCTTGGAGACAGTCTCGAAAGTCAGGCTCCGGATGAGTGTAGAAGCTGCTTTCTGGGACTTAGCGCAGGCTGTAGAGAGGCAAGGGGAAAGTGCAGAGATGGCAGCCACCAGCCGTGGCCCCCGACAGCACCTTTGTCAGCCTCTGGAAGTGCACCAAACCTGGGACCTGCCCACATGCCGAAGCTCCTGCACAAGCAGACAGACCTCTTTCTTAGAAGACGGGGGTGGGGTGGTTTCTTTCTGCTGTCTGCACAGGGCCACAGGGATGGTAGTCTGCCAAGACCCGTGTCTGTGACCGTGGCCGTCCCACTGGACCCAGGAACTCCAGCTCCCCTGGCCCCCAGAGCCAGGCAGTCAGAGGGCATCTCCTGAGTAGCAGCCACAAAAACAGGGTGCACCAGACGTGAGCCCTTGAAAAGCTGTTTCTCAGTTTGCTATATATAGCCTTGGGGAGCTCGTGGACACAAGTCCCACTGGTTTTCACAGCTAGGTGACGAGGGGGCTCACCTTTCAGGGCTGGTCTTAAAAGCTGTGCCCAGTGTAGGGTTCAAACCCTTTGCTCCTCAGGGAGAAATTTTGGGTTTTGAGTTCCCTCCCCATTGTGGGTTGCCCCACCAAGGGGAGGATTTATGGCAAGATTGTAGCTCATCCTCTCCTGCCCACTTCAGTGTGTGCTTTTTCTTAGTCACCTGGTGGGTAGCTGTCACTCAGCTGGCTTTTAGGGCTTCTTTTGGAGGAGATTGTTCCGCACGTAGCTCGAAGATTCAGTGTGTCCAGGGTCTTCCTACATCACCCTCTTGAACTAAAACCCATATTATTATCTTACAGAAACAAACATGGTTTTCTGAATAAATCCCAAGTACATACTTCTGTACTTCTTTTTTCAGCAATCACTTGTTTTATGTGTGCATCTTCCTTTTTATATTGTAACATTTTTAGCAGCTCATCTGTACATTTATGTGTCCTTTAGAAGTTTTAGAAAATCATTCTAGACTTCCGATCATATTTGGTCACCCTCCACTTGAGTAAATTTTCTGGGTTAAATGTTACTCACCATTCTCTCTGTGAAAACATCAGTTGATATACCAGTGGAATGTGCAAAGTTGAATTGTATGTTTTCTAAAATATTTTTCTTTTCCATGAAAACCAAACATTGGGGATGGTTCATAATTTATCAATTTATATAATATTTTATTTGGTTATATAACTAGTGTTACCTGGTATAAATGTATCCCATCTATAACTTATGACCATTGTTAGTTAGAACAATTTAGGAATAATTTTACAAATTTACCCCTAAATTCTAATCTGATGTTTCTCTTTATCTTTAGCCTATACAGTAACCCAGGTGGGATGCCTCCTTATGCCTCTCAGGGTTTCCCATTTCTTCCTCCGTATCCCCCACAAGAAGCTAACAGGACTATCAGTTCTTTATCTGTTGCTGACACTGTTTCCTCATCAACGACAAGTTCCACAACATCCAAACCTGCTGCTCCTTCATTTGGCGTCCTTTCAAATCTGCCGTTACCTGTTCCTACCACAGACACTTCCGCACAGGTTGGTGTCTTCAGTTAGCTAAATTTGGTACCTTTGAGACATTAATTTAATTAACAAACACTTATTATATGTTTCCTTGTGCCAGCCACTAAGTTAGGCACAAAAGCTTATTTAATCACATTTTCAATTCAATTAACAAACTCAAAGTCACCAACACATAATGAAATAATTATAACTAAGGAACATCCAATAGAGTAGAAGACGTGGTCTGGAGTTTTGGTGAAGACACATTTAAAAGAATGGTCAGTGCCCCCAGGGACCAAGGTAGAACAAGAAGGGAAAATGTGAGACCTTGCCCAATGCAGATATTAGATGCTCAGTTAAAACGAGGTGGATGAAAGTGAGTGAATTTATGTTCTGATACATGGTAATGAATTTGCCAGAGTAATGAGTGGTTACATAAAGCATTGTAACCTCTGTGAAGAGGCAGCAGCGTTAACAAAGGCATGGGGCCATAAACTGGACCACGTGTTTGTGAAACTGCCTATAAAAATATCTCTGGTGTTCTGTCATGTAGGATTTAGCAAAGGCTAAAGAAATGATCTTATAGGAGAAGCAGATTGTAGAGTAGCAACAGCATACTGATTGATCAAGTGTCCCATTAGTTTAAAACATTGCGTGGTCCCTAATTAAGCTGGTAACTTGCCATGTGGGATGTTACTGAGGTGAAGACAGATATTTGGCCTTTAATATAAAAAGGGATTTAAAACCTTCATTTTTAACCCTTACTGAATATCACCCAACTTTAGTGTTTGTGATAATTTAGAATATAGACCCAAGTGGACATTGTTTTCTAAAATTATTCATCGTATTAATGAATATTATGCACAAACTACAGTTAGAAGCATAAACAAAATGACAGAGAACTTTTCTGGAGTCTTCACTTTTAAAGTCTGATACTTTTAAAGATTTTGTTTACTTTTAGAAAAAGAGGAAGGGAGAAAGAGGAGAGAAACTTCAATTGGTTGCTGTGCTCCCAACTCAGGACCTGGCCTGCAACCCAAGCATGTGCCCTGACGGTATTGAACTGGCAACCTTTTGGTTCGCAGGCCGGCACTGAATCCATGAGCCACACCAGCCAGGGCATGAGTCTTCAGTTTTAAAGTCATCTATATTTAAACAATGGATATGCTATTCCTTATCTACCCTGCTGTCCCATTGAGCTTAGTTTTAGAACTATTTACACTTTATCAACTTAGTGTTCTTTGATATGTAGTTCTTTTCATTTAAGAGAAATGTATTCATATATTTCAATGAAATCCACAGATAATTTGCCACACATGTCACAGATAGACTTGAGATTTGTATTACAGCCTGTACTGGCCCAAGAGACCGAACAGGGTACTCACATGACCCCTGCCCCCTGCACCCCAAAAAGCCAGGAACTCTCTATCTGTAAAGGTACACTGAAAAAAATACAGGAAAGAAAGCAGGCAGAGTAGAGTAAGAACAGTGTACGGTGTGAGGGTTAAGGTGTGATGACGAAAACAGAATCAGTCGGAAAGATGGCTGAAATTCAATACCATTTGAACTCTCTCTAGGTGAACCAGAATGGTTTCGGTTACAAGATGCCAGATGTCCCCGATACATTTCCAGAACTCTCAGAACTAAGGTAAAAAACCCGGAGAATAACATTGATATTCACTGTCTCTCTTATTTGTGAGTACAAGCCAGATCTTCCTGTTAATCAGTCAGTTTTATGTCTTACAGGTTGTATTTGTTGAGTGACTAGTATTTATCCAGGGACTTCTCTGGAGGCCGGGAATGCTGTAACAATTACCAGGATGACAGTGTCCTTTCTCTTGTGTGGCTTACAGTCTTGTGAAAGTTATTTCTTAGTACATTATCCCTGGAGATTTCAAAAAATATCTTGCCCTGCTTTAGACCTTTCCACTGTTCCATTAGTAGACAGATGTTTGTACATAGAAAAATGGATTAAAGTTCTCAAAGTAATAGCAAAGTGATTTTATACAGCCAAATTTTATTCAGTTTTATGGGAAATAAGTTTGTAGTATTCAAGTTTAAGGTACAATTTTTGTGGAACACTTCTTAGATGGTCCATGAAAAAAAAAAACTTGTTGTGTGGCCACTCAACTCTGGGAAACATTGCACCTTTTCAGTCCCCATTGGAAGTTCACAACACTCATAAAGCTCTTCTTAATGAGACTGCCAAATTCAATTTTTAAAAATTGGCAGTTCTTTTTGTCTTTTTAAAAATTATATTTTCCTGATTATTCTATTACAGTTGTCCCAATTGTCCCCCTTTTGGCCCTCCACCCAGCAGCCCCCACTCCCTCAGGCAGTCCCCACACCTTCATTCATGTCCGTTGGTCATTCGTATAAGTTCTTTGGCTGCTCCATTTCCTATACTGTACCTTACACCCCATGGCCATTGTGTAACTGCCTGTCTATACTGCTTAATCCCCTCACCTCTTCACCCATTCTCCCTCAAATCCCCCTCCCATCTGGCAACCATCAAAACTTTCTCCGTATCCATGATTCTGTCTCTGTTCTTCTTTGCTTAGTTTGTTTTTTTTAGATTAAATTGTTGATAAATAGGTATTTATTGCCATTTTATTGTTCATAGTTTTTATATTCTGTTTCTTAAATAAGTTCCTGTAGCATTTCATATAATAATGGTTTGGTGACAATGAACTCCTTTAGTCTTTCCTTGTCTGGGAAGCCCTTTATCTGCCAGCTCTGTGGCTCCATGTGGGGTGAGCTCAGAAAAACAACAGTGGCCTTTGCCTTCATTCTGTCTTGGAGAAAGCTGTCCCCATGATCTCATCTTGATGCCAGACACTTCAGTCCCTTCCTTGACACTGGTGCCTTGCAAGCTGCTGGCTTGGTGCTGGAGCTCACAGGGAGTGAGTCTGAGTAGGTCTGTGTGCAGGTTCTTTAAGAAGAACTACTTGGGACTCCAAACGTTTCTTCCGGCAACTCATGCCCGCTGGTTTTTACACCCAGAAGTTATGGGGACTTATTTCCTGAGACTGGAGCCCTGGGCTGTGGGGCCTGGTGTGGGGCTGGGACTCCTTGCTCCCAAGATATCCCTCCTGATTTTTATCTACCACACGGGGGTATGGCACCAAGCTGTTCCACGTCTCCTCTTCTCCTACCAGCCTGAATGGATGTGGTTTCTTTATTTCTGTAGTTGTCAGACTTACATTTAACTCAAGTTTTCATGATTCTGAGTGATGGTGGTTCTATAGTTTAGTTGTAATTTTTACGTGGTTGCGTGAGGCAATGAGCTTTGATTACTATGCTGCCATCTTTACCGAAAGTCTCTTTTTGACTTTGAAATACGTCTGGTCAGGGTTGTACAGCCAAATACCCATAAAAAATATTATAGTTTAAAAAAGAAGTTTAGCTTTATTTGACCCCATGTTTTACTGTTATTTTAAGGAAATAGTGACTTCTTATTTTCTGCTAATAGTCATAAATTAATGAATGTTTATGGTATATATGACATACATGTTAAGGGTTTATAGGCATTGTAATGCTTGCTACAACTCCATGAAATAGCTAGTATTACTGCTGTCACGTGATAAAGGATTCTTTTTTTTTCTTTCTTCCTTTTTTAAAAAACTACTATGAAAATGTCAAAAATACAAAAAGGTGAACCTCTTTGCATGACTTGCTTCATATACCCTTCTTCCAGCTTCACTTTTAGGAAGTATGGGTATGGGTCATGATTATTTTAAACCAAATATCAAATATGTCATTTTTACCCACAAGTTCTTCATTAAATTTCTTATACCAGATAAGGACTTTTTCTTGATCATAATCCAATCCAATCTACATCATAATCATACCTAACATAATTAATGATAATTCTTTAATATTAATCTTATTTCCTTGGGGTCTTAATAATCAAATCTTTTTGTTGGTAGTTTCTTTGAATCAGGATTCAGAACAAGGTGTACCTATTGCATTTGCATACTGTATCTCTAAGTTTCTTTGATGGTGTACCATTTTTTCCCATCTCTATACACACATCCCTACACACATTTATATACACATATACATAAACATAAATGCATTGATATAAATTGCACACATATTATTATGTATTTATTGAAGGATTGGTATTTTTCGTGTGGGATCTCCCATACCCTGTTTCTGCCTAATTGCATTCTTGTGGTACCATTGAAGGCGTTTCTCTGTTTCCCATATTCCCTTCTATTGGTGGCTACATCTACAGTTTTGGTTAGAGTTAGATGCAGTTTCATCAAACTGTGCTGTATGCCATAAACTTACACAATGTTACGTATCAGTTATCTCAGTAAAGCTGAAAAAAAGATTTAGGTTGAAATCTTTTGGCAAGTTTCCTAGCATTGTAATTAGTGTCTACTTCCTTGTGTATTACATAAGGCCACAGTGACGTCCAGTTGTCCTCTTTTTAGGGACATTAAGGTAGAACCAAGTTGACAGCCCCTGAAATCACGTGTAGCCAGTATTTCATCAAGGGTTGCAAACGCGACTTCCTACTGCCAGAATTCTATGAAGAGCTCTTCTAAGTCAGCTATTTAGTTTTACTGAAATGTAGCACAGGAAAGAGGAGATGAATGCTTGATTTTTTTTCCCCTCTGTTATCAGTTTTCACAATCAGGAGCTGATGCATGAGCAATCTCCAAAGGTTCTGATAGTCAAGGGTTTTTTGTTTGTTTGTTTTTATAGTTGTTCTTGTGTTACTAAGAACGCATACATTTTAAAGAGTATGTTTGATTGTTTCAGTCCATTGCTGTCATTATTCTTTTTGTAAAAGTCCTACCTTCAATCAATAGGAAACTCTTCAAGTTGGCTTCTGTATCTTTCTGGCAAAACAAAGTTCCCATGGGCTCACTATGAACATTTCTTTTCCCTGACCTGAAGTCAGCCATTTCTCTGAAAGCTACTGACTCTTGTTCAAAATAACAATATCCGCCAAGAGATGCCAGAATGACTCTTGCACTTTCTTTGGGAAATCAGTCCAGTAGAATGGTGCTCGGAGCAGCTGGCCGAAGTCAGAGCACGCTCTAAGGGGAAGAGAGTCTCAAAGAAAGGACGAGGAGACTTCAGAGGAGGAGGGTCTGAGGGAACAAGGTCTGATTTCACAGCCCGGAGCTTGCTGAGGCGGCTCACTGGAGTAGTTCCTCAGGCCCCCTGCTACGCACTGTGGGTCACTGTGTTGCCAATTTTCCTGCAGTTCGAAGACTGGTTTTAAGGGCACACTCTAAATTAAATCGGTGTAAATTCTCTACAGTCCTAGTTTTGGGGCTGTGCTTGTAGGAACTCAGTAAATGTTCACTGGAATCATTTATTCATTCACTCATTTATATGTTCAATAAATGTAAACTGAATGTCGAAAACCATCAGTACCAATATTATTACTGTGAATACCAAATGCAGGATAAGATTTTGATTATTTGTTTTTGTTTTTACACTTCTTTTGTCTTTAAGTTATACCACACCAGAGATGTATAGCCAAATACTATTTTTTAAAGTCTCTTCAAATAATATTTTTCAGGATGATTATGTAACTTAAGAGAAAAAAGTTTACTTTGAATTTTAGAGACTTTTTTCTTTAATCTTGATTTTTAATTATACATTGCTTTTATACGGACTTGCAGTCAAAACTAAAAGATATGTTTAGAAAAGTTTAGATTCCATTCTTACCCAACTGCCTCTTTAACCCTGTGGATACTGATTTTTGATTTGGTTTTAGCCTTCTAAGCTTAAATATGCAACACGTATACATGTCTTTTATTGTGACAGCCACATAGGCTAAACTTGGGAGGTTGAGCCCTGGCCAGTGTGGCTCATTTGGTTGGATTGTCATCCTGTAGACTGAAAGGCAGAGGTTTGATTCCTAGTTAGGGCACATATCCAGGTTCAGGCTGCGGGTTCAGTCCCCCATTGGGGCATATATAAGGGTCAACCAATTGATATTTCTCTCACATCGATGTTTCCTCTCTCTCTCTGTCTCCCCTCGTCCCCCTGCCCCCTCTATCACCACTCTCTCCCCCTTTATCTTCCTTCCTCTATAAAAGCAATGAAAAAATGACCTTGGGCAAGGACCTTGGGCAAGGAAAAAAGGTTTGGAGTTTGATATGGCTGGTTCATGCACCCTAGTCTTCATAGTCCCACAGGGATTTGACACTACATTCAGACTATTTTATGTTCCGTGATATTTTATTTATGTTTTTAAGGTTATAATTTGACTTGTGTGAATGCATACTGCAAAAATTATTTCGAACCCTATCAGCTAAAGAAAAGTGGAAAGTCATGGGTATTTATCATAATGCAGAAGAACGAGGTGACTGATGCTCACTAATACTTTTCTGCTCTGTTTCCAGTGTGTCACAGCTTACAGACATGAACGAGCAGGAGGAGATACTGCTGGAGCAGTTCCTGACTTTGCCTCAGCTGAAGCAAATCATTAGTGACAAGGACGACTTAGTAAAAAGTATTGAGGAGCTAGCAAGTACGTCTTCCCTTATTTCTTAAATGTCTTAAGAAAAATGTGATTTTTACCTAGAAATAAAACAGAAATTTATCTTACAGGAAAAAATTTGCTTTTGGAGCCCAGCTTGGAAGCCAAAAGGCAAACTGTTTTAGATAAGGTGAGTTCTCATTTTGAAGAAATTCATGTAATTTAAACACAGAAGAAAACAGCGTATTTATTTTCTCTTTCAGTATGAATTACTTACACAAATGAAATCCGCTTTTGAAAAGAAGATGCAGAGACAGCATGAACTTAGTGAGGTAAGGCTGGGCGGCTCTTCTCCTTTACTGTGAGCATTTTCAATCTGGAGGTGTGTCAGCCACGTTCTTACTCTCATCTTTATCAGAAAGCATTTATTAGGAGTCTGACTTTATAAGGCACGATGAGATTAAATGCTGATGAACAGCTCTCAGTTATGAGGCATTACAAGTCATTTGTGCTCATGTAAGAGCTTATTTGGTTCCAAAACAGAAAAGTGTTAAAAGCTCCTTAAATAACTTTTCAGGGAAAGTTATTATAAAGCTGGTTTAACTCTTGGAATAAAATGTAACAACAAAAAAACTTTAACTTTAGACTCACTTGTAAACTTTCTGTACAGATACCTTAGAAGGAAAGTGAGCAAATAGAAAAATACATAAATGTATAATTCACCACAAGCAGTAAATTTTGTGCTAGAAATCTGGTTTTATGAAAAATCAAAAGCATTTTTAAAACTTCACTCAGTTTTGAAAAACTAAATCTGTAAAAATGAAAGAGAATGTAGGACGTTATCTGTATGTCGTTATCAGTAACATAGTTAACAATATTCTATTTTCTTTAAATCGGCGTTTCTGGAAGGTAAATCCAATGTAATAAAATGTAAAGCAGAAATAAAACAACAAAAAATGATGGTAAAGGAGAATATAAATTTATAATGAATTTCAGATGTGGTCATTCTTTAGCATTAAATAATAGCTAACATTGAGCAATTATTATGTGTTTTGCACCGAACTAAGCAGTTGACATACTGTCCATTATTTCCCCGAAACCTCTGAGGTGCAGGTATTACTGTTTTTCTGTTTTACAGATAAACTGAGGAGAGGGATAATAAATAACTTCCCTGAGTCCTGATAAATAGAAAGTATCAGAGTCAGGAATCAAACCGTCCTCTCTCACTCTTAGCGGGAAACTCTGAGCGGGCTAACTGCAGCCCTCCTAGACACACATTTGAGCTTAGTAGATACTGAAGAAGCTTTTCACAACAGTCGGCATCATGCCTTGTCCATACCCTTAGTACAGTTAGGAAACTTTGCCAAATAGCTTAAAAGAAGACTTGAGTAAATGAAGCAACATGTAATATTCATGGGCTGGAAGCTTTAATATTATAAAGATTTCATTCTCTCCAAAATAACCTAAAAATTTAATATGCTTACAGTAAAAAATCCCAAGAGTATTTTTTAAAATTTTTGACTGATTTATTCAAAAGTGTATTGGAAACACTGAGTGAGTAAACATAGTCAGGAGAGCTTGAGCAGAAAGAGACAGTAAGGACGACCTCCCTTTCCCAGTGTCAAAGTACGCTGTAAAACGGCGTCGTTTAAACAGAGTAGTTTTGTGGGAAGGGAGAAATAGTTCTGTGGAACAGACTCGTGGGTATATGTGAAATTAGAAACAACTGAGGATTTAGTAAATGTAATTGGCCATCCGTTTAGGGAAAAGATTTCTACATCATACCGTCACAGTAACATATGCTAGGGGGTGTCCAGCCTGTGACCTGCAGGCCACGTGCAGCCCAACAAAAAACCTTCAGGTTACTTAACACTTCTTTTTTGCATCAGTTTTCATTAGTGTTTGTGTATTGAATGTGTGGCCCAAGACGGCTCTTCCATTGTGGCCCAGAAACACCAAAAGGTTGGACACCTCTACTAGAGTATTTAACTAGAAACCATACAATTATGAAAGACAACTGTCTCCTAGGATTTGTTTTAAAGATTTATGTAGGAAAAACCCTTTGTAGACATGATGTAACAGGCAGGAGCATAAAAGAAAGAACTGATGCATTTAAAAGTTTCTGTAAATTTAAAACTTGTTATATTGAAGATCATAAAATCAAAACTGAAAAAAAGAGAACACTTCTCACGTATATGACAAATATTAATGCCAATGGTTCATAAATATCCCTTACAAATAGGCAAAAGAACAGGAAGCTCACAAAAGGAGAAATATGAATGTCCAGTAAGTGTTTTGATATAACAGTTATTCTGCCTCCTGGACCACTTACATAAAAATTGCTTGAAGTGATTCTTGAAATGTTTAAAAAAAAAAAAAAAAAAACATGGTTCCTAAGCTCTTCTCTGGATGTTCGCAGATGAGGAATCTTCTATACTGTGAAGTGTGGAAACCACTTCACCAGACTCCTGATGCCGGGAGTCCAGGAACCTGTCCTGCTTTATTCCCCCACGACACCCAGTACCTGGTGCAGTGCTTGACATGTAGTGGGTGCTCAATAAATAGTATAATGAACAAGTAAATGTAAGCATTTAAAAAGATGCTCAACCTTCTGATAATAATAAGCAAATTACAGCATCTGTGTGAGCCAAACTTGTAAAGATAGACAGCTGTTGTTGGCAAGAGCGTTACGAAAACGGTGCCTTCTCGTACATTCCTGTGCATGATGTATGATGATGAGTTTAATACCTCACACCCACGAAGGCGACTGGTATTAAAGATAAATTTAGTTCCTGTATTTAGTTTCTGGATTCACTTTAACTTTTGCACGAGGTAAGGTAGGGGTTCAGCTTCATTCTGCATGTGGAAACCCAGTTTATCCACTATCAGTAGTTTCAACTCCTGGTTCAGCAGGCTGCCCTTCCCCGCCGAATGGTCTTGGCACACATTATGAAAATACTCGGCCGTGTATCTGAACAGCTGTTGCTTCGTCTTTCCAGTTTTTTATGTCCTCTTCAATTTCTTTGAGCAGTGTTTTGTAGTTTTCACCTCTTCGGCTGAATTCAATCCCATGGTTTTTGTCATAGTTTGTTCAGCCCACATTCAAGGGGCAGAAGATTACCTGAGGGCAGAGAATATCAGGCGTTGGGGTTCGTTGGGGACTGCCCTAGCGGCTGCCTGCCACAGTGATCTGAACACTGAATTCCGAGGGAGGACAGTGATTACCCAGCTTCTGTCATCGAACAGTTTGCAGCCTGTCGGTCGGGTTCTCGTGTGTCGGGCACCCACCTGTATCCCAAGGCAGAGGGCCTGGCGGTGGTGGGTCGCCTCAGAAGGAGCCCGTGTGGAACACACAGTGAATTGCTTCTCCCTGCCTCTGCCTCGTTCTTCCTCTCTGAGGGCTTTTCCTGGTCGTCATAAACTAACACAGCACCTGTTTGTTTGTTTGTTTCAGAGCTGTAGTGCCAGTGCCCTGCAGGCAAGACTAAAAGTGGCTGCACACGAAGCTGAGGAAGAATCTGATAACATTGCTGAAGATTTCTTGGAGGGGAAAACTGAAGTAGATGATTTTCTGAGTAGCTTCATGGAAAAGAGAACAGTATGTAACACTCTTCAGTTGAGGACAAATGGCAGCATAATATCAACTTAAGTATATTCATGAGTAAAGCAATGTTAGCACGTTACTGAGCTGCAGTTTTGAGTGCCATGAAAGGAAACTGAAGCGCCTCTACTGAGAATGATAGCTGTATCCTACTGTCACTTTAAATCTGCTTGTTGTGAGCACACAAGCAGGTAAATCAAATAATAGTTCTGTTTCAGAAACGCGGCAGTGTCTGTGTCGTTCTGTAGTAAAGGGCGTGAATCAGCGCAAGTGTGGTCTTAATAGTTCTAGTGTGCTCCTGAACACCCTGTTTCGCAAGTTACTTTGAGAGAGAATACGCTATAGAGATTAATTTTTTTAATATTATTAAGAATATTCTGGAATAGTTTCTGTCTGATGATTATTTCCATTATATTTAAATAAAAATCAAAAAGTCTATTTAGCAATATTGTGCCTTTTGATGGAGTTCTACATATTTACCTAATTCCTCTGAAACCTCACCTTGTAGCCCTGGCCAGCGTGGCTGAGTTGGTTAGAGGAGAGTCCTTTAACTGACAGTTTGTCGGTTCAGTTGCTTTCTCTCTTACCATGAGAGAAAGTGGAAGTTCAGGGACATTAACAACTATGGTTGCAGCATTAGTGTCAGTGGCATTGATATTTCATCTGCTGTTCTTCAGTACCATACAGCTGTACCTAGGAGTTTTTATTTGTTAACTTCCCTGGTTAACAATGTTAGGATTTATTTTCGTATCTTTAAAACACAGATATTTGATATTACATAGTCAGAACTAATATAAAGCATCAGTTTGTTTTATATTCTGGAAGTTTATAGGTGAAGGTTATTTGCCAGAATTCATTTTTAGTTCTTAAATTCTGAACTGCCTTAAACATTCAAAACTTAAGTGTAAATAGGTTAAAAGAGTCTTACTTAGAATTCTTTCATAATGTAGCAAGTAGGAGGCAAATTGTTGGAGAAGTGACTGGTATTTGAAATGATTTGTGTCCTAGATTTGCCACTGCAGGAGAGCCAAGGAAGAGAAGCTTCAGCAGGTGGTGGCGATGCGCAGCCAGTCCCGCGCCCCGTTGTAGGTGAGTCGGGTTCCAGACGGTGCGCGTCTCAAGGCTGCTGTGCGGCCGCCCTTCGATTGAACCACAGGAGCCTGCTCCACCAGCTCTAAGTGTAATGTTGTCGTTACAGCTCTTACACTGTGTAACATGTAGCCTATTTTCCCTTATGTATTAAGCATAATGGTAGATGATAAGCATATAGCCAGTAGAAACCTTTTGGATATTTTCTTGGCTTAAATGAAATGTTTTTTGCAACATCGATAGCTATTTGTGTATTGTAAACTATAATTATTCCTTTCTCTCAGCTAGTTCGTGGCACATACCGTGTCCTCAGTAGTCTTCTTGGTCATTTCTTCCTTTAAAATGAACTTCCCGTCTGTCTCTCTTCCGTCTCACACCAGGACCATTCCAGCAACGCCCTTGCCAGTGCCCTGACCTCGGCGTTTCTCCTCCTCGCACAGGACTGGCAGGCTCGGCTACCTGCAGCGGCGCTGGACGCTTTGGTTTCTCTGCCCTAGAACCTGTGCCGGGCCCCTACCGACAGCAGCAGCAGCACCATCACCATCACCATCTTTTTCTCTCTGATTCTAAAGTCTTCTGTAATCTGACACGCACTCGAGATTATCCATTTTAATTTCCCATTTTTTCCCTTACGTTGTCTCACGTGTCACGTTCTTTTGTCTACACCAGGTTTCTGTTCATGGTTTTTCTTGATCTCCAGATAGCCTTCCCTCCCCGCCATCTGCCTCGTTCAGGGAGTGATTCGGCTGTAAGAACTAATTCCCACCCCAACGAGTTTTAAGTAAAAAGCTGTTACTGGGTAACACTGGGGTACAGAACCGAGCCAAATACGAGGAAGTGAAGCTGAGCCGCCTGAGAGAGAAAACACGACTGGAGGCCACAGCAGTCAGGGCTGCCTCGCTCTCACACCCTTTCCAAGACCCTTTCCAAGACGGCTGGTTTCTCAGTTCTGCATCTGCCTTTTCCTCGTCAGGGAGCCACACTGCATAGGCTTCAGCCATCGCTGCCCACAGCCTGATCTTAACAGTTCAGGCAGCCAGTGGGGACCGACAAGGGGCTCACCGCAAGTCCCTGGGCGGGCACCGGCCCAGGCTGGGGTTGTCCGTCCTGACTCAGCAGTTTGGCGTGGAGATTGGTGTCATGTGGTCCTCTGCCCACTCGACTGGGCCGAAGGAGTGGACTTCAAGAAGGGAGCGCAAGAACGTCCCTAAAGGGGGAGCAGACCACAGGGAAGGAAATGACAGGCATTTCTGTCTCCAGTTCGCCTGCCCCCCTCATTCTTGTGTTCGAGATGAGTGCCAACATTGAATTGTTTTACATCTTACTTCACAAATCATGCTGTCAGTGCCTGAGGGCGCGGGTTGATTTGCAGTACTCAGTGTGTGTCTCTCACAGGTCGAGGAGAAAGCGGGCACTGAGTAATTGCTCGTTTGTACGAACATGCTGGAGTCCTTTCCCCACCTCTTTCCCCTCCTGGTCAAGCTACCTTTTCATACGTCAGTCTTAGTGGGAAGAGGATGGAAAGTAATGCAAATTTATTGTCTTAAATTAACTCTTAGGGTTTTTTTGAATTTTCTTTTCTTTCCAGATTTTCCTGAAAACATGAACTGCCAAGAGAGGAATGGGACACATAACTGAGCACATTTGTATTTACAATTTGCAAATTGGCATCCATCATAGCAGCCGAATTCGTAGATGTGCACTATGTAGATTGTATACAGAACTGAGACTGATTTTGTACAGATCAGAATGATTGCTATGATCTTGACTCTGAGAAATTTTTCTGCACTATTTGCACTAAAAATGTTTATTTATTATGGATAAATCCTATCATATTTAAGTTTCACTGCTGTTCCTCTCTTATTATTGATTAAATAATTCTGCATGTAATTTAGCTAGTTTTCATATTTTATAAAATTACTTCATTTAAATTTGTATTTTTAATTTGAACCTGCCTCATTTCTTTATCAAAAACGGTCTGTTTCCTCTCAACTTTTTATGAAAAAAAATCACTTTTCAGACTGGAGACTCTTTATTTTTTCTCATTCTTTCTGGATAACCAAACTTTCAAAACAATATCTTTTAGATATTCCTAGTGTCAGTAAACATTAAACCTGCCAATGTGCCATCTCAAGAAAGTAACTTTTAATACATACAATAAATCAAAAGAATAAACCAGCTGCTTTTATATCTTGTTTTATTTTTAAAATTAAAGATGCATTTAAGAAGCAATACAGGCAAATAAATATTTCACCTACTAGGAAAAAAATTGCCATTCACTTAAATTAATCCAACATAAACTTTCATGCTAATTTTTTAATATAAAGTATGCAATGTGGTTGGATAAGGATAGGCTGTCTAAATTACTAATGTCAAATTTAAAAGTCATCTTTGTTAATGAATAGTTAATCTGGACCTAAAAAAAAAAAATCGGTGAAATTTTCTGACCTTTATTGTGTTACCTTTTCATAAGAAAAAAGCTATACTAATAAATGAAATTAATATTCAACATTTAGAAAGTTAGGTTTTAATTAGTTAAATTTTCCATTTATCTTCTGCTGTGTTCAGCACTTTGCTTCTGTTCCGTATTAGAGTGAACATATTTGATGGGTAGCTGAGAAAGGCTAAGTAAGGAGAAAATGTTGAGCTGTATATCTGAGGCTTGGTAAAGTAGTGTTTAAGTCACAGAGCAACCTAGCATGTCCCTTTGTTTAACTTTCATCCCGATGTGATCGCCATTCCACACAGCAGCGCACAGCACAGTTTCATCTTCATTTCTCTGTTCACCTATAACATGTTTTTGGCAATAGAGCTTCAGGAAAAATGAAATTATTTTCTTAGACTTGAAGTATACTGAATACTTGGTCTGTGCTTATGTAGGGCAAGTGTTCACATGGAGTATAAAGGTGTACTTTGGGTAAAGAAGTTCTCTTTAATTGCCTGTCTTCCTCACACTGTGCTAAGGGGGTGCCGTTTGATCCTCAAAATGACCAGAGGAAGGTGTAATAACCACTCCGGATTTCTATTTTTTTTTAAATAAAAGATTTTATCTATTTATTTTTAGAGAGAGAGGAAGGGAAGGAGAAAGAGAGGGAGAGAAATACCAATGTGTGGTTGCCTCTTGCATGTCCCTTTTTGAGGACCTGGCCACAACCTAGGCCATGGGCCCTGATTGGGAATTGAACCGGCAATGCTCGGTTCCCAGCCTGTGCTCAATCCACTGAGCCACGCCAGCCAGGGCCTACTCTGGGTTTCTAGATGAGTGAGGTAAGTGTTTCAAGTGTGTGGCAGAGTCTTCTGGGTACTCAGGAACTTTCCTTACCGCACCAGCCCGCAGAGCGTCAGCCTTCCCTGCAGTCACAGCAGTGCACAGAGGACACGGCAGACCTGACCTTTTGCAGACAGGTAGCTTTCCTAAAAACCAGGGAGATCCTAGAACAAGACACCAGAAGCCCAGAGCCATTCTGAAAGGACATCAATGCATTTATTTGATCTACTAATTTTATTAAGTACCTTCTTCAATGAGGCAAGTATATGTAGTATTGTGGAAATAGTATATAACTAGGTTTAAGTGCTTTATCTTCCCCTCGGCAAAAAAAAAAAAAAAAAATTTATATAGTCTCTTCAATCACATAAGTAATTTTTTTCAATGTTTTGTCTTTTAAACTTGAACTATTTCAGTTTTATTCTGTACTGGTTAACATAGTTTGGTTTCTCCTTCCAAAATTAATTGTTAACATAGTTTGGTTTCTCCTTCCAAAATTAATTGATTGGATAACCTCCGTACAACCCAGTTAAGAAGAGGAGTTTGATTGTCACTGTCTGCCTTTGACAGACACATCAGTTCAGATACAGGTTATGTCGGTCACCCAGGATGAAAAAGGTCTGCATTTGAATATGTCTGCGTGAATTTTGGTTCCGTTATTACAACAGGAATTCAGGGGCTTTTCTTATAATTTTATATCTATATTATTTTCTTGTAGTGGCCATGTTGGAGAAGCCAGAGAAGGGGGAATGCCTGACAAGGCAGAGATTCTGGTTTTACTTTAACATGTAATGAAAGGCTAGATGATGGAAGTCGGAATGGTGGAAATTTAGGAGTTACTAGATTATTCCGAGTGGAGATTGTCATGGGTAGACATGTAAGGGCTAACATATCAAAGTAGGAGAAAGTTCTCTAAATGAAATACTTAAATGAGATATATTTCAAAGTTGGAATATTTCCTAGGAATAAACTAGGAAATTCATATTGGAATAGAGGTAAGTTTGTAATTTATATACTTAAATTAAAGGACAGCTCAGATTAATTTTTAAGGAAAAAAACTAATTGTGTGCTTTTAAAGAATAGAAATGTGTGTCAGAGTTTTCCTTCTCTTCACCTTTTGTATTCTAAAAATGTTCCTTTATTGATTGCTGGATTATGATCAAAATTCTTACCTACTTCATATCGCTAAATTTACCTGAATGTAATGAAATACTAAGTCACTTGAGCTCTAATATTACTAGTTAAGTAATTTGCCTTGGTTAGTTTTACATTGGTTTATTCCCCATGTTTCAAACTGACAGCCCTAAGTGAAACACTTCCTGGTTGGTGTTTGATTGAAAACAAGAATGTACTATTAGAGATTTTAGTCTTGTCAAATTGGCTCTGTTCTTTCAAGTCCCAGTGAAAGCACAGCAAAGTTTAACAAGCAATAAATGTAACCTTTTATATAAATCTCAGTATTAGGTTTACTCCTAATAGGCAGTCTAAATGACTGTATATGTAAATTATGTTTTGTAAGATGTTTGAAAGTCTGAAAAACAGTTTATGTGTCTGATGTGAAAAACATCACATTAAAGAATTAAATTTTAAAATATCAAATATTTATCCTTTTTATTTTTCAAAATAAATGCATAGTTCTGTTGGTAGATTTATGGTGTCATTCTTTAAAAATGTATTATTATGTATTTACTTTTGTAGATGAACACTGCCAAATGGGAGAAATTAAAGTCAGTCCTCAGTATTAGGCAAAGAGGCTTCTAGGAGTTGATAACTACAGGAAACACAGGAAGTTAGCTATGTTTTGATAATGCAAAAGCCATTACCACTGCATCCTAAGTATTTATCATTCACAAGGTGTCCCCTACTCCATACAATGTACTGCAGAAAAGGAATAAACATTCCCTGGACTTCATTTGGAACTGCTCAGTAGAGCAAGCTCAAATTTTGAATTCTAAAACAATTATACTTGCTTTATTTACATGCACAGAGTATTTTATATTAGAAGTTTCTAACATACTGAAGTTCTATTTTTTAAGTATAATGAACATAATTACAATTACTCTGTTATTTCATATATATATACACACACACTGCTACATTCCCTCCAAATCTTTCATACTAAAGATTTCAGCAGGGAGAGGACCAAAAAAAATTTGTTTTCAGCATTGTAACTCTCCTGCCCTTTCATTTTCCCCAATTTTATTGAGACATAATTCACATACATCACTGTATAACTTTAAGGTACACACAGCCTAATAGTTTGAGTTACATATATTATGATTACTGCATTGTTTGTTTATCATCCATCATCTCATAGATACAATAAAAAGAGAAAATAAAAAAAGAAGATTGCTTCTTTTGTGATAAGAATTCTTAGGATTTACTCTGTTAACAATTTCCATATATATCATACAGCAACGTTCGCCATAGTCCCCATGCTGTGTATCACATCCCTAGTACTTAACTTATCTTGTAACTGGGAGTTGGTGCCATTTGGCCACCTTTCTCCAATTCCTTTTCCCCCAACCCCCACCTCTGCTAACCACAAATTTGCAGGGGTGGGGGTTCCTTTTAAATTCATATCTGAGGTCATATAATATTTAGTGTTTGTCTTTCTCTGATACATTTCATTTAGCACAGTGTACTCAAGGTCCACCCACACTGTCACAAAGGGCATTATTTCCTCATTTTTGTGTCTGAGTAGTATTTCATTGTGTGTGTGTGTGTGTGTATACTTATAAAATACACTATTGCTTTATCCTTCTGTCTGTCGATGGACACTGAGGTTTTTTCCACGTCTTGGATATTGTAAGTAAAGCTACTGTGAACATGGGGTGCTGCAGGTATCTTTTTCAGTTCAGTGTTTTTGTTTCCTTAGAATATGTACCCAGGATGGAGCTGCGGGATCATATAGATCCAGCATCTCAATGTCTAATTTTTAATTTTTTGAGGATTCTAGTTTTAGTATTTTGAAGATTCTCCATACTGCGTTTCCGTAGTGGCTACACCAGTTTCTGTTCTCATCAGTAGTGCGCAGGGTTCTCTCTTCTCCACATTCTTGCTAACATTTACTTTGTGTCTTTTCGATGATCCCTGTCCTAACAGATGTGCATTGGTATCGTATGTATCAATAGTTTTGATTTGCATTTCCCTAACGTCTAGTGATGTTGAGCATCATTTCATGTAACTGTTAGCCTTTCACATATCTTACTTGGAAAAATGGCTATTAAGGGTTTTGCCCATTTTTTAATTAGATTACTTGTTTTTTTTGCTATTGAATAGTATGAGTTTAGTATGTATTTTGGATATTAACTTATGGCTTACATACATTTTTCCCCATTCTGTAGGTTGTCTTTTGCTCTGCAGAAGCTTTTCGGTTTGATGTAGCCCCACTTGTTAATTTTTGCTTTTGTTGCTAATGTTTTAGATGTCATATCCAAAGAATCATTGCCAAGACTAATGTCAGGGAGCCTCTTTTCTGTGATTTTGTGCCAGTACCATACTGTTTGGATTACTATAGCTTTATGGTAAAGCTTAAAATCAGAAAGTGATTCAGAACAAGTGTGATGCCTCCTTTGTTCTTTCTCAGGATCACTCTGGCAATTTGGGGCCTCTTGTGGTTCTACATAAGTTTTAGATTGTTTTTCCTACTATAAAAAATGTAATTGAAGTCTCTTGATAGAGATTGCATTGAATCTCCAGGCGCCTTTGGTAATATGGACATTTTAACAATATTTCTTTCAGTCCATGAATATTTATTTGTAATTTGTATTGTCTTTAATTTCTTTCATCAGTGTACTTCAGTTTCAGAGAAAAAGATCTTTAGTGTCCTTGGTTAAGTTTATCTCTAAGTATTTATTTTGATGCAGTTGTAAATGCGATTCTTTTTCTTTTTCAGCTAAGTCTTTGATAGTGTATAGCAATGCTACTGATTTTTCTATGTTAATTTTGTGTCCTGCAGTTTTACTGAATTAGGTGTAACGGTTTTGGGGAGTTTTTTTTGTTTTGGTTTTTTTTTTTGGTTGAGTTGTCAGTGTTTTTTCTATGTATAAAATTGAGTCATCTGCAAATAGAGACAGTTTTCCTTTTTCTCAATTTTGATGGCTTTTATTACTTTTCTTGTGTGAATGCTCTGTGGAGAATTCCAGTACTACGGTTGACTATAAGTGAGTTTGAGAACTCTTGTCTTATTTTTCATCTTCAAGGAAAAGCTTTAACCCTCTCACTCTTGAGTGTAGTGGCTGTGGGCTTATCATAAGGCCATTGTTGTGTTGTGGTACATCCCTTCTATACCTACTTTGCTAAGAGTTTTTAATCGTGGGCGGATGTTGAATTTTGTCAAATGCTTTTTTTGTGTCTTTGAGATGCTATGATTTTTTTGTTTTATTTGACTAAGTGACATATCATATTGACTGATTTGTGTATGAACCATCCTTGCATCCCAGATATAAATCCCACTTGATCGTGGTGAATGAATCTTGTGCCCTGCTGAACTGCGTTTACTAGTACTTTATTAAGAATTTTTGCATCTATCATTTGCATTTTGAACAATCATTAAAATAAAATTGGGGAAAAAAAAGCCAATTCTCCCTTTTTAGAAGATGTGGTACTTGTATCTCATAGAAATCTGAATTAAGATTGTAACCTAACTGCACAGATTAAATATATTTATTATGTATCGAAAATTTAAAAAAAAGAATTTTTGCATCTATATTCATCAGGGATATTGGTGTGTAGTTTTGTTTTGTTTTGTTTTCTAGTAGTGTCTTTCTCTGTCTCTGGTATCAGGATAAGGCCTCATGAAATTTGATAGTGTTTGATAGTGTTCTTCCTCTTTAATTTTTTTGGAAGACTGAGAGGGATTGGCATTAATTTTTCATTAAATGTTTGCTAAAAATTCACCACTGGAGCCATCTGGTTCTGGGCTTATCACCATTTACTAGTAATTATTCTGTTCAGACTTTCTGTTTCTTCACTTAGTCTTGGTAGCTTGAATGTTCCTAAAACTTTTCCCATTTCTTCCAGGTGGCTCAGTTTATTGGCATGCGGTTTGGACGCAAGCCAACCCGTACCCCAAGTTCAGTGGCTGAACTGGACCACTGACTTGGCTCTGAGAGCAGTCAGCTGTGCCTGCACACCTCTCAGCTCAAGAGTTGCTGGATAACACAAATTCCAGCTGTTCTCACCCGCCCTTCTTGTCAGATGGGGCCAAGGGCCTGCTCTCTGCAGTGGGCAGGGCTGTCTTACTGGCTCCTACCTGGGCAAGACTGGTAGGGACCATCGCAGGCAACTCCAGAATTTTCCCAAACAGACTTCGTGGTCAGGAGGGACCAGGAGCCTTGATCTGCAGCAGGTGGGGGTAGGGCTTAGCTCTTGTACCCAGGCAGGTATAGACCAGCCCCTGGGGCAAAACCCCTCTGGGAGCCGGAATTCCCCCATCACGCTGTGCCATTGACCTGGCCCAGTGGAGCACAGCTGCTGGTTGAGACTGCCTCGGGCTCTGAAGGCAGAATTCTCCAAGACCCAGGTGCTGATCACTGGAAGCCCCTCCCCACCTCCGTCTGAATCAGACTCCAGCAGTGCAGCCCAGATTCCCCTGTGATCCCCGTGGGGCCAACCAGAGCAGGGGTCCCCACTAACAACCCACCAGACCAGGGAGGTTGGATGTTGCCCCTGGACACTCCGTTCCCACTGGAGGGACTGGGGGCTCAGGGGAGACCTCAGCGTGGGGCTGTGCCAGCCGTGGGGAGGGGCAGCGCGGTCAGCATGCAGCCGCGGCTCTTACCCTTCTGGTGTCGTCCTCTTGGTCTCTGCGGTGCAGGGGGTGCCTCAGCCTCAGCCTCAGCCGCACTCTCGAGCTCTGGGACTCTCAGAGGTACCTGCTTGTAAATAGTTGTTCTCCTGAAGGGGGTGGAGTCAGGAATGACCTATGTTGCCATCTCGAGGACATCATTCCTCTCTGCCTTCTCTTTATTTTGTTCCTGCTTCAGCAAAATTTAATATATTATCCTATTTTTAAAGTTTACACATTCAAAATACTGATGTTGATTGCACCTAATAATTGAAAACTGTACAGCATGAATGTTATTTTTCTCTGTCCAACAAGGTAATTTTTCTCCACTAAGTTTTTTCAGATCAAAAATGTAAATCACCCAGGAAAGTCCCATTTTGTATCAACAGACGGGAATGATTCTGCTTCAAACATGCATTTCAGTAAAACACAAAAAGTTTTCAGAACTAATTCAGCAGTCAGTGGTCATGAGATGTAACAGTGATATCTAAACCATATGAATCAGTTACAATTTCTGGAATAATAGGTGACAGAACTGGTTCAGGGAAATGACAGCCAGATGCTCTGGACCTGATGGGATCTCCCTCCTTAAAATGCTACTTGTTTACATTGTTCCCCATCAGGGGTCAGGCTGGTGGTCCGGCGACACTGGTGAGTGGTCTCTGGAACGGTAATAAAGGCTTGTTAACAACAGCTAATATGATGTGAATTCATATTTAAGAACCAGAGAGTAAATGTTGCTTCTATTTTATTAGGTATCAGCCCCATCTTAGAGGAAAAGGTGAGTTATAAGTTTTAGCATTTTTAAATGGTGAGGAAGAGAGTAAGAGATTCCAGAAAAAGGCAACAAAATTATAACAATTCAAACTATATTTGAATTGGAAAAGTTACAGCAATCATGAAACCTGGAAGATAAGCAGTTTACAAAACTCCTCAGTAACAGAAATATATCTATTAACCAAAAAAGGGTACATCTCAACAATGTCTTCTGTTACTGGAAACATTTCCGACGGAGGAAGGAAGATAACATCAGATGTTTCAGGAAACAAACCACGAGTCAGGAAGTGAACTAGGGGGAGATTGCCGATGGTCACAGGAGTGTGGGCAAGGGGTCAGAGCACTTGTTGAGCTGAGCAGACGCATGCGGTGAAGGCAGGTTTGTGTTGATGACCTCTGCTGTAGAGGTCATCGCTCTGCAGTGAGTGCAGCTTTCATAGTCCAGAATGATTTTTAAAAGGGGATAATTTCCTACTATGGCTACTTCCTGTTCTTCAACATCTAAAGAAACTAAATTGGACTCCCCCCATTTTCATTTGCTATATTTTCTACTTCTCGATGACATGAATCCTTGCTCGTTATTTTTCACCTTCAATTGCACCGTTCCCTTATTTTTGGAAAGTGTCTTTTGCATGTCCTTTGTTTTGGAACTGCAGACAGAGGCCTCAAGCCGTGAGAAACACGGCCTCGTCAGAATCGCGGTCCTTGCCACTGTCCTCGCTGGGAGCGCACTCGCCGCCGCTGGGCGACCGGCAGCTCAGGTCCTCCACCCCGGACTCCTGGTCGCTGTTGGCTGACAGGTCCGGGTCGGAGCTCTTCAAGTTGTCCTGGGTGAGAATCAGAGCGGAGTCCTCGTCGCCCTGCGAAGGGCTCCTGGACGGAAAGGATTTCGCGTTCCCGCTGTAGTCCTGGGGGGTGTTCGCGGTGCTGTGGTCGGAGGTGGAGAACCCAGAGTGTTTGCTGGCTTCACGCGGCTCGCTCTTCACGCTGGCGCGGTTTAACTGGACTTTCTGGATCTTCTCCAGCCTCTAAAAGGGAGATCACAATGTCAGGGGGAAATCATCAAGAATGTATCTTTTTTACATGTGCATGCCTTACTACTGATTACTGTCCAGTTGGATATGATGTTAAGAACATGAGATTTAGATGGAATTGGGTTCCATTGTGAATTTTATGATCTTGGACAAAATAATTCGTTTCTGTGAAGCTTGTTTTCTTCCTCTCTAAGGATGGTAAAACCTGCCTTAGCATAGGTTTTCTGTAAAATGCAAAAACGATAACATAGGTAAAGCGTCTGGTAATCAGTAATCATCCTCCTTTCTATACCTACATGGCTTACGTAGTGGTTTTCATCCTGTGAACTCAAAATCCATATTTTTAAAATCAGGAATAAGGTGGTATTTCATATTTTAAACTGAGATATAAGTCACCATAAAACTCACTGTTTTTAAAGTGTGCAAGATTTTTAGTATATTCACGGGGTTATACAACAATTCACCACTATCTAATTCCAAAAGGTTTTAAGAAAAAAAAAAAACAAAAAACATTAGCAATCCCCCCCACAGTCCCTGGCAGTCTCTTGCCTACTTTCTGTCTTCATGAATGTACCTAGACTGGATGTTTCATATAAGTGGAATCAAACAACATGTGGCCTTTTGTGTCTGGTTCTTCACTTAGCTTATGTTATGTGCAAAATACTGTGCTGGGCAATGTGAGGAACAGGTACAGAGGGGCCGAGTTCATGTAATGCAGGAATTTGGAAGAGGCCACAATTACTCCAGAGGGTGGAGCGCCGGGGGAAGAGATCAGAGTCAGCCTCAGGGAGGAAGGAGGCTCTGACAGGCCTGAAGGCACTCAACTTGGGTGTGCTGGTGCTGGTTGGAGCGTTCTAGCTGGAGGGACAGTGAGAAGAAAAGGGGAGCAAGGCTGTGCACGAGAAGGAGAGAATGGTTAGTTGGGAGCAAGGGGAGCAGTGGAGAATAAAGTAAGAGGCAGGTTAGACCAGAGTGGGAGCATCTCACATGCCAGGCTGAGGAGGCATTTCGTCTTTGTTACAAGGGAAAAAGAGTGAGAGGCTTTTATTACAGCACTTCTAGATAGTTGGGTTTTTTCATTAGTATTTTAACACAAAGGATACTGGAATAGATAGTAGAATTCTCAGTTTTTCATGAAGCTTGGATATCTTTAGGAAGAATAAATAAAACTGGCCCTTCAATGGCATGAGTGGACTTTAAATGGCAAAGCTTTTATCTGGGCTCTGGAATGCTAAAGACCTAACTAGTGCCTCCTGCTGGGTCTCTCTGTTCTTTAATTCAGGATCTCCCAGCCCTGGTGACAAGTCATGGCTGTGGCACTCGAAACATTCTCCATCAGAATCTTGAGGCTTAAAGCCCAGGCATCTGGATTTTTTATATTGTTATATAATAATCCTTAAAAGTGAAGAATAAATTTTTACTACAAGAATATATATCTGATTTTGGCCTTCACTTTGAATACCATAACTTTCATGAATTCTCCGGAAAAAATTTAGCACTCCCGAGTATCTAACAAAAGAATCCCTACCTGCTGTTGGAACAGCCGGGTCTGACATGCATCCGGGACTGCTTAGGTTTGGGCTTCAGGCGCCCAGGGGCTCGCCTGGTGGGGCTGTGTTTCTGGTTACCCACCGGCTGAAAACAGGAGTGGTCTTGGGTGCTCCAGCTCACACACCCTGAGTCCCGGCAGGCTTCCACGGAGCAGGGACCACCAAGAAACGAGCACAGAAAATAGAAGTAGATGAACGAGAACAAGTGGGTCTTACTTCTTCCAGGGCCTCTAGCTCTTCCTCCAGCTGCTGGCTCTCCTCCTTCACGGCCAGGAGGTAGTCCGTGACCGACTGGCGCGGCTGCAGCCCCTTCTCGAAGCGGTTGTACATCCCACTCCAGAACCTGGGGGTGGGGGAGGGCGCCATGATGCCACCGTGTGAGGCACTGTGTGTCACGTGTTGGGGCTTCTCATGTGGCTTTAATTCCTCGGCCCCACGGCCCTGGAGGTACCCAAATGCCCCTTCCAGGCTTAAAAAAGCCACCGACTTAAGGTAGTAATTGCATGTTGATGTCTTCTTGGGTTAACAGACTTCTTTTGGGGAGAGCAAATTCATGAATTTGTATACATGGTGCTGAATCAGAAGGCCTGTAATTTTCTAAGACGGAAGTACTTCATGTTACTAGTTTTTTTTTTTCCTATTTTTTTATTTTTAAAAAAATGGCTCTTTGTTTTGAAGAAAACTTGTTAATTAATAATTGTATTAACACAATCTTTAAGCTGCAAAAGGAATCTTATATTTGAAGATTTTAGTTTGTTTTTATCACAGCCACCAAAAATTAATATTTGCATTTGCAATGAGTCCTCCCTTTTCTGTCCTACACAATAATACAAACTGGAATGCAAATGAGAATAAAGAGTATTATCATAGGGATATTCCTAGATCCACACTTCACTTAGAAAAGTGCTTTGAGGGCAGAGATAGAATCATTCATCAGTCTATCCAAGAACAGTGTTTGATCCTCAAAAACATAGTTGTTGGCTGGCTACTAATAAGAAATTAATTACAGGACAATTGTTTGCAGTATATCAACAGCTTTCAAAACTGCTATTTTACACAAAACACGGAGGCATTTTTTTTAGTATGATGGAATTAACATTTCACTATAAAATTCTGGAGAAATGATTAACTTGAGATCATTAAAAACAAAAACAAATCAAGGAATAAAATCTATAGAGGAAGAAAAGCCTTCAAATGTGTGTTGGGCGTAAGGAGGGAGGAGGAATGTGGTTCCTCAGTTTATTCTGTAAGTTTTTGTGTGGACTCCAGAGTCATGCTTCTGCATCACACAAGCCCAGAGCAGAAGGCAAAGCATGCAATATAACATACATGCCGTGTTCACACCGAGTAGAATCCGTAGGGTACCACCCTCCTCTCCTCATCCCAATACATACAGTCTTACGTAACTCATTTTCACGGGGAAATAGCTCCACCCAGACTTGATTCAGCAGAGAAAAGGAGTAAACCAGGCCGTGACCACTAAACCTGTAAGTTCACATTCACTCACAAGACACTGGCTCTACTCAGTCTGTCTTTCCTTCCCTCCTTTCTCCCTCCGCCCCACTCTCTGTCACTCTTAAGTTGGAACCGACATTTTAAGACATCATTATTACAGAACATCACTTGTAAGCTAATTCCCTACTTAGGGGGAAAGTCAAGGGAGAGAAGACATCAGGTCAGATACTTATCATCCTCCTCTGGTGTAGCCCAGAGTTTCATACACTCTGGCCTCCAGTAGGAGTCAGTGCTGGGATCTAAGGTCACGACCACAGCTGGCGGGGTCCCAGGGCCTTACATACTTGTACGTGAAGTTGCATGGTGCTGCAGGGAGGCGAAGGACTCCCTGGGCCTGGCTGTGGTCGGCTCTGAAGAGGGGGTTTGCGTAGTCGGCCCGGTTCTTCCACAGGTGAGCCCACAGAGAGTACGTTCTTTCTTGAATCCTGTGGCAAAGAAAGTAGGCCTGAAAAGGACCCGTTTTGTTTCTTAGAATACATGATATTAAAGCTGGAAAGGGACCAGTAATTGTCATTTGAACACACTGGTGTGTGAGTCTTCACGGTGTAGCAGAAGAACACGGACTTAGGCTCCTCCGAGCTCTGCGATGGCTTCAGCACGATGCTGCTTCCTCCATGTGTGTAAAAGAAAACTGCTGTGTCATATTGTTTCTATGCCCAAATAGTCATTAAACTTTGTTTGCCAGGTACTATTTAAGTGCTTCGTATGTTTTCTCGTTTGATCCTCACTGAATTCCTGCGAGATGTGCTGTTTTCAAGGTCAGGAAAGTGAGGCTGCGGGAGATTGAACAGTTTCCCAAAGTCCCATAGCTACTGGGTGGAGGAGCTGGGATTCAAACCCATGCCAGCACTGTTAGATTGCTATCTAGGAGAACGGGTGAGCTTGAAGGATGCCCTCTGCTACTTTTAAATCATTTCCATTTATCAGTAATCATAAATGAAGTTACCCAGAGTAAACAGACTACTATCCACTAGGGAAAGTCATTTTCTCTCTTTTCAGACATTATAAAACTAGTGGAGTCCATTTTATTTCAACTGACCATTTCCAACAGTAAATGTGACATTATAGACCACGGTTAAAAATCATCTTCATTTTATGAAAACTTCAAAACTTTCTTCACTTGCAGTTCATAAGTCACTTGGCTGTTTTTAAGTTTTTTATTTTATCTTAGAGTCCACATTTCATCTATGTTTCCCCTCTAGACAAAGGCAATGAAGTTTTAATCTGAATAAAAGTGGGACTTGAGTTTTAAATTTGCTTTCCCAGTTATATTTACAATTCTTACAAGAATATGCATATGTCCACTAAAGACAGCTTTTTCCTTTTAAATGCAAAAGTCACTTTCTTTGACTCAAGAAGTTCCAATATCACAGTGTCAGGTCTACCGGCCTGTGTACAGATGCCAGGGAGAAACGGGCGGGGTGGGGGGATGAACTGGTACCTGTCTCTATTGGTTGATTCGTTTATGCAGTGGTGTCAGGAAAAAGAAAAGAACTTTAATCTGTCCGTCTAGGTGTGTGGCTAAAATAGTCTTCAAAATGGTGAAAGGCCATCTGAAGTCCCCAGTCACAAAATTATTTTAGAAAGAAATTAAATGGCAGAACACTCACTTGAGTTCTCGTCTCTCCTTTTGGCTGTTACACAGGAAGTTTCCAAACTGGCAGGAGTAGATGTGGTGCTGGATGTGCACCAGGAACCGCTCGTTGAACTCAAAGGCACAGGGGAACTGTCCCATTAACTGCCAGACACACTCAATGAACTGGTCGATCACCGGAGAGATCTCCTTGGGATCCCCGTCAAGGTTGCCATATCTATAAAATAAAGTATTAGAAAACCTTTATGCCCTGTTTGTTTTTAAATTAGAAAGCTATAAATGCAAAACAATCATAAAATAACCCTAGTCCCTAAGTCAATCTGATAAATCCAAAATGCAAAGATTTGGAAAAATAACTTTTAAAATTCCAATTTCAAGAGAAACTTCGCAGCGAAGGTTTGAGTACAGAAGGGACATGTCCATGTTGTAGCTGCGAAAGGAAGTGTTGGTGCTGGACATGAAGTTAAAGGAAACCTTCTGCGGAGAAAGAGCATTCTTTAATTCAAACCTTAAAAGCATATTAGAACTTTGGAAATACGAGTGAGTCTTCCACTTTAGTTTAGTTGGCGTCTCGTGGGAGAATGTGAAGAAACACCAAAGCAACTTCAGAGCTTTTTGCTTGTGCATTTCTTGGGGTGTTTTCCCCCACCCCAAGGATAAGTAAGAAAGACAACTTGAAGAATTGTGGTTTCCCAAGTTTTGAGGAATATTTCTATTTCTAGAACAGTGTTAAACTTGTCATGTAATTTATTTCCAGGTGACCGCAGATTGTAATACACCTTTAAATCTCTCATATCTTTGTTTTTCAAAAGTATATGAGAGGATCTTGAAAAACTACTTTCAAGAGAATCAGAATTTAAGTGAAGACTGCCTAGTCCCGTACACTATTGTATGGATTTTAGAAAGAGTACAAAAGGGTACCTTAGGTGCCATCAAGTATACAATAACACAGAACCTCATCTCAAACGACAATCAGCTGGAAGAACAGAAAGAGCCAGGGTGGGTTTAGGAGCTTTTCCAGAGTGGAGACATGAGAAGTGTCTCACAGGTCTCGGTTCTACTCACCTGACAAAGGGTAGCTGTAAAAAGGAGTGCCTGTTATGCTCCTGCCTCATAAAACAGTCGTCCAACTAGCCCTCAGCCACTCCCACATTCCTTCTCTCTATACGTCCTTCATCTCGGAGATTCTAACCGCCTAGCAGACATAGTAGCACCCCAAATCTGAAAATAACTGATCTTGAGAAGGTTACTCAGTTGTCTGGGGGTTTTAATTCTCTCATTTGTAAAATAGAAGCATTGTGCTTTCCTGAAAAAGGGATTATAAAACTAGAATTCCACAAAAGCACAGGATTGATTCTAAATACAAAAACTGCGAAAACAGACATGGGCAATTCTGTAAACTTCAAGTTGATTTCAGGAGAACACAATAAAATGGTCAAAAATATCTATCAAAATATCTAAAGTTTTAGCATGCTGCCTAAATTTCAGCACCAAACGACTCGAGTGCACCAGCTACAACACTGAACATGTAGAGACCGGAGAGCACCAGAACACAAGTGGGGCGTTTCATCAACACCGAGGAAATGATGCTGGTGTCTCCAAAGACTAGCTTCGGTTAGTGAGAGCCTGGGAGACGGCCAGGCAAGGAGTTCGGCTCGTTACCTGCATACACTTGTACACTTCCTAACTACCTTTGCTATAACCCGGGGGGCTGGGAGGCAGTGCTCGGAGGGGACAGATGCCCAAGGTCCAAACAGCTAGTACATGCCACAGACCGGAACTGGAGCTGGATCTGTCTGGCTCCAGAGCCCCAGCCACTCATATGTCAGCTCTGACACAAATGCCTCAGGACACCCCAACATGACTCCCTCTGTGGCAGATCAAAGGAAGCTGTTCCACAGGCATCTCACAACTGGCAGCTTCAAGTGAATGTTTGCGCTTCAAAAGTGGAGTGATTTAGCAACTTTTTTAACATTAATTCTTACCACGATTACTCAGAACTTCGTTTATCTGTGATGCAACATAGACACCAAAATTTTAACTTTCTGAGTAAGACATGCAAAGACACTTTTTAAAAATGAAACTATTTCCCCCAATTAACTGAGAACAGATTTTTTTTAATCCTCAACTTTCAAAACAATAGATTTTTAAAATATTTACCTGTGATTAAACTTATGACCAAAGGAAATCCAGTCCTTTTCAATTAATACCTACATAAGAAAGAATATAAATATCATGGAAGGAAGCAGAGCAGGAAAAATAAGAGACCACAACCAATGATGCTGAGGAATTCCGAGGTCCTTGGAGCAGAGGTCACTCTCCTCGGGTAACCTCACTGCTTATCCACCAGTACAGACATGTCTACAGGAACAGGAAGGTTGGCGTTCATCCACAGGAAGAATGGGAATGGGTGTACGCAAATGTTAACTACACCCACTGGTGCCTCCTCTGAGGCCCCATTCTTACACAGCTCACTTCATGGCAGGATGGGCATTATCGGTCTCACTTCACAGAAGGGGAAACTGAATGGGTTAGATCCTGCTTACATCCTCACCCAAGATCACACTACTGGGAAGTGGTTTCCACCGTATAATCTGGCTCTACACCGAAGCCTGTCTCTTGACCAGCACATCACACTGTCCCAGTATAATATCCAATACCAACCTTTGTACAAGAAACAACTAGGAATTCTTTTGGTGAACTTAAGAAGAATTATAAATTGATAATGGTATATTAGGGGTTTCAGCCTACTTTGGAGTTAGGAGTGACAGGGGTTTATCATTTCAAATTGCCTTGATTAAAAAAACAAACAAACACAGAAACCCATCAATGTCACCAATGCTCTTAACTGGCCAGAGGTTTCCCCTTAAAAAAGTAGGGCCTGGCTGAAGTTTGCCCTTGACCACTCGCAAATTCAGGGGGGCAGAATCTGAAAGAGCCAGTGGTGGTAAAAGACAGTGTGTGCAGGAGACAGGCCCCGTGGTGGCTGAGTGACTCTGAATCCCTCCACCGTCCAGATGTGAATGAAGGGATCCAGCCCTCCTAACCTCCGCCCAAGGAAGGCCTGAAACAGGAGCGGCCTCTGAAGTCTCTGCTGCCGCAGGTCGTGGGCAGTTCTTGGACACCTTCGAAAAGGGAAAGCTCAAGAGGACCCCTGCCTCTTCGCTCTTGTGCCCCAGTGCCAGCTGGGGCTAGCTGATAAAGAAGGTCTTCCCGCAGATACCCCACCCGGCACATCTACCGTCAGGATCCGCCCCCAGCATGGATTCGGGACCCACTGAAGCACTTCCCACCAAACCGTGGTCCAAGAGGCAGGAACCAGGGGTCTCTCAGTTGCTGGGAGTCCCTGCAGTCACTTTAAGAAAACTGTTCGGCTTGGCCCCAGCTTCGCCACCCAGACAACTACGCAAATACTCTGCAGGGGAAGCAGCGCACTACAGTTTGATATCTGAAAGGCGTGAGAGCGAAGAGGATGTACTCATAATTCCAGCAAAGACCACAAAAACACCGAAAATTTCAGTATCGTCATCCAGCATTGTTAAGACTGCTTAAAGCATAAGAGCAGTGAAAACAGGTTTCCCTCTCAGGGAGTTTTCTGCATACTCAATATAGAAAGTTTTGCTGGCAAATTTTTTTTTTGGAAAAGTTTCCTATATTCACATCAAACTTGAAATGCCTACGATCAAATGCTGTGTAAAACTCACTGTTTACAAACCACTGAATAGATTTTATATTTGCCCCCAAATTCACATTTAATAGCACTGGTTTTTATTGGTTCTGACACCTCAGAAATGCACCCCTTCACTCCAAGCCTGTGCCAGTTTTTCCCCTTTAATTCGTGTTGTTGAACTAAGAGAAAAATAATGCTGATGAGAAAAAAAGCAAGTTGCCGATGGCTGCGAAGGGACAGGCCGGTGGCCTCCAGCGCCTGCGGGGGGAAGTGGCCCCCCCAGCCGCACTCACCATAAAGCCCTTCAGGGTCCGGTAGTGTGGGTCCAGCAGGAGGCTGGCCACTGAGCACACCTGTGCAGTCCGGTCCCAGCCGTCGGAACAGTGGACAAGCACGCTTGCCCCCTCCTCTGCCACGGCCTGAAAGACAGGACCCGCACAGAGTCAGCATGGAACAGCGACAAACACGAAACATTTCATCAGAACTAGGTCTGTGCTGTGCCTGCAGAGACCAGAAGACGTGTGTCCACCTAATGAGGGCAGAGTCAAGGAGTGTTTCTGGGCTGGTAGCTAAAGCTTTCCTTCCCACATCCGGAAGCCACCACTGTCACCACCTCAACTAAGCAAATGCACTACGTCATGTGCCCTCGCTGTGCAGACGTGTCTCCGTGACGCGTCTCCTGGCCCACCTTCAGCCCCTCACCTCCTCTCTGGGTCCCCGCCTGAAGCCTTTCCACTACTGAAATTCTGGGTCTACTACTGGCCTCAGCCACTGTCAAAAACAAAAGACAAAAATCATAAATTGTGAAAGTGCAACTAGAGATAAAAAGGATTAAGGGCCAGGTGATGGTCCGAGGTTAGGGAAAGAGGGAAAAAAACAAAGATGAACAATAGCAGCAAGTGCCTGCTAAGAAAAGAATTTCTAGTCGCTGTCGCAAATGCACACGCAAAATTTCAGCTGAGTGTCTTGACAGGAGACACGTCAGGAAACGGAGATTTTGCCAGAGCGCTTGCCACTACCTGAACGTCTACTGTCACTCATTTTCCACCTCCCACACCAGAAAGTGAGCTCTGTGAGAGAGGAGGCCGGCTTATCGGACACTGCATCCTCAGCACCTAGAAAAGTGTGGGGGACTAAATAAACATGTGTTGAATAAATTAATCATCTAATAAAGGAGTGTACACCACGTCATCAGAAAAGACATAGTTGTCTTTAGGTATTAAAGCTAAGGGGAATTGATAATAAAAATAAAAACCACCAAGCAACCAAATAGACAATGCATCCAAAAGCAGTTTATATGAAAGGAAAGTTGCAGCAAGATTCCTCCTCTGGCAAAAGGGAACCTGCCTCCCAGGTTCTGGCATGTGACTTTCCTTGTGCCACCGTTCAAAAGGAGGATTGTTCACTAAGACTGAAGCCTCAGGCTTCCATCACTGGAGTGACTCATGTCTGCATATACTCTCCCACAGAAATTTCTTTCCTCCATCTAGGGCCAAGCCTAACTGCAGAGAATGTTCTGTAAATATTTTACCACTTGCCCGCTGTGCTGACATACTACCAACTGAGCACCGGCCTCTCGTTTGCAAAATCCCACCTTCTGAGGGCAAACTTGATGAAGGTCTGCAACATACTCCCCACGCTGTGCGGCACCAACGGGGAGGAGATGGGATCTCCACTCCGAAGTCAGAGCGTGCTGGCGGGTCTGCTCCTCCCCATGTTTTCCCCACAATCACGTACCTTGGCGATGAAGATTCCTGCATCCATGATGGCTTTAATGTGCCTTAACCAGCCAGAGTTCTCCAGTCCCCAAAGGAAGTCACTCATGGAGGGAGATTTGAGTTCGCACACTGCAAGAGAAATCATGAGAGCCCAATAAAGACAACCTCATTTTACCTGTGATCCTCGCTGCAGGTGGTCTGTTAATGATTTCTTCACTGTAGTATTTTCTGGAAGACTTACATCTGGACAAGTGCCCAAGTTTACGACACTTGATTCTATTCAACCATTTCAAGTAAGGCTCCTGTGCTCTTTGGTTGTGGGGATTGCTGCATCTGCTTAGGTGTGTTACATTTGTAAAGTTTAAACCCCAGTATTAATGAAAGTCACCGATGGTTACCATGGTGATGATCCAGCAGAGAAGGTCTATTAACCCATTCAGTACCACAAATGGGCTACTAAGGAGCGTGGTGGGCTGAGAGTGCCGTGGAGGGAAACAGCCACACAACTGACTCCAGCGCTTTCCCGACCAGAATGACCACGCAGCCACTGGAGTTCGGGGTTACCGTGAAAACACAAGACCGTCCTAGAAGCCTGAAATGGAAATGCTCGAACTCCTCTCGCCAACGACTCCCACCCGGTGGAAGTCAAGTATGTGAGCTCGAAAATGAGACGGTGGGCTTCGGAACTGCTTCTGGAGCCTCAAGTTAGGGGCTTTCTTTTCAACAGAAAACGAAGAGAACCCAGATTCCTGAAGATTTCTGTGTTTCTACAGCTAAGGCAGGTGTTTAAACACCTGTGTAACAGTAACAAGAAATGTAATCTCAGAGGCTTATCTTTTAGTTACCATAAAGCATGAAAAAGCTTTAGAACTAGTGTTCAGACTACATACCACAAACAGTACATTCCAAATATATGTTTATGAATTTTATACCTATGAAGCCCTTTGAGGAATCTTATAAACCAGCCAATTAAAGTTCCATAGAATTCTGTGTAAGTGTATTTTATTGCCCTCTGAGACGCAGGAAGTAGGGACTCATTTCCCACCCCCAACCCTGTCGGCAATTAAAAATCATACGTCTTAAGCCCTCTTCCAACTCTGAACTCCCAGAATTAACTTGGCTAACCCTTCCAAGCTTTGTGCATTGGGAGTACGTAGTACACATTAGTGACCATACTTAGCCTATCAGATGCCCTTCCCTAAAATATGCAGATAACAGGGTTCATGCATACTTCCTGTAATGCAGTAGCCACCCCCAAAAAGGGCAAGTACTAAATTCTGAGTCACAGATGACAGCAGTGATGATGAAGGAAATGACACCAACATTCCCAGCACAAGGCGGCACTTAAAAAACCACATTAAGAATGTGTCTAGGCAAGATTCCAAACTCTTCCCTCCAAACGCCTGCCCTGAGCGGGAAGCACAGCTCAGCGCCCAGTGGAGAGTCGGATAATGGAGTTGTCTCTGGCATAGCTCTGGCTCACAGCACTGTCCCTTTGTCTGAGGTGACAGTGCTACCCCTCCCACCATAACCAGCGGGCAAGTCCTGTCAATATCTGGTAAAGAACAAGCCAACCAGCACAGGGAAGGATGCTTGGCTGCAGCCCAATGACAAGCAGACAGCCTGATGGGCAGACTCTACTGCTCTATTGCTCAGCCCTGTGCGTGCCCAAGGCACTCAGCAGCAGGCGGAGTGTTTCCAAGAAACCAATTAAACACATAAAAAAATTAAACAATAATGGAACAGCCACTCAGACTGGCCACAATTGCTTCAGATGAAAGAAAAAAGAAAGAGAAAGCAGAAAGGAATGGAAAGAAAGAAAAAGACATTACTAATAAATTCCATGTTTCCATGCTGTCTTGCTGCTCAAGTTTGTTAACACTCCCAAGCAGGCTACCATCCCTTCATTATTTAGGCACTAGCTGTGTGAGCTCGGACAAGTTACTTAGCCTCTTTGTGCCTCAGTTTCTTCAGCTGTAAAATGGGGATAATAAAAGCTCCCATATCAAAGGGTGATTTTATATGCTAGCCCTCATTACTATTGGTATCTTCAAATAATTTTCTGTTGTTTTTATATGTATTAAATTTATTAGACTATATCATACCATACAGCCTTTGGCAACTTGATTTTTTTCATTCAAGGTTTTGTTTTTGAGACATCTGTATGATGTAATTGCATCCATTTAACAACCGTGTAATAGTTCTCTCCAGGAACATAGATTACTGGCCATACCTCTACTGCCAGGAGTTGTTTCCGCTTCTTCAATATTTACAAACAGGGTGACAAAAACCATGTGTCTACAATGTCCTGTGGCAAATCTCCCTGTACACGCACTTCTGTCACTGAAATGGGCTGGCTCATAGGGTCCCTGCGTCTTCGCCTCTGCCCACTGTCAGCTGCTTGCCAAAGGGGCTGCCCCGGTTCACATCCGCCCCAGCAGCACGGGCAAGTCCCTTCCCCCCACAGCCTACCTAACACTTGGTATCACTGACGCTTTCAGTTTTTCCCTTCTTATTTCTCTGAGGATATTCGTGCCAGTTTGGGATTTGTTTTCCTTTCTTCTACTCTCTGAATGAATCTGTTATTCTCAAGACTCCTTATGTTTGCTTGTTTGTGCTCATGCATAGATGTGTTTTTTGTCTTCCATGGTGGGCTTTCCTCAAGTTTCTGCTCATCTGTGTGCTCTCATAGGTGAGTATGAGGCACTAGCAGGTGGCTGAAGGTGCTGCGTGCACAAACAGGCTTTCTTAGACTGGGGGGTGGGGAATTTGGCCAGTCTCACCCCCAGGTCCGCAAGTCTTTTCTCCTGAAAGGCTGGAGGACCCAGGGAGGGGTCTCCCCAACCCCCAGCTCTGTAGGACTAGATGCCAGTGTCTTCAGAGCAGAGTTGGGAGGGGAACCATGGGTCTCATTCTTCCTGCACAGACGTTTACTTCTTTATTTAAACCCTCCTCGTGGGCTGGTAGTCCCTGTCCGCCTCTTTAAGCTTCGCTGGTGTCACTGAGCCCAGAGCCTCTCGTCATCCTTTCCAGAAACTTCATCACTCTCTTCTCCTGTAAGCGTGGGGGAAGAGCCTCCATGAGGCAGTGCAGGTGGGGAGGAGGTTGGAATCCAAGGGACACTCAGCCAGGCATCCCACTCAGAGCACCTGCTACCTCTTGCGCCAGATCTTGCCGCAGCCCTGCAGGTCCACTGGGCGTGCATTGGGCTTTCTCACCTGTCCTCATGTGTCAGCTCTTGTCACCTGCTGGCTAGTTCTTAGTTAATGCTCATCCACCTATTCCCGGCTTTAAATTTCTCTGTTGCAGGAACCTCTTTTCCCATTCTCTTGCACTTTCGTGTTTTGGCTTTTTTTTTTTTACCACTTTATTACCATTGTGGTGGGGGGCAGGGGGATGCATCAGCATGTCACTGAAACAGAGACAAGAGATCAGGTCTGGGTACTGTGCAAGGCAGGAGTGGGAACAGAGACCTCCTGCATCAAACTGAGCCTCTTAACCGAAGGCACTCATGGCTTCTCGCCCGGGGCACGCGCTCCGGAGTTGGGTCCTGCAGCACTCACAGTCCAGCTCTGCCCCTGCCCAACACCGCAACCCTGGCCAGGTCCTGTGCCCCAATTTCCTCCAGGGTCAAATGGGGATAAAGCACCTTCCTCCAACAGTTGCTGAGGGATGAAATGAGATGACACATATAAACTGTGCTGGCACAGAGCAGGCTCAAAAATGGTCACTCAACCTCACATTTTATGATTTGACCTTCCAGTACGCGGTATCTGTCCCGAGGCAGGAAGTGTCAGACTCACTCAAACCTGTGAAAGCTGAGGCGCTGGGAGGTCAAAACACACGGCAACCATGGGCCGGGCCGGAGAGCACAAGTCTTCTGATAGATAAGGCTACCACTCCTCGGCAACGCCGACGGGCTTAACTAGAAGTGACAAGAAAATTTAAAGAGTGCTTACCAGATGCCAGACACTCTTCCCAGTGCTATATATATAACATCTTTTCTTCTTTTTTTCTTGGAGAAACATCAGTATGTGGTTGCCTCTCATGCACCCCCTACTGGGGACCTGGCCCGAAACCCAGGCATGTGTCCTTCCTAGGAATCAAACTGACAACCCTCTGGTTCGCAGGCTGGCACTCAGTCCACCAAATCACACCAGCCAGGGCTCATATATAATATCGTTTTAATCCACCTAACAATCACACGAAGAAGGTGCTATTATTCTCCTCATGGTGTAAAAGCAGAAACCAATGCGAAGAAAAGCAGCCAGTACGAGGCCACACCTGACCGGCAGCGAGGCCGGGGTTCAGTCCGGCTCCGGAGTGCGTGCTGCTCAGCGACGCCTCTTCGGCTCATCTGTGTCGTTTTCGTGACTCACATGTGGGCCCATCCAAACGCTCCCTGCTCCCCGGCTCGGCCAGCTTCAAGGTGATGCGTTTTATTGCTTTATCACTCGGAACTGCACAACCCGCGGAGCACCTGAAATGTGGTAAGTCTGAACTGAGATAAAGCACACCTCAAATTTCAGACTCAGCATGAAAAAAACAGAATGTAGAATGTCTCACTGATAGTTTTTTTTTTAAGTGCTGATTACACATTGGAGCCATATAATTTGGATATACAGGGTTAAATACAATGTACTATTAATTCACCCATTTCTTTGGACTTTATTTAATGTGGCCACTAGGAAATTTAAAATTACCAATGGTGCCTGCACTTGTGAGTTCCATAATTCTATGGGATGGCCCAATGTTGATTGCTCCAGGAAGACCAACCGGTTGAGTTTTCAGACCTTGGGGCACACATCCCCCTACCCTCTCGGGCACCCTGGAATACTGTGTCACAAGATGGAAGGTGTGGGAAAGGGCGCACTTGTCTTTTGTAAGGTGGCGAGGGGTCGATTGGGAAGGGGAGGGGGCCAAGGATGGCAGGCTCCTGGACTGAGGCGCATGCTCAGGCAGGTTGCCAGTTCCAGGGAGGAATTGACACAGCAGTTGGTGCTCCCGCAGTAGGTTCCCAAAAGTCTGTGGAGCCAGGTCTGCCTCGGCTCTGCCCCTGAGCTCAGGGCGAGTGCACCCAGCCTGAAGACAGACCTCAGAATCTACCAGCCCCAGTAACCACTATGCAACCCAGGACTTCCCAGCTGCTGTTGATCTACAGCCCAGCAGTACCGCAGGGACCCTCTGAGGGGCAGGCTCACCCCTGCCTGTGCACACAGCCCAGTGGGAGGCCTGCGAAATTCCAGCACCTTCTGTGAGCTCTGGCCACTCCCTGGGTGCCTGCTGTTTGGTCTTTAGTGTAACCCTAGGCCATGACCCAAAGTCCTGGACTTAATCCTAAAGTACACACATTCCACCACGTACAGTCCAGGACTCCACTGACTCCTTCCAGCCCTCCACGGAGAACGCTCTCTTGCAAACAGCCTTTTTTCACTAAATACACCAAACTTTCCAGTTGTTATGGTAGGGCTTGGGGTGAGTTGGCATTCTCCTTTATTTCAAAAAAGACCAGGGAGCCGGAGGGATAGCTTGGCATCTACACTCTTAGCTCAGCCCAAGAACGAATGATCCGGTTCACCTTTTCTTCCCCACAAGGCAGGGAAAGGACAGCAAGTTATAAATAAAGACACCACAGGCTTGCTGCCTAGCCTGGAGGTGGGCCGGGCCAAAGGCAGAACAGGAACAATGGCTCAGGGAACAGGCCCCGAGATGTCCCCCCGCCAGGGACCGTGTTCCAGTGCTCGTGTGGCAAGGGACAAGCCCTGCGGCCCGTGGGCTCCGCCCCTGTCCTCCCACACTGGGAGTGGCTCCATGTGCACCCTGTCTGCTTTCAGGAACACAAACACTGTGGACACGAAGTACCAGAACCTCCCTTCCCAAGTTTCCAAGCCAGGCAGCCACAGAGGGTGCCCCCACCCCAGTAGGTCTGGATCGCAGTGTGAAGAGCAAACTAATCTACAGATGACTGACACACAGGGGCAGACGGGGGCACCCCAGGGACTGGAACAGTTAGTGCTCAAGTGTTTCCATATAAAACTGGCGGGTTTGTTTGGATAAACTCGGGATAAGGCAGAAATACTGATGTGTTCACTCCTGTTGCCAAACCCGAACCAATATTTACAAACGGTTTTGCTGAACCAAGTGCGTTTCGGCGGATGGACATCAGAGGCTGTGCCGCGGGTGCAGAGAGCTGAGCTAACCACCCAGGGACTGAATGCCCAGGCCCGACAGCACTGGTTTTACAGAACAGCACGACTTATCCCTTGAATATATATATATAAACATCACTAAAATATATATAAATATAACTATGGAAACTGAGGAAATGTAAAATTTACTTGGCAGAAATAAACCTCAGGTGGTCCTCCTTAGGCATTTCCTGTACCCATGTCACTCCTTCCTGTGTGGGTGTTGAGTGGGCAACAGAGGGGTGCAGAGACCATCTCTGTTTGAACCCTGGGGGTTCTTTGGGGTCTTCCTTGACCCCCAAGCACTGAAATTGAAATATACAAGGCCCTCCCTTCATTCCCAGACTGGATGTCCAGCTGACCTCTGCTGTGGGAAGATTTGTCCCTTCCACATTTGGGAATCAAGCCCCATGAAATGGTCTACAAAGAACTGATCACATGATAATATCCCTTCAGTGAACATCCTAGCAGGCAAACCATTCAAAGAGCACTTAGTCACGGCCCGAACAGTGGAGATGCTTGGTGGTCAAGCCTGTTTCCCGCCCTCCAACCTGGCCCACCTCGGAGACAGAGAAAAGTACTCTGAGCCCATGGTAAATGGTGTTCAGTCGGTTAACGTTAGTGGTCCTCTGCCCCCACGCCTCCACAGAGGACTGCCCCCTAACAGGAGACTCCCATATGTCAGCTGCTCCACAGGGCCCCTGCGAGGCTGGTGGCCACTCTTCACAACAGTACCACTTTGTTCAGAATGCTATTTTCTGTCATCTCTGCACAATAATGCCACGAAGGCCGTTTTTGTAAAACCTTGCTTTCTAATTTTAAAGCATTTGATGATAACGTAAGATGGTGAGGGGCACTAGGCCCAAATTCTGTGTACTCCCATCTGCAGTAGATACAACCATCTCAATGCATACAGGAGGGAAGGGTGCAGACGTGGGTGGCCCGGCCAGCACATGGTGACAGCAGTCTGGCTCCCCTGCCTCCAATGTCCCTATTAGTGTCAGTGCGAATGGAGCCAGTACACCGAGCAAGGTGGGGGAACACGAACTCACTCGAAGGCAGCAGGGCTTCAGGAACGATGAAGTCTGAACAGGAAACTTAAAGCAAGCAAAAAGAGGACGTCTAGACTGGGAGAAAGTGTTGAGAGTCCAGGGAGTCTGGTGGACACAAAACATCTGTGGCAGCCACTGGAGAGAAGGCCCAGGAATCACGGAAGATTAAGATGTTGGCAGCAGCTACCTGGAGCAGGGCAAGGAGCAGCTCGCGCAGCGGGCACAGCAGGTGGGGGCTCCTTCCTCGCTCATCACATCAGCTAGAAGGCTGCCAGGTCAGCACACTCACCAAACCTCAGATTCTGCTGTCATTGGCAAGCAAGTCCTAAATTGCTAAATCCCAAGCATCGCCTTCTGGAAGAACGGCTCACCTTGTCACTAAGATTAATCACATCTATCTTTAGTTACAAGGGACACACTTTCTCCTACAAGCACTCCTTTTATACGTAAACGTCCCAGCTATCCAAAACTAGCTGTCATGTTTAACAAAACATAAAACCATCATTTGGAGGGTGTACCTTTTCACATTAATCGTCGAATGGTCTCAGAGGACATCAAGATAAAGCAGAATTGGGATAAAAATAGCCAGCTTTCTCATTCAGTCACTTTGTTACCTCTTGTCCCCTCCTCTGATATCCAGCTAAAACAGCCAACCACCCCACTGGCCCTCCGTGGTGTCACTCATTAGCAAGCACCGCCTTTCCCCCCCTTCCCAGGACCATTGCTCTATGTCAAACCCAGTTACCTCACTTTGCATGAATGAATGATGCATTTTTCTACCCAATGCCTGGTCTACAGACTATCAGGAACCGTTCAAGGACCAGATGAATGTCTGGAATAACACGAGTAGCTCCTAGTTACTCTGCACTCCCTATAAGCAGGGATTGTGTCTGGTACTACACATGAATTATCTACCACACAGGGTGTTCCTCACTCCCAATTCTCAGGCTGGAAAGCATGGTTTGAAGAGGTTTACTAAGTCATCCGTGGTTACACAGTCAGTGAATAGTCGAGCTGGAATCCGTCCACGCCACACGCACCGAAAGGGTCATGCTCTTTCCTCTGTCCCTCGGTGCTTCAGATATTATGGTCGTAATTTGCTGAGAGCATCCAGCTCCTGTCAGCCACATTCTACATTTTCTTACAATACCACAGAGAACAAAGCACACACTCTTGATTCATTTCTTTCCTACAAAAACAATGAATTGATAACCTTCCTACAAAAAGCCAGTGAAGGTTGGTAGGAGAGACCTGTTGATCTAGCAGAACACACAGTAAAAAAGCCTTATAACTGTTATTGGTCTGTTCCCAGTTCCACTCAAAAGGGTAAGTGGGTTTTCTGCGTGGACACCCATGCCACATGGCTGAAGTGTTAGGGCAATGACCAATTTTCAGCCAAGCGTCATTGGCTGACGCATCGAACAGGTCAGTGATCCGAGGAAATCAACAATGGCAAAAAGTCAAAATACAGAGAACTTGAAAAAGATCAACCTTTAGATAGCCTTTTTATCAGCTCACGTGTGGTAGAATTTCATAGTCCACACTTGTAGACAAAGTAATAGTAAAAACTTTAAAATGATAAACTTAAATATGAATTTCCTATAATGGGTTGAACTCCTCCATTTCTTCCTGGCGGGATGAGCCATCACCTTGCAAAGACAAGAGAGGAGGAAGAAAGTGCAAGACAAAAAAGGTTTGTGAACTGACAGCCACACCTGAGCTCTCCGAGCAGAGAGAAATACAGCCTGGAAACCTTGCAGCTGGTTGTGCTAGGGACTGTTCCCTTCTAGACCTTGTTGCATCCAAGACACCTTGGCAGGGAGACCAGAGCAAGGAGCTGGAGGACCATACCACCCCTTGCAGGGAAGCCTCCCTCGACAGACTTGAGGCTGTCTGCCTTCAGCCACCCGTTCCACATCCAATGAATGTTCTGAATACTCAGGGCTCAGACCCTTCACACAGAAGCACAGATCAGATAGGAATGCTGGGGCCACAGACTTTCTCCAAGGCCAGTGCCCACAATTGCAAGGGACAGGACAAAAGTGGCTCCAGTTTGGGGTCTGCTAAAAGATCACAATCTTCCCACTGGACCTGCCTGCCCCCTTCTCTGTGGGTCTGCCCACGTCGCTGAACAGACACTGGGCTTTTGTGCTTGAGCTTGGGGGCCACTCCCCTCAGATCACCTGCAGGCTGAGGATCGTGTCTCCGCAGAACAGTGTGGGGAAGAAACACCCGCCAGGCCTGCCACATGGTTTATTTCATTAATTTTTATGAGTTTGTGATGAGTGGACACAGACCATGTCACCAGGCAAGCACTTCCACACCTCAGACATTGTGTGTTTCACTCCATGTCTCCTGAATAAAGGAATCAAGGAGAGTCGCCTGTAAAAAGGCCCAGGGCCCATCTGATACGTTCCTGGCTGAATTAACATACAGCCCACGCATTCAGCCATTGCATTCACTGTTCATCATACAGAACAGCACTGCTTCCTAAGAGAAAGCATACGGCATCTCCCATGGGAAAGCACTTTATGGTTTGCAAGGAAACTTTCTAATGAGTCTGTGGGTTGCACAGAGTTGACATATTGCTTACCTCGTCTCACAAACACGGGAAGTGACATTTGTTCACGCTTACACAGAGACCAAGAAACCAAACGCAGATTCAGACACTTAGATCAAGGAGCTTTCACCCAGCACCTACCCAGCAAATTCACAAAGCCCGAGAGTAAAGAACCTGGCATCTGGATTCGTACAGATCAGGTGAAAATCTTGCTTCTACCACTTACTCTTGTGAGCTTGCACAAGTTTCTTAGCCCCTCTGCCTCAGTTTCCTCATCTGTAAAATGGGAACGTTAAGACTAGCTACACCATGATCGCAATGAAGACTGAAAATATTAAACAATGTTTATGTTTATGAGACGATAAAGACATCTTAAAATATTAGGACAGCTTAACCATTAAATCACTCCGTTACTGTGATATTACCACGCAGGGCAGTCGTTTCCGAACCTGTACCATATCCAAACAGCAAGTCAACGAGGACCACTGTGACACGATGGGAAGTCCTAGGCTCAGATTCTGCTTCGTTACGTCCTATTGGGAAGGAGGTATTTTTAAAAACGTGATATAAAAATACCACATTTTTTCAGTGTCACGTACCAGACTCTGTAACCAGGGAGAGGCAGCCTGGAAGAAATAAACTGCTGTGTTCAGACAGTGTGTGGGCATCCACAGCCTCTAGGACCTAAGGGTGGCCCCCAGCTGACAGCCAGCAAAGCTCGGGCCCTCAGTTGCATTCTGCCAGCATCCCGAACGGGCCTGGAAGCAGATGCCTCCCCACCTGAGCATCCAGATGACAACGCCACCCAGGCAACAGCTTCATGGCAGCCAGGGAAGGCCCTGGGCAGAGGGACCCTGGGCTCCTGTGTCCACAGGAGACACGCCTGACTCCCAGAGGCTGGGAGGCAGCATGTACTTTTTGTATACGTGTTACACCAACCACAGAGAATATTTTACAAATAAAGGAGGGAAAAGGAAAGCATGGCCCAGTCATCCTTCCACGCTAATCCCGTTATTTTTCTGGGCTTTCTCTCCCAGTCTTTCTTCATAAACATGACTTACCAGACAGGAAATCACAGTACTGATACCATTTCAACCTGAATTTCTCACATCGCATGCATTCTATGTTATAATATATACATATATCCTCGCATTTATACTGTCTAACGGATGTAAAATTTTCCATCAAGAGATGGAGCAAAATTATCTCATCAGTTTCCTATTATTGGACATTCTTGTGGCTCCCAAAATTCTACTATTATAAATAAAATACTACCATCAAAATAGGCATGTTATGTCTTTCTATTTTAAAACAGTATTTTGGATCAGTCCCTCAGGGGTAATAATCTGGTAAAAATATACCATGTTTCTCTAAACAAAATATGTTTCTTTAAGCCAATTCACAGTATCAGATGTATTTGAAGTACCAGTTTTATCACATTCTTTTCAGTATTAGATATTATACTTTTAAAAACTAAGTAAAAAATGGTATCTTGAAGTTTCAATTTCCATTTTTTAAATGACCTGAGCAAGTTTAAATGTTTCCCTGTATGTTTATTTGTTTCAATGTACTGCTTCCTCTTTTAAAAATTATCTTAAACAGAGTTGTGTCACTTCTCTGAGACTCGGTTTCTTCACATGCGAAGTGCAGACAGTGACTCAGACTGCACACTATGGCTATGCAAATCAAGCACAATCATTTAAGTGAAAATACCAGCACACCTGGCACACAGCAGTGGCTCCAGTTTAGTTCAATGAGTGGGTCAGCGCGCACGTGGTCAGTTACAGAGAGCGACACGCTGGCCAACAGCATCAACCGGATGCTCATGCAGAATCCGGGTAAGAAACTCGGGGCGGGGGTGGGGGGAGAAGTGCAGTTGTCTAGGCAACCCCCTGAAGATGGAGCATGCTGACTGAAGACGGAGGACGATGCCACGGTCCTTACATCTTTCCCGCAGACACCAGTCCGCCTTGAAAACAGATTTACGAAGAGGCATTTAGAGCAGCATAGTGTCCACGAGGTGGGACGTGGAAGAAATTCTACGCCCAGCGCGCCCTTCCTCACAGCAATTTCCTCCCAACACCGAGGACGCCCCAGGAGAGTTTCATCCACATCCGGTGATAATAACTTTCTCAGCCTTGGAAAGAGCCCATTCCAGGCTCTCCTATTGACTGTTCTGAGGAGGAAAGAAAAAAAGATAGGACATCCTTTTTTTTCCCTTTTATTTTAAGGGGAAAACCACGTACAAGATCAAAAGGAGGCTACTGCAGAAAGTACTCAATAAATTACAAACTTTCTGCACACCTAGAAGGCATCATTAACATTTCCCTGGGAGGTATCAATGCCACGAAACAGTTTGGTTTAGAACTCCTAAGTCCAACTTCAGATTCAATCAGCTCCAGAAAGGACTCGGGCAGGACACACACTTGGCCATGGATTTCAGTGTCTGGTACAAGAGCCTGCAGCCCTTGCTCACAGACAGGGCCACGTGCAGCCAGAATCATTGCCCATCATTCAGAGTCGATTCTGATAATACCAATAACAGTGGCGGGAAAAAGTTGAAGAAAAGAATCCTGAGTGAAATGCACTATTTCTCTTCCTACCGAGGGACCAGAGTGAAAGCTTTGGGTGCCAAGGACAGCACTCGGAGGAGGAAAGGCCTCGGAAGCTGCGCCTGATTGCGTCACCTCATCGGCTGAGGCTGTGCGGGGGTTTATCATTTACTCGGTGAAAACAGGTAGTCAAACATTCGTCAAGTCCCCTGAAAGGCATCCAGGGAGATGTCCTTGCCCACTGCGGTGACACAGAGCTGGAAACGCGATGCCGCACCGCGGACCCTTATGAAACCGAGACCAGACCGGCCTCTGGAATTCGGTCAGCACGCACGTCCTGTAGAAGTAGAGTCAGACCCTACGCACAGGGGCAGGAGAGACGGTTCCTAATAAGAAACCAGATAAATGCTCATTTAAAAAGGAAAGCCCAAGGGATGTGTTAGAAGCACTCTGAGGAACTACTTTCTGCAGAGAAGAAAAGGTGAGTTCTCCAAAGTCAGCGTATGAAATGACTAAATAAAAAATATAAAGAATCACAGCCTTAATGATTCTGACAATAATGAACACTCTTCACACTAAAGTGAGACTAAATGGCAGGACCAAGCAAGGCCAAGTTTTTCACACCTTAAAGCACAGGGACAGCCGAACTGTCTGTGACCACCTCCAGAAAGTTGAGGACCGCAAACAGTCACCCCCAGGCATTGTCACCATGATCTGACACGGGGCGAATTTCCTGTGGGAGTCAGATGCAGGTGGCTGTGGGGTCGTGGTGTTTCCAGATGCAGGAAGAGATTTCTGCTAGCTGTTCAAATATGCTCTGTGTTCAAGTGTTTGCAACCAGGAGCATCAGACTGTAGATTCACAGCTGGCAGGAAGGGCCCGTGGAAATCGTGAGTCCAACCCTCTCATGTTACAGCAGGTAACAGAGCCCCAGGGAAGGGAACTGAGGGTCTGAGGTTTCCCAGTGACTGAGATGCTGCAAGGAATCCAGGAGGGAGGATGGAACTTGGGCCTGTCTGCGTCACTCCACAAGTCTGCCCAGCCCCACCACTGGGCTCTCACTGTACCCCGTTGTTCCCGTGAAAGAGAGAACTGCCTAAGTTACTGGGAGCAAATGTGTATCCTGGAAAAAACTCACCAGCGCTTTCTTTGTCCCTCTTCATTCCAGACCGACCCCACGTGCCCTGTTCAGATAGCCGTTGCCCTGGCACACAGGGCCACCTCTCCCCCTAGTGCCAGTGCAGCCTCTACAGCTTCCCCAGGTCCCCAAGACACAAATCCTCCTCTTTCTCTTCGGTTCCAGTTCCCATGAGCACCAGGAGCAGCGGCCTGTGGCAACAGACTCCTTCCTGGGCCTTTACAATCACAAAGAGCACAAGCAAGTAATAGTAAATCAAGCTGGCTTTGCATGAAATGCAAAATCTCTGCTAATCAGTTTATGGCTTGTCTGGCCCCATGAATGATTCTTTTATGTCCCATAATCCATCACTGTCATTTCCTCTACTGTATGTCAGTCTCTGTGTGTTTCGGGTGCATGTGGCTGTGGGTGAGTGGTGGAGGGGGCGGTTCAGCTGGGGGAACAGCCCAGGGGTGCTGCTATGTAGCCACTCGGATTCGGGTTACGAACCTCGTCTCCCTACAAGAGCAGTGGGCTGTTGCTTTCATGGCTGGGTTGCTTTATGTGAACCCAGCTAATGGAGGGAGGGAGAAAAAAATACCCCTGTGCGCACTTCTCTTAGATGTTAAGCACCACCGGGAAATGCCTGACTGTTAACCAAGTCACAGTGGCACAAAAAAGGTGAGAAAAGCCGTTAAATGTTTAAAGAGTCGCTGCAATATGACATTCTTCCCAGCTCATCCTACCTATGTAAATGGCATCATTGTAAAAACACAGTTTTAACATCAAAAGGCTATCATATTCCACTTTGGCATTCAAACAGTTCATGGCATAGTTTGAATGCTGTGCACAGGAAATGGGGTACCTTCCAGCATTTTCTGCAGACTGTTCCTCATGACGTGGATGTTCTCTATCCCGATAAACTGGAACTTGATGTTGGAGTAATTGTCTTCGTTCTCATAGCCCTTCCCGGCAGCACGGTTGGCCATGGCGTTGAGCTGCAGTGGTCAGCAAAACAGAACAGTCACCGATTGTATCCAGGACCAAAACACTTCCTGGATATCCCTAAAAACACCCAAGGTCATGGGCAGAAATATAACATTTTACATCACAGGAACACTGTGCTGAGCTGCATAGTTCCAGACACACGTGCTAAGCTTGTGTTCAGCAACAGGAATTTGTTGACCTGGGGCACATTTCCTGATCTGGGAAGAATCATTCTATGGATAAACCCTCTGGAGATGCCTCGCACAGGTCTCCATCACAGGTGACAAAATATGACAGAGCCAACATGCCCCATTGCAGTACCACACATTATAACCTGTAGGCTGGCAGAAGAACCTCAGCAGCTGTCAATGTGAAGCTCTGTAGGTTAAATTACCACACTTCTCTGGATCATGCTGCCCTTGAGCACATCAGTGGAAAGAAACACGTGCACCCCTCTAATTCGCCTACAAGAATCCCTCAGGCATGCAGTGAAACCTTGAGCAGGAAGCACTGAATACCATGAGGAGAGGGCATGCAGACGCCAGGTCTCCAAAGGCATGTCCTCCAGCCCCTTATTTCAGTCGGGAGACCTGTAACAAGGATGTGATTGCTTTTATTCCCGTAATTTTGTACATGAGAAGTGGGGATGTCCTAGTGCAAACTGGGCGCAACAATAATGGATTTTGAGGAAATTTATTAAATACAGACTTTTGCCCTAGTCTCGTGTAACTAAAATCAAGATGGGGACAAGTCTGGCCTTAGCTCAGAAGCACACAGATTTCTAGAATCCTTGCTGTTTGGCTGAGGGGCCACAATGCTGTATGCCATCCCATCGGGCACACAGCATTTACTGGCCATTCTCCTCTGCCCACAAAGCTCAGGGTGCTCTCCTGGGCTGAGAACTGACCACAGGGACTGGCCACCAGAAAAAAGTATCTGCTTTTAGGACCTCAATGAAATACTGAAAGGATATTAATAAATACTTGTCAAATAGCTCACTGTAAAAAGCTAAGTTAAAAAGGTACATGTTCTTTGACCCATATCTCCTTGTGAAAATTTGACTGAATTAAAAGTACCAACACACAGAAGATAGACGCCCAAGAATGTTTATTGCAAATTATTTTTAATATAATGGCAAAAAGCTGAAAACCTATGAATATATCCACAGGGCAGAGACTGGATGAATTATTGTAAATTCATGCCCTGACTACTAACAGGACCGAGGAAAATGTAAATTATCTGTCTAATCTGTCTATTGACACAGACAGACAGACAGACTTGAATTGGCCCACGACATGTTAAGTGAACAGACTAAGCCACAAAATAATATTCTACAATTATCCTATTTTTTGTAAAACAAACTGACCTACAGATAAGTGTTTATGTTTAGGCGTGTTTGAATAAGCACAGTAAGAATATCTGGAAGACTATAGCAATCTGGCAAAAGTGACAGCAGAACAAGAGAGGCAGCAAGTGACGGGGGGCACGGTCAGAACCACTTTGGAGGCTCCTGTGTTCCCTGTTACAAAGAAGATACATTAGGTTTGTCATACAAATAACAGAAGTGAAACATTAGCCAAACAGCCACAAAGGGCCCCGCTCCACGATTCAGCTCATGTGATGTCAGCTGGGCCACATTAGCCCCTCACACCTCTTTCCAGTTTATAAAAGATTGTCCCCTTTCTCCCAGGATGGTGTGGCTCAGTGGATTGAGCGCTGGCCTGAGAACCAAAGCGTCATGGGTTTGATCCCCATTCAGGGCACATGCCTGGGTTGTAGGCTGAGTTCCCAGTAGGGGGTGCATGAAAGGCAACCACACATTGATGTTTCTCTCCCTCTCTTTCTCCCCTTCTCCTCACCTTAAAAATAAAAACAAATAAAAGCTCTTGTCTTAATCAAGGAAAAAATATTAAAATAATGTTATTTTAATACAACTTACATTCAAGCCTTACCATTTTTAAATATTTTAAGGGGAAAAACTTTTTACAATTGCCTTTAGCCATTGTTGTTAAAAATTTACTATTATAAAGTATTACTGTTTTGTATAATTATTTTTCAACACTGTTGGCCTCTCTTTCGCAACAAGCTCATAAAATAGGAATATTACTGAGATAAGTGTAAGCATCCTCCTGCTACATGAACCTTAGCTTTATTCTCTCTTGAATAATTCAGGTTAAGCCTACTTGCCTGCAGAGATACACTTTTTAAACAGCGCAATGAATAAAACCAAATATTGTTATCTGTACTTATGAGTCTGTCAACATCTTTACACAGTCCATGACTTACAACCTGGGAGAATTTATTGGTAGCCTTCTTCAAAAACCAAGCAGCAGCACAAGATGGCCTCTTGAAAGTCAGTGGTGCTTCTCACAGTGACCACAAGGTGGCACTATTTCATCTCCCATCCGAAGTGTGCTGTCTCAAGGTCTCCACACAGTGCACAGGACCTAACATGGTAATGTAGTGAAAGCTGAACCCTCAAAGCAGGACACACAGTTTTAAAAGGAATAAAAATTCAAGAAGCTATGCTGGACCTAAACATATATAATAAATTATATATTTATTACATATTATATGATTATATATTACATTATGTATTCATTATATAATATGTAAATGATGTTATGTAATTGACCCAGGACAAATAACGCCCCTTTTTTATTACAAAAGTGTAAACATGTAGTCCTGTAACATAACAATATCACACTCAAGCACACCATCTTAGATGAAATGTTTAAATTACAACTATCAATTATTATACCCTCATTATTACCCTACCAACCACACTCAAGCAAAGCTTACTTCTGCCAGACCCTGTATATGTTCAGGTAAAGCATCCCTCCTATAACAAAACACCATTAGTCAATCCAATTTGGTCCCCTGTCCCTCTGGCTGAGAACTTCATTTCATAACCAAAGGAAATTGGCTATTGACTTCAACTCCTAAATTCCCCAAAGAGATAAAACAATGAATATAACTACATACAGCTTCAGTTTATGCTTAAGAAACACAACAGCCAAATGGAAAGTGGAACTGGAAAAAAGTGCCCTATTTATGCCCGAAGATTGCTCTGCTATTTGATAATCTCAGAACCTTTGGGTTTAGAAAAGCTCATGCATGAAACAAAAGGACCCTCCTCATTCCTCAACAAACACTGCATGAATACCTACTGTGCGCCAGGCCGGGTGGGGGGTGTTTCATGAAAGAAGGACCTGAGATGGACTGTGATGATCTGGAAGCAGGGCGAGAAAGGGAAGGCTATTCCAGGTCAAACAGTGGGGACGAGAGAAGGTGGGGGTCGAGTCAAAGGAGCAGGTGGGTGGCACTGAACCCACCAGTGACAGTGGGTGGGAGTTGCAAGTATGGCAGCGACAGCAAGGGAAGCAGCTGGGAAATATTCAGAGACCCCCGCAAACAGGCCCGCTCAGGACGTTCAGACTTTATCTGCGGCCCTGGAGAGCAACCGCAGGATTCTAAGGGAGCTAATGTCCACGAGACTGAAGGCCCACTGGGATGGGGTCAAGGATGCAAGCTGCCCTGGGAGCTTGTCAGCCTTGTTTACATGCTCGGCCTGGCCCCGGACAGGCGCTCCGTGAAGTTTTATTGACTGGCTAAGCCCCAAATAAATAGCTGAATAATGGAATGACGTTGAGAGGTGAACAGTCTAAAAACACAAGAAATAGAGTCAGATTCTTCCTCTGACCCTAAACCAATCAAACATATCAAAACCATAAAACTTAGTCAGCAATCCTCCTGATAACAAGCTAAAGGTCCGCCTGGGCACTCTCTTAGTCCTGGAGTCTCAAATTTCAGCAGAGGACATTCTCCACCTGAGTAATAACGGGGCTTGGGTTTCTGCGGCTGGGAAATGAGACAGAAGTTGCCCTTGGCAGGAGGAGGATCGGGCCACATCCTAGCACGGGGTGTCAGATGACCGTCCTTTTCCCTCCTTCCTTCCCTCCCTCCCTCCATAATGGCTGAAAGGAAGAACCTTAAATTGCAATGTGATCATGAAAATATAAGATGATTTTATTTCTTGCAACTACTGTCCATAACTGTGCCAGTCAAAACCCTCCGTTCCTGCCCCCTAAGGTCACCTTAAGCAGAATGAATTGCTTTCAAATTTGACGCAGGTAGGAAATCCTGATCCAGTTTGATTTAAAATTCCAGTCCCACATGGGCTGCAAAATTATTTTTCCCTCATTACAGGCTATTTGGACTGGTGAGGGGCCGCTCCTTTCCTTCTTTCTTCTAGGTCTCTGCCCCGGGAAAGGGGGCGTTACAGAGGAGGGATGATGAGAGAAGCGGCCAGTCTGTCTTTGCCAAGCTGGACAAGACTGCGATTCTTTCTCCACCGGCAGTGGCTGCTCTTCTGGTTGACACTCCCTGACCGTCCCTGCCCTCCCTGACGCTAGAGTCCAATGCCAAACCTCCGAGGGCTCCTGGGGGCAGGAGGCACACCACGGTTCACTGACACGGGCGACCCACACTGACGTGGGCCTCTTCCAACACCTTCAGCTTCCCTCCCCCGCATACAACCCACAGTCAGGTGTACTGTGGGTTGTACACAGTGAGCCTCCCCTGGGCAAGCCCTCCTGGGAGGGGTACCGGCAAGATGGCCCATGCCCAACTTCCTTCTTCAGGGTCCACCTGACCCCAGGAAATCCTTCCATCCTCGTCCTGCCAATGAGGAGGAGAGCAGAGTGTTCTACCAACATCTCTCTCCAATTCCCTCCCCTTGCTCACTGCCATGGTGGCCATCAGCAAGCACGCTGCACACCCCTCCAGGGTCCTAGCTTCTGCTGTTTGGGCACCCCAAGCCTTACAACGGATTCTCCTAGATGCCCCTTCACACGATCAGTGGATAGAAACCACCTCATTATTGATTCCAGAGAAACGAGAAAACTTCCCATGAGACCTCCTATTTATTATACAACGGGAATGTCGCTTAGACAGCGGAACGAGAAGCGATACCACAGAGCTGTCTTCGCAGGGGCAAAGGCCACGGGCTGAGTATTAGCTGAGGCAGGAGTCCGCCTCACCTCACCCCTTCTCTTTACAGCGCCACACTTCCCCCCAAGGAGCTGGCGTCAGAGCACAGCACAGGGCCCTTGTTTTCTGGCCTTGGCCTGACTCGGGATGAGCTTCTGTCTGGTTCTTTAGCTCTGAGCCTCCAGCTTCACTGGGTATGAGCTCAGAGCCTGACAGTGGACACAAGGCTCCCCGGGAGAATTTTGTCAACAGACGGCACCATGTTCAAACACAAGGAGCCCGGCTTTGACGTCAGCAAAGCCTGGATCCGAACCTGGGATCTGCCTTGAACGGCGTGACCCTGGGTGAATTATTGAACCTTCCTAAATCTAACACCTTATCCATAAGAGCAACTCCTAATTTGCAAGAGCATGATAAGGATTACATGAGAAGGTGCCTGGCATTTTTACAAGCTCAGAGAAGTCCCAGAACAAATTAATGATAAAGTCACGATCCAAGTTGAGATAAAATGCTTCTCTCATTTTAGTTCACAACCATGGCATCAACACTGTTTCGTATCTTCCCAATGCACCAGATCCTCAAGTGATACATGACCTCAAGGGTTCGGTTTGGTTGAACGGATATTCAATACCTGCTGAGGGCCCCCCTGCCTTTGTCCACCCCTCCCCCCAAGATTTTCAGGTCAACCAGCAATTCAGAAGGCTTTCACCTGAACAAGGCAGTATCTGGGGTGCGCCTAGCTCAAAAGACAAGAATGGCCTTTAGTTGTCTCCTAACCCTTTCTCTTTTTAATGAAAACAGTGAGCAGACCTGGGCAGCATCCCCTTTGCCCGCTGCTCACCCTGTCACAAACACGGGCTCGGGCTCTGGGCTACCGAGGAAGTCGAGTGCACTCCGCAGCAAAGATCAGCAGGCAGGAGCTTTCAAAGAAAGAAAGCTCTCAGCAAACAGTTTCAAACTCACGTGAAGTGTGTGTGTGTGTGTATTATGGGTAAACATGAGGCTCAGGCAGACTTGTATGTGACACCAATTTTCTTTAATGGATCAGCACGAAACTTCTTATCGCTGAGGGTAAACACACTTAGTGCTAAATATACCCTTCCCATCTTATCCTTTGGATTAATTTATTTTAAATCTGGCATATGCCTGGCTCGACAGCTGCCACATTTCCCAGAAGGTTTACATAACATAGTACACACTTGGCTCGCCGGCCCTTAAATTAGTAGGCGAATCTGTTTGCCTTAATTTAAACCTGGGAAAACAGGAGAGGAGGACAGCATCCCCACTCAGTGAAGCCCCTGCCTGCCTTCCTTTTCTTCCCTCATCTTGTCTTCAGCATAGGTGTCCGAGACACAGACGCCCAGGAGGTCTCTCAGACCAGCTGCACTTGACTTTCACAGAAAACACAATGAAGAGCAGGAAAAGCGGTTAAGATGAGAGGGAAGCAGTGAGAGCATAATGAGCCAGAAAGAAAAGCACACACTGAAAAAGAACAGTAAAATTCAGGGTTTCTGGCCTCTTGGGGTGAAACTCTTCAAGCAGAACACCTGTTCTGTTCCGTCTGAAGCTCGTACCTGCATGTCGTGCTTTGAGAACCTATCTGGAAAGAAGGAACACTTTCCATAGAACCTGCTGGAACATGGTCTCGCTGCAACACCTGTTTTATCCCCACCATCCTCACGGCCTCACCCACACCTGTCCCTCAGCTCACTCCCACCAGAAGCGGAGGGAACTGTTCTGAGGCCAAGGGTATGCGTGAGGCACTGATTCGCACCAGGAAAACATCAAATTAAGTAATCCAGACTGTAAGTCACAACACTTGGTGACATGAGACTCAAGGAAGCTGTGAGAATTGACAAGGACCAGGGTCTGAATGTCTACACAGTGGACACGGTCCAGTTCTCATAATTTCTCATATTGCCCATGAGTACAGACTCTATAATTACCTGTTCTTAACATCAGTGTGTACTTTTCAATGGTGGGCTGTTGGTCATATTTCCTCTATCCTGTTCTAATATGTCTTACACCCTTATGTTCTTTTATAAAACAGCTTCATTGACATGTAATTCACACCACAGACAACTCATCCACTTAGGGTCCAACTCAGTGGTGTTAAGTATACTCACGGAGTTGTGTGACCATCAGCACAGCCTACTTTCAGAACATTTTAATCACCCCAAAAGAAGCTCTCCACCCTTGGGCTGTCACCCTCAGGTTCATCCTGTGCTCCTCCCAGCCCTGGGCAACGACCAATCTGCCTTCTGTTGCCCTAGAGTTTTCTGTTCTGAATGCTTCATAGAAATGGAATCATACAATATGTGTCCACTGTGACAGCCTTCTTTCACTCAGGATGGCATTTTCAAGCTCCGTCCACTTGGTAGCACGTTTCAGTAGGTCTTCCTTTTTCATGGCCACATAATACTGCATTGAGTGGCTAGACAACCTTTCATGAGTCCATTTGCAGGTGATAAACATTCAATTGTTTCTGCTTTGGGGCCATCGTTAATCATGACCGCATATTCACATGCACGTTTTTGTGTGGGCAAACGTTTTCATTTTTCCTGAGTCAAGAGTGGAATTGCTGAGTCATGGGTACTATGTTTAACATTTAAAGCCTTGTGCTCTTTTAACCTTTTTATGTCAAATTTGTTCAAACTGCAGTTCATAAAGTAAAGGCTTCTTATAATCCTCCCTTCATCCCATGGGAAAAACCACTATTCCAAGTTTAGTATATATGCCCTCAATTTTTTCCAGTGCATAGTTTTTTTAATATAACTTTTACATAGATGGGATTACATTACACACGTTCTCCTGTTTCTCACTCTTGTTGCTCAACAGTACACGGCGAACACTGCTCCACGCCTGTCTGGGGAGACACGGCTGCACGTGTCTCTCTCTCTCGTTGTTGGCAAGAAATGACAATGCTGAATATGTGGATTAAAGGCCACCCCAATCTGTATATTCATTCCATGCACTTGTGTGTGACTTTTGTTTCCAGGTATTCACGGCAGGTCCCTCTGAGGGCTCCATTATTGATTGGCTTAAAAAATATGGGTCTAAGGAGTGAAACTGGAAATTATACTGGGCCTAATGCTAACTAGAGTTAACCTATAAAGCTGAGTGGGAGGTAAGTATGGATGGGTTTGGCTCACCCCTGGAGGACTAGATCCATTATTTCCAGTTTGTTGATAAAATTGAAATATGAATACTTGCATAATTATAAAATAATATTTTCAAACAAAAGACAAATAGAAAGCTCTTTATCTCCCCAAAACCTCCCTTCTCCATGAAATTTTAATAGGTTGGTGTTTATCCTTCTGGATGTTTTTCTACTTCAATAGAAGTTTTTACATACCTATAGTTTTGTCTTTGTTTCTTTTTCACATAAACACAATAGTAGACATATTATTTTGTGGTTTTTCCTAACCTCACATTACATTTTATAAATCTTTCAGAGATAAAAGATCATTTGCAAGTAGAATTTGCAATCGTACAGCCAAACACCTCACCACAATGAACCGCAGGAGGTCCGCAGTACATTTCCTACTGTTGGAGAAAAGGTCCTTTTAAAAACACATCAAAAGTAACGTGGTATATTCAGGAGAGCTATCTCTAAAATTAAATGACACACACTTGACGTTTTGCAAGGTGTCCCCAGTCCCCGCAGCCCACCCCACCCCCCCGCCCCGCCCCGGGTACCGGGAGGAGCTCCCGGGGCCCAGGCAGCAGCCCTGCAGAGCGGCTAGGCGCTAACTGTGCAAAGGGCAAGGGCCCCTCTGCAGACGAGGCAACCTGAGCGCTGGCGGCAGTCCCAGCCCTCTTGCCTGGCCTAGACTCCCAACTCGGAGCTGCAAAGGCCTGCGTGCGTCACAGAATGGCGACACCTACTTTAGGCCGGGTGTCCACCACGTAAATGAAGTCGCTTCCTGGATTGGCTTTCCTGATGGCCTGCAGCATCTGCTCGTCTTCCAGGCACCGGGCACTGAAGCCAGACAGGGGCTGGCTGCTCCGGCAGATGGAGGCCTGCGGGGAGAGGCGGGGCGACACAGCAGCGTCAGACAACCACGCAATCGGACCTGGCGGGACCACTAGGCTGGCCGCACAACAGGGGGCCCCTTGGTGCGTGTGCGCCCTCTACGTGGGCAGGCAGTGCAAACGGTTTCTGTGTAAGAAATCAGAATCTTTGGATCGGCCCCACATCAGGGTGTTTACAGCCATTTAAATAACCTACTTTCCTTCCCATTGGTGTCGATTCATTTTCCTGCTGAGGGGAGAAACATAAAATAAATACCTCTAAAATGTTCCTAAAATGTATAGCATAGTACTAATGGCAAGATGAGTACGAAGTACTTTTAAATGCTTTCCATCATCTTTTACTAGGCCGCTTACAAACGTCACAAATGCCCCAAACCAGTTCTAACCCTGAGTGAGGGACTCCTCACTGGCACCGAAGGACCACCGGCACAGCCTCGGCTGACCCAAGGGTGTGAGAAGTAGGGGGGTCCTCGGACTCAACCTGCTCCCTGTTCTGCTCTTCCCTGTTCTGCAATTCTACGAGTACATGGCGTCGTTAGACAATATACCCAGTACCATAAACGTTTGCCCTGGTTATCAATAGGCAAGTATAGATACAACCTCACAACAACAAAAAAATATATATACTTTGGGGCAAAGTACCTTTAATGGATTTAGGTTTTATTTTAATGTTTAGTTGCACTCACATCACCAAGTGCAATCAATATAGGAAGGAGTCAAAGAGTCCACACTGAACCCGTGAGTCCCTGGGCAGGAGGGTGGAGGCGGTGACGGACTGACTGTAAGCAGGAGGAGGAGAGCCCTCTCACTCTGGGCAGGCTCAGCAAAGGACGCTCTCGCTGAAGTCGGTCCTGGCAGAGCCTGCTCAGGGTGCCTGCGCTGCAGGGCTCTCTCCAGGAAAAGGCATCCCGGCTCTGAGTCCAAGCACAGCTTAACTGTCCCTAAAGCTCGATTCAGGGCAAGTTAGGTAGGGTTTCAGTTTCTCCATGAAGAGGTGAGCTCTGGCACTCTACATGGGAGAAGGCGGGGATGTTGCTCACAAACTAGACCTTTGGCTGAGGATCTTGGGGCAGGACCAAGCAGCACAGAACAGCTGGTCACGTCGTAGCTGTAGCTGGGCAGTCTGTGGGTGCAGGTGCCACTCTGTGACGGAGAGGGGAGATGGCGGAGGTGGCTCCAGGAACTCAGTTGCAGCCAGGGGCGGGATGCAGGAGGGCAGTGCAGAGGAAAGTGGGAAGAAATGAAGGGCCAGCCAGCAGACTTGCTCCAGGTTTGTTTAATTCTTGGAGTCATTGGCAGCAAAAGCCCAACTGCCCATGTCAAGGGGAAAGAGTCCCGAGGGCTTGAACCTGGATGAGAGGACAGCCAGCTCGAGGGAGGGCCAGGAGAAAGGTGAACAGAGGAACCAAAGGGGGTTGGGGTACAAGAGGCAAGCTATGTCCCTTGGATGGAAAGCAAGTCCCTACATGTGGCTCCCATGGTGCTTGGTCTGGGGGCTTGTTTCTTCTCATGTCTAGAGGGGTCAGAATTGGGAAGGGGGCACGTGTGCACACTGAGTGTTTGCCTGGGTACCCAGGTCATTTAGCAATGCTTAGACACACATCTCTGCTTTACACCTTGTAAGAAGAGCTGAAACTTGAAGTACCATCCGCTTTCAATGATTAAAAGACAGGAATGCAATTGTTTTAAATGAGAGCTGCAGGAGTTCACTTCCAGGCCCGGACATCAGATGAAGACCATACGAAGACTAGCACACAGGGCTTCGGTGGAGCCATGAGGGTCCGAGGCGCGTGGCAAAGAGGCTGGGCTCTGTGGGCTCACCGCTGAACCCCCATCCTGTTCTGAGACGTGGCACACCCGCTCTTCGTGATCCTCACAGAGGAAGACAGAAAACCCTCTCTCAAGAATACCAAAGCAGAAAAAAACCAAGCAGGACAAGGCACTATGCTCACTCTGTAAATACCCAGCACATCCCTACCTCTTCACGATAGAAGAACAAAAGGTGCCTCTCTCTTACTTCTTGATCGACGGAAGCTGCAAAAAAGGGGAATGCCACTGGCACCCTAATTTCAAGCACAACATCATGAAATTCCTTATTCTTCATTCCATCAGGTTTTTTGTTTTTTGTTTTTTGTTTTTTAAGAGATTTACACCTTCCTTTGCCTTCACTATTGCCCCTGGTCTGGGTAGGTTGAAATATAGTTGTAGTCAAATAATACAAACATTAATAAAATGCTTGCCTCCTTTAGACCCCATTTCAGAGCAGTGAAAATAACTAAAACTAAGACAATTTATAGCCTTTCGAGCAACAGCACTTACAAAGCTAAGTGAACAACTGTCTTTTAAGAAAGCAACTCAGAAGGCTCCTGCTCCCTCCGGCATAGCCGGAGGCAACTTCGGAAGCCTGATTTTAGAATCTGACACAGACCCTACCCTACTCCTGGCTCACGGGTGTGTGCGTGCTGCACACACTCACGTGCCTGCCGTGACTGTGCACAGCCTCAGTTTTGAATCCAGAGCTTCATTCTCTAGGCGAAGAACCAAATTTCCTCATCTGGCTGAAGTCAAACAGCTTCTGAAGTGGGTGGCAAAGACCATCCTTGTCTTCCCAAATTTGTTTTCTCTTCCCCCACAGAAATGGAACCACAGTTTTTAGCTGTTCACATGGTTGCCCACAGAACTGTATTTTCTCACCTGTCCTGTTCAGCTCTGACCAATAGATGAGAGCAGAAGTGTCAGGTGACAGTTTCAGAAACCATCTCCAAGAAGTTGTGAGTACCGCGTGGAGGTGACAGCTGGGACTAAACTAGTCTCTTATGCCACACGATGCCCTCATCCAATACCAGGGTAGCCAACAAGACAGGGGTCAGGGGCTCAGGTCCCTGACAGGTGAGTGGTGGAGAGCTAGGACGCCAGGCCCAGACTGCCCATCTGTGGAGTTTTATGTGAGAAAGAAGAAAGTTCTACCCTGTTTTGGCCACTGTTCCTTGGTTAGTGGCAGACAAACCAAATTCTAGCATTTATAAATAATATTAAAAAATAAACACACTCTCCCAAAACAAAGATTTCTTATGCAGAGGACAGTCCAAAAATGTGCCATTAGAAAAAAGAAAAAGAGGGTTCCATGGATGGGGGGGCGTGGCTTTTCAAAAATAGGCATTGCCAAGGATCTGTTTCAACAAGCACAGCCCCTCCCCAGCGGTCACTTGGATGATCAAGTTTAGGTAGTTAACCACTCAGCCCCCTTACTTTATTGTCAGGTCAACACAGACGGTGAGCTTTGTGTGAGCGAAGGGTCAAGTGAGGCTGCGTTGCTTCATACCACACACAGCAATATCCGCATGCCTCCGAGGAGAACTCCAACGCACGCACAGGGCAGAAGGCCGCTAGGAATGTCTGCTGGTGATAACACAAGGAGAGCAATGCCCAGAATAAAAGCATGCCCCGGGACTTACGTGGTTATCTTTGTAGTAGTAAGAGAGGGCAGGAAACCGCCGTCTGCTCCGGAATTTGGAACTCCCCATGATGATGTGTGCTGTGGCTGGTCTCGGAACGTACAGTTCGGTAGGGTAAGAATCACAAAGCTATCACAGAAAATACAAAGGGTTTTTAGGCAATCCAGTGAGGCTTTGCGAACGGCCACCAGCAGTTTTGTGCACCAGACTTATAGGCTGTGTGTTTACATTTTCTTAACCAAGTTATAAGGAGGCTATTTTGAGGAAACCCACAGCCACTTCGAAGGAAGGAAGGGCTGCTGATTCTGGGAAATCAGAGTGAAGGAAGAGAGATACGAGTCAGCATCCTGCCTTCTGCACTGTCCTTTCCACAGGCTCTTCGTGGGAGGCAAGACAGTGACACATGAGTTCTTTAGTCAGAAAGGGACAACTTGCAATTCTGCATCCTGGCAGCTGAGAAAACTTCAGCTGCGTGTTTTGAATAAAAGATAGCCTAAGTCTGGGAGACAGCTTCCTAAAATGCACGTGCTAGCAGTGAAGTCCCCAGGTCACCTTTCTGGCCCGCCCATACACACCATTCAATCCTGTCTCTGGGCCCTCCCTCGATACTCCTTCCCTCGACCTCCCCAAATCTCATCCATTCTGCAAGGTTTAACCCCGTTCCTCCTCCTTCAGAAAGCCTCCCTTTCTCTGAGCTTCCAGCTCTTGTGAAATTCTGGCTCTGGCATAGTATAACAGCTTTATTTTATAAATGGTAAAAAAATAATTTGCTTTCTCCGCGTAGCCCTGACAGTGACTCCCAAAGCGGCAACTGGCACCTTCAAATGATCTTGCAGTTTAGTTGGACATCAGCCATTTAGAATCTGGCCCTGACATGCCAACTTCATGACCTTCAGGAAGTCACACTGCACTGAACGTTCTGATTTGCTGATCTCTAAAGCTGACAAGGAACAGAAATATTATCCCACAGAGTTGGTGTAAGGACCAAATCAGGTAACACCCATGACAAAGGACTCCGTAAACCTTCAGGTCTGATGGAAGTGCTAGCGGAGGCAGCAGCAACGGCAGCTGATTTGCTGCAGGCACATATTTTGCTCTGGTGTCAGCCAGTCAATCTTTTTGCAATGTGAAGATGCCCTAGCGACCTGGTCCCTGGGCTTCACCAAAGCAACTGGACATTTCCTGGAAGTCAAGCCTCTTCTTGGGTGTTTCAAGAGGAGTCCTTGAGCAAGTATAGCAAAGGGGAGTAAATGTTTTATCTGCATGTCCTCGGTCCTCATCACTTGCCCCGTCCCCACTTCCAAACTGGAAAGATGGACTGAAGGGAATAAAACTACCCCCTCCCCAGCCGCTGCTGCCAAGTGAGATTCTCGCCTGCAGAGTTCATATCTTGGTCTGCGGTGCTGCCTGCCCTTTTCTGCCTGCACTGTCGTTGTCACCAGATTGGCAAACAACATCGAGCAGGACAAAATGAAAGAGCCTGAAGCGTTATTTCAGCATTGTGTCAAAGTCATTTTAGGGAAGATGACCAGACTTCACCATGGGCTCTGGCACTGAAGCTGTGGAGGAAAATCCCCTTCCAAGAACAAATGGCCCAGCCTTCTTGGGCCCAGAGAGTTTTTACTAGAATCCTGGCCACAAGACACCAGGCTCTCTTCCCCACGCTCTGGTGTTGGACCCTCCCTGAGCCGGTCAGTGAGGACCTGACTACACAGACCACACCTGCTTGTCTGAGGTTCAAGAGACGTGTAGTCATGCCATCAGACTAGTAACGTTTTCTTAAAATAACAGTTTTAGAAAGGAAATTGCTAGGTTTTCAGTAAGTTGGGGATTACCTACTTTCTTCAACACTAAGGAATTGCAGTCATTTATGGTTAAGTGAAACAAAAATAAGGAAGTAATAGGAGAGATGCTGCAACATGCTTATTACAGCCTTTCTGGGTAGCAAGAGGTGAGCTGGGAACTCTGGAGCTTCTGCCAGTTCCTCTAATGGCTCCCCACAGCCAAAAAATGCTTAGCTTGGTCCAGGCCGTAGCTCTTATGAGTACTATTTCCGGGGTGGCATGAAGAGACCAGGTAGACCACCCAGAGGCCACTCCCCTTGATACTCTCAGCCCAGCCCTACTTAGGGACCCAATCAGTGTCTGTCCACTCAGGGTCTAATAGTTCCTGGGCTCCCTCTCTCCACAGAGTGGGGAAAGGCAGACCTTTGAGGTCGGCAGGTGCAGGGACCAAGAACACAACAGCTCAAGGCCAGACAACAGCCGTCAGCCTCGCCCCGGCTTCATGGCCTCCTCTCCAGAAATGCAACAATGCCAGTTCCAGGGACTCCTGCTTCCCCAGGGCCCTGGGTCTAGGGGAAAAGACTCCAAGCGCCAGAGTTTGAATAAACAGCACTTGGATAAGCACTTGCACGGGAAGCTCTAACTGAGGCTCAAACGCCTTTGGAAAAAAGTCAGATTCATGGTGCCAGCAAATTCGAGTTTCGAGATACAGCCTCCCAACCAAGCTGGAAAAAAGGAAATTCATCTTGCTGTCATGAAAGTAGATAGCGCTTGCAAATGGCAATTAAAATAACAAGCTGGATAACAGTGACTACCGTCATCATTTTGGCAACAAGCTCACACAGTTATAGTAAAAATTCTGACTGTGAGGAATGAACAGCACAGTACGATTTATGCCACCAACTTGTGAAATGACAATGCAGCTCCCTAAAATTTTGTCTGGTTTGGAAAATCACACACAAAAATTAGGAGGGAATATGAGGAGGGCAGACAAGTGGAAAGTGCTTTTGTTTGGAATTTTCTTCACACCAACTGCCTTCGCAATGAAAGTGCATTAAGATAAAATGCTTTCTGCATATTTTTACTAGCATGAAAGCAAGCTTCATTGTCCTCTGCTAAATTATTTAGCCTGCCTGGAATGCCTGCATGTCTTCGATGGCCTAGCCAAGATGAATCTTTTCTGATAATTCTTTTCCTCACTAAACAAGTTTTACTGAATACTTATTATGTGCCAAGCATTATGTTAGGTGCTAGGACAGTAATAAATACAACAGAGTTGTTGACCTCAAGGCCTGATCTTGTAGTAAATGTATGTCCCATTGCACGGCAAGAGCCACCTGAGATGCCATCCAAGGCACCTTAATCAGATCTCCGTGTTTGCTGAGGACCAATCACTCCACTGAACACTTTGAGCTAAGAGCTGGTTGCCAGGAGCTGTGATGTATCTACAGAGATAACTTTCTTCTTTATCACTTAGAACATAAAATTTATTTCAAGGAAATTGTGATGTAATGAGGAGATAAAGGAGAGTGTGAGCAGCATCAAATGATTTACATATAAATAAAATCGGACATAACACATAAAACATAGCTGTAGAGAACTAAATTAAACAAGATTTTAAAAAATTACTTGGCTTGGATTACACTTTAAATTTTATTCCAAGGGAAATTGATTAAAATCTTAACCTAGCAATGAATGTCAGCTGTGTTATTTAGACAATGACATCTTCAGGAATTAGGGACAGGAGAAAATCCTACCTGAGAAGGCTAGACTACCACTCACATGTCTGATAAATAGGGTGACTAGTAACGATCATGGAGATGATGAAGAGGAACAGAAAATGGCAGGACTGGCTCTGGAACCTGTGTTTGAACTCAGTGTGGTCTCTTCCACCATGGACAATGGCTTCCTCTCCATCAGAGGACTCCGCCAGCTCCCCTCACCTCAAGGAACTCGTGAGAAGGAAGGAATGACTCTCATAAAAGAACGAAGAAAAAAGTAAACACTGTCCCAACCATGAGGTTTAAAGCCCAAGTAATCACCTGCTGAACGCAGAATTAGTCAAAGCTTTTCTAAAGAACCAACTTTTAAAACTATGTCTAAATTGGTCATAAATAAGGGCACATCATCTTTTTCCCCTATTTCAGTGACAGTTGTATAATCAGAAAATTCCCTGGGTTTTCACCTTTTCTGTTTCGACACAAGTAGTGTATTGTTAGCTCGGGTTTGCTGTGTGTTACTTTGGGGAAGAAATGCTACGTAACTCATGTTTTGCAGTCTCTACTGTGTAGAGAGCATCAGTGACTAAATGTGAGTCATGTCAAGTCCAGAAGAAAAAAATCTCATTTGAAAATAGGAAGAACCTGTGTTCCCAAGAAAATATTATTCCACAAAATTTTCTTCCTTACCCAAGGGTGTGTCATATTAAAAAAAAATAAGGACATTCAGTTCCTATTTTCTTTGCTAACCTCGGATTTTCCTTCCTGTCATTGTAAGACTAAAAATTCACTGCAGAGTTTGGCTTTAACGTGAGAACCAACTATCTGGTTACATTAACCAGATACTTTGCACTGATTGAGAAGGCCCCAAATGTCTACTTACGGCATAAGGTTATGGTTGTTAGACTTTACTATAACTATGAAGAAAATTCAGTATCATGGAAGCATCCACTGTATCCCAACTAATCTATAAATTCAAGATACTCAGAATAATGTAGAGGGACATGACCAGTAAGATTTATTACAAAGCTGTAACACCCATAATTAATAAAAGTGTAATTATTGAAATTTTGGTGTCAAATTGTACTGTTAGCAAAAACACCAGACCTTTTTTAAAAACCATCTACTAAGACATGAACAAAATAGAAAAGATAGCGCAAAACTCCAGACCATCGGCCCTGACCAGCATGGCTCAGTGGGTTGGCTGCTGTCCTGTAGGAAGGTCACCAGGCACTGGCCAGGGTGCCAGTCCAGGTCCCTGGTTGGGGGCGTGCAAGAGGCAACTGATCAATGTTTCTCTCACACATTGATGTTTATCCCCTCTATTTCTCCCTCCCTACCCCTCTCTCTAAAGACAAAATCTTAAAAAAAAACCTTCTGATGATCCAAAGACACCCTAGGAACAGGACAGAAATATCTTGTCAGAAGAGATACTTGCAACAGCCATATGTAGTAACAGGCTATTCTCTAGAATTTATAAGGACCTTTTGCAAATCAATAAGAAAAAGACAACCTTCTAGAAAAAAGGGATCAAAAATGTGAACAGGCCAGTCGCAGGAGAGTCAACGCGAATAGCCAAGGAACACCAGCTCAGCCGGGCTAGGAATGAAGGGGCTGCAAGTGAAGTCACCCAAGATCCATCTCACAGCAAACGGACTGGCGTGCTTTCAAATTTGACCAGGAGATTAGTTAATAAACTCATGTGGCTATAGAAATGAGTCATCTAAATATCTAATGATTGGGAATACTGAAGTATATTGTGGGACATTCATTTCCTAAAATGTTACATGGTCTTTTAACTGACTGACAGGCATGCTGTGTAGCAATGTAGAAAACCCTTATGGCTGGATGAAGGAAATAATCAAGATTCAAAATACGTGACTGGAAACGGTCGATCCACAGGAGATAAGATATAAATGGTCAATCAGCACATATAAGGCTACAAATCAAAATAATCAAAACATTCCTGTTGAAATTACATGAGAAATCACTTGTCTCAATATCAAGCTGTCAAACATTCTCATACACAACTGCCGAGAGCTCATATAACCTGCTACGACCTTGCCACAGTGCTTTTGGCAATATGCCCCAAAATCTGTTTAAACCTTTTGACTTAGAAATTGTACCTATAGAAAGCTCTCTTTCAAAATGGCAAAAGTACAGTTATTGGAATGTTCTTACTATGTTATTTAAAATAATACTAAATAATAAAAATCTAAATGTCTAAAAATTGCAAATAGGTAGACTGGCTGATGTAGTCATATGATATAATATTATAGAATGTTTTGAACAGTATAAAATATATTATTGGCAGAATAATACAATCTATAATATGGCTTCATTTTTATATTTAAATACATATTTAATATTACACATATTACATATTATTTAATATTACATATTAAATATATATTTAAATAATTCCTTTCCTCTACATTTTCCAATTTTAAACAATGAAATACATTACTTCTATAAAAATTTATTAAATTAGGCAGATGAGAAGAGCATCTGAAGGACCGTTTTAAAACTTAACAGAAGAATGTTAAGGCAATGGGATGGTAGGCCGTGTTTTCCTTTTTCTTTTTTTGCAAATTCTCCGCAATGTTCTTACATTACTTTTATCGTTTAACATCTTTTTTAAGTGAAGAGGGGGACCAGCACTGACTTGCAAGCCCACCACTGGACAGAATGTGGGGTCAACCCTGCCGCTACCGCTTCCCTTCCTCTCCATGTTCCTTTCTGCGAGGGTGGACCCATTTCTCCACATTTCTCTGGGGAAGCCTCTCGGGGACCTTGTGTACCAATTAGGAGTTCAGGCGCTACAGAGCAGAGCCGCTGCCAAACTGCCATCAGTGTCTCTGTGACTTCCCCGCTAATCACTCGCTGGGCTATAAAAAGACTCGGTGGGAGAACAGGGCCTGGCCGGCTGTCCCGCCAAAAGCTTGGCCATGAGGTCTGCCCTGGGCCTGTCTGCGTTCCCATTCCCTCATTCGCTAGAGGGAAAGTGTGCAGGGGATAGTCTCCCAGGTTCCCCTGTTCAAACTTTCTGATTCTAGGAGCAGGTAGGAACTACAGCCAGCAAGAACCAAGAAGGACATAGAAAGCCGCCTATCCGTATTTATATGGGGTTACAAGAACTAAAGGAGGTCAGGCAGGAGTCAGGCTGAGCTACGTGAAATCATGATTGCGTTGGGATCAGGACCTGGCTTTCACTCAGGGAAGGCCTCCACTCACTCTGTAGTCTCTGTTGACATCGCTGAGCTGCCAATGATCGTTAGGGAGGCCCATGCGCTTGTACTCCTCACCAAGGTCGATCAGCATCCAGCCTTGCTCTCTTTCTTCTTTATCCAGCTTGGGGTTGAAGGAAAAGCAGTATAACTCTTCGTATTTAACTGCAAGAAAAGAGAGAATAAAGCTTAATGAAGTTCAGCCAGAGCCAGAGCCAGAGCCAAATCTCTTCAAAGCACCTCTGTCCCGGCTGGAGTACAGGGAGAGGCCAGCCCAGCTCCTCGCCCCTGGGACCCCAGCAGCACCCTGTCTCTGTGGGCGGGGTCGCCCACCTCCTCCCAGCTGTGACAGGAAGACCTGGAACAACTAGACTCAACTTCGCAAGAGCTTCTTTCATTTTAGAAACAAGGTCTTCTCCATCTTGTGCTTTTTTTTAAGTTGCTTTTGAAAGCAAATATACTTTCCAGACCACACAAAATATAAAGCATAAATATGAATTAAGAAGGCTTGCATTCATCAGATGTCGAGTTTATGACTCCTGAGCTTGGGTTTGGTCCGGCCTCTGGGAGGTGGCAGAAGCCCAGGCCCGTGCCACATTTTGATGCTCACAGTATTAAAAAAAAAGTTGAAAAAATCTGTAGAATATATTTATATGTTTGCACTGAAAACATTTGAACTTTTTACGACCACATAAATGTCACAGTTGTGCTGCTCATACAGTATTTATGGGAGTCATAAAAAAAACAATCCCCAGTGCGTGGCATGCTGGTCAGGAGGGGGAAGTTGAAGGATACAGAGCAGAATTCTTCTCCCTGTTCTGCCAGGACATCTTTGCCTGTTACGCCCGTGAGGCCAGATGCATAACCCCACGCTCGCCAATAAGATCTGGGATTTGGTGTCCTGGCTCACGGTTTTCTGTGTTGCAGGCAGCATCTAGTCCGGGGCTGTCTGTCCAACAGAAATATAAGCAAGCATGCCTGCCATTTACAATGGCCTTGTAGCCACTGTAAAAAACTAACAAGAAACAATGAAATTTATTTTACTAATTTATTTAACCCAATAGATCCAAAATATTATTTCAACGTGTACATATATAAAACTTATTGATACTTCGTATATTTTCTTTTGTGCTGTCTTTGAAGTTCCACATGCCTTTCACTCTTACCAGCTCATCTTAGCTCATGCTCACCACACTTCATGCTCCAACTGCTGAGGATGGCCAGTGGCTACCCTCCTGGACAGTGTACATCTAAGCCCTTCTGGTGATTGTAAATCATGGCTGATAGCTTTCCAAACCCTTGTTTCAGCCTAGACTTGTGCTAATTAAATGTCTTAACCTATCCAGTAGGCACCATGAAGGGCCTCGTTTGATAGGCAGAAATCTGAGGCATAGGGTGGTGGAGGAATGTTCCCAGGTCACACAGCAAGTCACCGAGGAGTCTGGATTTAAATGAGGTGACCTAGCTGTTCAGTTCACATCCCTAATGCCCCACACACTGCTCCTCCAAGGCAGAGCCTTCTCTCGTCCGCTCAGATGTACCTTTTCTCTCCTTGTTCCATATCCTGACTCCTCCTGTTTTTCTCCAATACATTTCCTTCTACTCTCAGTTTTCTTGGGTCCCACATTTATTCCTTGATCTGCCAAAGCACCAGTGTGGACAATTTAATGCCCCTGAAGGCCCTGTACCTGGGGACCCTGTGGAAAAGCTACAGTAGCACACAGGCAGCCAGAGACCAAAGCTCTGTTTCAAGTGTAGTGCGATTGCTACTGAGACAGCTAGTTCCTTGACAAGGGAGAAGAAAATAAGGATCACATCTGCAGTACCAAATTTTTCATCAGACATGCACTTTTTTTTTGTAGAAATGAAGTTCAGAGACTGAGGTGTATCAGTGAGATAAGCTACATTCCATTTCATTCTCTCTTGATGCCATATTTCTAAACTTCAAAATTTCTGCGATTTCAGCAGAAGAGAACACACACACATACAGGCACACGCACACACAAACACCAAGCAGACACCTTCGGTAAGAAGCATTCCTTGTACTCCCAGCTAGTGGGCAGACCGCGTGTGAGACTGAGATGCTGTTCTGGGAACAGCTGTCTTCACGCCAACACATCTTTTCCAGCTCTGTGTACCATTTTCACGAGTCAGGTTTCCGAAAGCATCCTGTTAACCACAAATGCAATTTGTCTAAGATGCCAAAGGAATCTCTTGAGAAAGCTTCAGTTCCGCAAATGAGAGAAGAGCTCATGAATACGAAGTAATAACGGAAGTTAAGTTCCCTTGGTTAAATCTTTACAAATGGGTTTAAAGGTAGAAGAAGAAATATAACCTGGCTACTGAGCGTTTTCTGTGCGTGGGCTGCTGCTGGTGGTCATCGGGAAGAAGCAAGGAGACTGGACATAAATTAAAGCAAGAATAGTTTGTAACAGGCATAAAGAAGATCACTCTTGAATTGGGAGACATTAGAAGGGACTTCCACTGGAATTGTGAAATTTTTGCTTTCACTTGTTTTTAAGGAAAGGGGCGATCAACCATACCTCCAGCCCTCTTTAAGTAAAATTCTACATGAGGGCAGAGAAACCGACACTCTTGTCAGTGAAGTACAGTCTTGTTGATGTGGGCAAGCTTCCTACTGAGAGGCCTGCCGAGCAGAAGGCTTCAGCTGAGGATCAGAGAAATTAAAATACCATTAACGCAGTCATAAATGTTACTGAATATTTTCTTTTTACAATGTTCTGTTCCCCTCCCCTCATTCTCCTGCAAAATACCTAGTAGAATATTTAGTCAGTGGTGGGAAAGTAAGTTAAAAACAAGAGTAGGGCTGGAGAAATCTCTAGTCTTTATAGAATCTGAGCTTTGACAAAATATCTACTTGAGGAAAGTCAAAATCCTGATTTGTCACCCGCTCTCAAAACAGACCTGTTAAATACTCCACCGGATTTTCACATCACCAAGTCTGGGTCATCTCCCCCAACATCAATCATGTAAGCTGTCAGTGACCGCCGGTCTCAAGAGGAGGTGCACTGACAGACGCAGCCCCAGAGCCTGGCCACGCCCCCAGGGCCTAATTACTAGGAGGACCGGGAGCTCCTCCAACAAGAAGCAAAAAATACTCAACGGGCCTTAGACTAGGGAAGTAAACCGAATGCACATCTCTAACTAAATTTTGTTTTCAGAAAAAGTGAAGTGTAAGTTATTCCGGTATTTACTTTATTGACCTACTTGGTAAATCATATAATTGTTAAACAAAGACAGGCTGGAAGGTTTTGCTAGTCAGAAAAAAAAAGACAATTTCTGAAATACCATATTCAATTTGGAATGAATGGCACTTTGGTTATGTTTCTAGAAAAGCCAAATCAGTGTCTCAGGACCAAGTAGACAGCAGGAGCCGGACCCAAGCATGGAGTGCTGACTGGTGTAGTCCTACCCACATTGTAGCGCCGTGCCTCCTCACTAACACGGGGAAGCCTGTGTCTCTGCGACACGGTCAGTGCCTGCGGTTCTCGTCATCTCCTTCGCTCACAGGTAAAGCCACCTCCTACTTCCTGGGCAAGATGCAACCATCGAGGCAAAACTTTTTCAGCTTTTACTCCATCGAGAGGAAACTCTTTCATCTCGGAAGCACCCAGCCCACACATGGCCCTGTCTGTGCACCCAACCTCTGCGTCTTCCCTCCCCATGGAAGGGAAAGGGTGTTCATGCCACAAAGAGGAGAGCTGGGGGTAAAACAAAGCACTCAGGGAGGAAGGAAAAATAACCAAGTTTGCTTCCCAGGTATCCAGCTAAGGGTGATGAAAACAATATTGGGGGGGGGGTGGGCATTTCCTCTTTCTATAGACCACTTAAGAGGAAAATTAATTTAATATTAAAATCAAAAGTATTTAAAAAATAAAAAAAACTTGTAACAACCAATGTAAATATTAAATAAAACAATTATATTGTTGGTGGTTTCTCTTACACAGTTTTTAAAAAATTGAAAGGAAAAACCAACGTGAATGAGCATCAGGGGCATGGGAAGGGTGGGTGAGGGAAGGTTAAAGTCACGAGGACACAGAAACGTGGGTGTTTCGGAACCAAAGTAAGCACTGAAAGCTAAATTGCTCTAAATGACCTGCTTAATTCGGGCAACTTAAAATAAATGGACTTGAAAACCATTTAAAAGGAGGGGGGAGAAGATAACACAGCTATTATTGGATTTCGCATACTTAAAATAAAGGTAGTGAGACCATTCCTGCTTATTTTCGACAAACCAGTGTTGGAAGGAAGCATTAGGACGGTGGAAGCTAACACCTGGGGGAAAGGAGCTGGTGGACTTGGAGGTGGGTATCATCGGTACGAAGGAAATTACCGCTGTAAAAATTGCTTCAGCTGCAATGACTTAAAGACAGTAAAAAATTACATAGAGCAAACGATATTATATTAATTCTGAGGTTTAAAAAATCATAATGAATAGCAGACGAATTGGGGACTAAGGGAAACTGGAATATAGCTTAGTAAAAATAGGAACATAAAAGAGTTTAAGTGTTAAAAGGTCCACAAACACTGTGGAAGGAAAGATAATTGATACAAAAATAAACCACAGGAAGCAAACTGGAAGAGAAAAGAAAGAACATGGGAAAAACAGAAGCCCTCTTAGTAATAGGGGTCTTTTAATCAGAAGAATGTATTTCCTAATTAGTACTTTGGGTCTGTGGGGTTAACTTATTTTCTCATTTGGGCCATACCATTATTTTACCCTAAGTTTTTTCTTTACTGAGAATTAAGGAGCTTCCTGAATTGGGGCACATTATTATTTTTTTACTGGGATTTTTATAGTTCATGACCAAACTCTGACCAATCTTAATTCATACAAAAGGCAAACCCATAAAATCTTGCTAATTTTTTTTAGTCATTTGATTTACCCTTCTCCCAGAAATCCTTCTTCAGGGAAGAGAGAATTGTGAGACCTTTGAAAATATCTGCTTGGAAGCCTTGACTTAAATGGACTCTGAAATGGTTTTTCTTTTGTAATTAAAAAAAAACCCATCATCTTCTACAGGACCTTGGGGTTAGCTGTGTCCATACGGGAAACCAAAAATATGTCATTTGTGTTGGTGACTAAGCATTGTACCACTAGAATTCAAAGCACACTACATACACACACACACCCCTCTTTGAGCTGTGGCTACCTCTAACACCTGACTCTTAAAATTTCATCTTTAAGAAAAAGTGTATATTTTCAAAGTCAGGGGAAGACTGATTTTTCTCCCCAAGGACCCCTCACAATGGCCGTCCTGGTGCTCACTCTCAGCAGGCACCAGAGTCCTCCCTGGCTCTGTGATCTCCCAGCCACTCAGCCCTTTCCCAGGTCCCCAGGCTATTCCTAAATCCCATTAATCCTTTCAGAGCCCATGTATCATCCAGAGAGCCTCCATTAATCAGTGACACAGAAACTGCTGGCCCACAATTGTCCCCGAGTTCTCGGCTGCACGCAACCAAATGTGCACCTTCCCAGGCCTCTGTTCCAATTATAGTGCCATCTGCAAAAAGTTCAGCCGCTGTTCTGGCTAACTCTGCAGTTCTCTTCAACACAGTAAGACAGAAAAGCTTCAACCAGCTGCCTTGGAAGAGGAGCAGATAAAATCAACACCAGCAGACTCCGACAGCTTCCTGGCGTCATTTCCAGGACTAACTTTAGCCCGTAGCTGTCCACAGATGAGATGGCCAGAGCATAAGGAACCGAGGACTCAACCCAATGCCATGAAGAGTTTATAATCAAACAGTCCCGAATCACAAAGCATTTAGCAAAGCAACTACATGCTCATCCATATCCTATTTCCTTACTAATGACTTCTGGGGAACTCTATCATGAATATGACTTTTATATAAGTGACCTCTTTCACTGGATTCTCCCAAGAAACTTAAAAATGTATTTCTTTTAAGGAAAAGAACCCTGCAGTTCACACAAGCCACATGGGGAGACAAGAAATGCTTCTGCAGAAGGGCGCAGTGGGCTAGAAATCTGAGGACCCAGGAGAGTAACTGAGAGCCATGGTCCTCAAATCCACCACACCTTCCTCCCAGGACACCCCAGAAGGTGCTGGTGAGGGGATCCAACAGCTCCGTACTTTGAATAGTCACTGATGAGAACAAAGGTCTGGTTACACCAACCTTGGGAAACATCAGTTACAACCCAAAAGCAACAGAAACCAAACCTTGGAAGCCCCAAGATGGGGAAGACTGCATTAGAATCGCTGGATATCAACGTTTCCCTTATGGAACAATTTATCTGTTTGGTCTTAGACCTCCATTAAGGTCACTTGATTATCACAGGATCAGGAAAGCATGATTTTAAAGTGATTTCAACCTGAAAGGCAAACGAACACACTTCTCAGCCCCAGAGATAAAGAAAATACTAAAAATAATGAAAGTAGTTCATGAGAGACAGCTCAGGGAGGGGAATGCTGTTATTCAGGTTTCCTGGCCCCGTCTGGGGCCTGGGAGAGCATATGATTCCTACAACACTCTGTGATTCTCAAGCACGATACAAGCTTCTTGAATGTGATTTGTGCATTGGGTAGGAGCAGGTCCGTGTAAAACGCCGGGCGCCTCTGCCTCACCTGGCCTTGCAAGGCGTATCAGAGAGATGTACACATCGTGGCAGTCCCTCTCCTGCGGTATGACGAGTTGTAGGAACTGAAAGTTCTTGCAACGAATAAGCAGATGGCATCCCGTCGCCGTCGTCGCCTGCTTCTCAATGGTGGAAATCTGGCTGTGGAGAATCTACAACCAAAATTAAGGTGGATAAGCTCAGCACAAATAACTGATGAATATGACAGGGAGTGGCCCAGAGCTCTGAGCCACACAGATGGACAGGCCACACTCCCCACCCTCCCGCCAGCTCCGCACCTGCGCTCAGATAACGAGAACTGAGATGTTTTGGGTAAGAACCAACTGTTTAATTTTGTCAATTTACTTTTCTTTTTTAAAAAGATTTTATTTTTGTTTTATTTTTTAGAGAAAGGGGAAGGGAGGGAGAAAGAGGAAGAGAAACATCAATGTGGTTGCCTCTCGAGTGCCCCCTACTGGGGACCTGGCCCAAAACCCAGGCATGTGCCCTGGGAATTGAACGAGAGACTCTTTGGTTTGCAGGCCAGCATTCAAACCACTGAGTCACACCAGCCAGGGCTCATTTTATTTTTCAATGCTGAGCTTTCTGATATCCAAGCTCCTTATCTGAAGCCAACTATTCAGCATGCCATTTTGTACAAGTCCAGGTAAGGGAACATTTTTGTTGTCCAATGTTGATTGCGGTTCATGGCTAAAATCACACAAGGTCATGAGAAGTTAGTAAAATAAACCTTGCAATCAACAAAGCTAGACATGACTCCACTGGGAGGGGCCGCCATGCTCCTGAATTCCACATGGAATGCTCAAGTTCAACAGCAATTCGTGCTTGTTTTCTAAACTGTTGGGGGTCAGGCCAGCTGCAGAGGAGATTTATTTTAAAGGAAATCATGCTGAAGGGCATCTTCGTTGTTTCAGGAGGGTCTCCACTTAGTCCTCAGTGACGGCATTTCATTCTTTAAATTCCTCTCCAGTAAGTAGGACCTGCCACCTTCTGCTGAAGATGTGGCAATGTCTACGGAGTACAGAAAGGGCCAAATCTACAATTCAGGGAGTCTGGCACTGGTCATTACATCACGGTGAGTTGGCTATATAAAATAAGAAATATCCAGTGGTCTCATTATTAAGGAGCAGAAACACCTGATGCTAGGACTCTTCCCTAGTTTTCCTTTACTTTTTTTGTTTTTTAAATTATCAGAAAAGTGGAGATAACAGGATGAAATGACTGGATCTGGCACACTGCCATTTTTGAATCTTTACTCAAAAGCTGTGACAAGAACCATTTGTATCTCTGGCTCTTTCTAGGTCAATCTTTGAGGATGGCCAAACAATTAGTGTTTAAGATGAGTAAGGAGATGAGGATTTGACTCTGTGCAGAAAAGGGCAAAGATCACATTCCAAAAACAGTTCTCTGAATACCCAGACCCCAAAAGCCCACCCGCCTCACCCTGGGGGCAAACCAAACAGTGGGGAGTCAAACTTCACTTCAAACAATGTAGAGTCCAAGAGAAGGAATGCATACCCACGTTTCTTTTCTTGTGTCCGGCGCATTTTCCACGAATATGACATGAGTGGCCGTCAAATACAGAGTACCTAGGGCTGCTTTTTTAGAAGATACTCGATCTACCAAGCGGACATTTTCAACCTGGGAAAATCAATTTGACACAGCTACAGTTAAAGCACAAGAGCTAGTCACGAAAATACATAACAGGCAGGCCATCCTGTACTTTATCCAAAATACAATTTTGAAAATTCTCCCAATAAAAAAAAACCCAAACTTGACCCTTAAATTACTTAGATCATAGACAATGAATCTGCAGACCAAAACATAAAAATTCACCAATTACTTACATATAATCGTAAATGTACTGCAAAAGATTTACAGACCCTATACATTAATGTTACCTTTTCTGTGTTTTAACTAAGTCAGAGTTTTCACCTCATTGTTATTATATAATTCTAGTTTAAGGCAGGAAATGTGTGCATCAAAGTTCTAAGTTTACACAACTGTGTATAAATTACTTTTTATTAAAAAGAAAATAATGTACTTTCCTATGTGTTTCTCAGTTGTAGAAATTGTCTCAAGGCAGGAAATAGATATATATATCTGGGAGCAAAAATTATCAAAGAAATGTTCTGTATGTTTACAAGGAAAACTTCCCAAATTAAGATTCTCGTATTCATTTATAATAAAATATGTCTGGCATATGGAATTCTTACCACTGAGCTAATTTGACTGTTAGGAGCGATTTCTTGGAAACCATTTTTATTGAGCATGTATTTCTTACATGCAGAGCAATGAATGTCAAGGACAGTGCATTAGGGTCATTCCAACATGAAATGCAATGGGAGTGACAAGACAAGCTCTATGGGACAAGTGAAAACTGAAGACAGACAGCGCAGCTCAACCCTCATCCTCCAAGTCAGGATGGTTCTTTGCTTCCATGAGACAGCTTAGGGACTAACAAATCATATATGCTCCATCCTTCAGCCCAGTGGAGAAGCTGTGGTCCTGATAGAATTGGAGAGCCCAAGGCTTCTCAACTGCTCCAGGGGAAACCTAGGTGGGGATCTGACCTACTGAACACTGCTCAGGACAACTCCAAGGGCAAACAGCACTAAAGACACCCATTGTTTCCGTCTCCTCTGAGCCCTTAGAACTGAACCAGCCTTCCAGATCCCATCCCACTTCTTCCTAATTTCCAGGGATCTAATGAGGTGAATAAGGAGTTAGGTACTTGAGACATTGTCTTTACCCCAGGGTGGTTACATACTTCCTGAGGCCTTGTGAATGGCTATGATTCATAAAGATGTTCATTGAAGAACCTAACATCTTATTGTTTTAAAAAGTATTTATTTTGTTACTGATATGCTCCACTTTCTTTTATATGGATGATCATCCCTGTGTCTCTTTCGTGAATGGTGTTCATGTCAATGGACTTCCCTACTATGTGGCCATCATTTCTCCTACATTTATCAGAACAGTTTCTATAGTAAGGATAGTAGCTTATGGCCTACTACTTATGTGTTTTTATGTCTTTAACAAGCTTTTTTAGTGGTTCCACTGATTTTTTCAATGCAGTTATTGGATCTTCTGAGTAGAGAGGAATATTTTCTATAATGACTTGCCCCTTTCTTTCCAGTGTTTATACCTCTTTTGCCCTGTGTTGAATGACATGAACTAGAACCTTCAAATTGACAGACAGTGGTGACAGCAGTCACACTTGTGTTGTTTTTTGTTTGTTTTCTCAATAACAGCTTTATTGCAATATGACTCACATCCATAAAATCCACACATTGAAAGTACACTATTCAGTGGTTTTAAGTTTTTTCACAGCATCATATGTATTATGATTGTGCGACCATTGTCACAATCGATTTTGAAGCACGGTCTTCATCCCACGAGACAGAAGACCTGTACCCACAGCAGTCTCCCCCAGCCACCCAGCACTAGGCAACCATCTCTCTAGGTCCTGTCTTTGTGGATTTGCCTGTTCTGGGCATTTCATGTAAATGGGATGTGTCATATTTTGTGACTGGCTTCTTTAACTTGGCATCACATTCTCAATCTATGATTTAATCCAAAGTCATCCAATTTTAGAATGTATTAGTACTTCATTTCTTTTTATTGCAGAGTAATATTACATTATATGGATATACCACATTTTATTTACTCATTTGGCACTTGATAGGCATTTGGGTTGCTTCCACTTTTCAGCTATTGTGAATATTGTTGCTATGCACATTCTTGGACAAGTGTTTGTGAGGACACATGCTTTCATTTCTCTTGGATGTATACATATACCTCAAGATCTGTCCAGAAAAATCTAGCCATTATTAATATAACAAGAATGGCTTGCACAACATCGATGTAGCCTGGCAGCCAAGGAGAGTGGACTGGAATGTACATACATGAACAATGACACCTTCACTGTACTAGTCAGGGGAGGCGTTAGATGCCATTGAGTGAGCATGTTGCATTAAACTTGAACATTCCCTTATGGAAAATATTCAGATGATTCAGAAGGCCACAGCTATGGGGAAATGGTGATGGCAGCTTCATCATGACAATGCACCTGCTCTTGTATCACATCTCATACAGAGTTTTTTGGTGAAACATCAAATCACCCAGGTGACTCAGCACCCATACAGCCCAGATTTAGCACCCTGAGACTTCTGGATTTTTCCCCAAACTAAAATCACTTTTGAAAGGAAGAGCTTTCAGACCATCCATGTGATTCAGGAAACTACAATGGAGTAGCTGATGGCAAATGGGAGAACTGTGTGAGGTCCCAAGGTCATTTTTACATCTATTTTATTTACACATTATCTTCTAATTGCTACTTCTCAAATTCTTACAATGTTTTAATTTTTATCTGTGGGTAAATCTCCCTCCTCATGTCTTCTCTTGTTGTTCTTATTTTTTGTGGTTAGATAGGCAAAGGTTTTTCTTCAAAGAAACAGGTCTTGGATTTATTAATCTAATAATTTTTCTCTCTCCTAATTGCTAATTTCTGCTTGTGCTTGTTAATGCACATCTTACCTTCCTTTTCTCGGAGATATCATGATTTTTTTTGTTTTTGTTCATTTCCAAACTTTCAGATTTAATAGTCAGCTCATTAAATTTTATTCTTTTTGTTTAGCGACAAAAATTTCAGTCCAATCATTTTCCTCCAAATAAATCTTTGGCTGCATGTTTTATTATTCTTACTTTCTAGATAGACTAGAACTGGAGTTTTTATTTCTTCTTTGACCCAAGAGTTTTTAAGGAGAATATTTTTCAATTCCCACATGATTGGATTATTTTATTTAAACATTTGTCATTAAACATTCTATTTTAAACTAGCTGCAACAAAGATATTATGGAAGAGAGTTGTGGGAAGAGAGAAGGAAGAGGATATATTATTTTTGGAACATTTCTATGGGAAAAAACTAATTTGCATGCTAAAATGTGCCTAACTAAATTAAGTGGAGGTCCAGGGGTGATATACCAGCTAACAATATCTAAAAATGAAAATCAAGTGTTTTCCCTGGTACTTAGACTAATGAAACAAAGTTTTATTGAGACAATCACATTGAACATAAGATACTATTTTGAGACAAACATATTTAGTATGAATTATTCTCCCTACAGAAGTGAAGGAAGTATCTCTACCACTTAGCTTATTTTTAGAAAACCTCAGTAGAACTGAGCAAGGATTGCAGGTGGTCATCAATTAGAACACTTAATGAGATTTTTTTCCATGTTTTCATGTTAACTTTGGAGGCTGCTGCAGGAATATTACATTTCAAGAGTTGGAACTGGTTTTTACAGGTCCCACAGCTGTCAAGAGCAATTTTGAAGTAGGGAGAGGAATAAAGAAATAAAAAGCAAATAGGGAAACACCAACAGCATGATTTCCCAGTGCTGTGAAACAACCAAAGAAATGGGTAATATGATTTAAAATTCAGTTGTCTGAGAAATTCTGTGAAGACCAGGAGCCCTGCTCACTCCCACCACGTGGTGTACACAAATGCAGCCAGAGCTTTCTCGACTGTCACTTGAGAGCCAATCAACTCAAGAGAAAATGCAAGAAGTCTCAGGAATTTTGCCACCATCTTGAAGACCCACGGACTCAATATTGCTGCCTCATTGCTCAGTTAACTTAATTCTATTGCACTGACACATATAATAACCTATAAGATAATAGAGCCTTTTTCTAACTTGAAGAGAGATGACTCTTAGGAAACCACTAGCTTCCTTAGACAAAGTTATTCCCTAGACACAGTTCATTTGCATGTTCCTAGGAACACCTAGTAACTTAGTATGTCTTCACATGCTTAAGACATACTAAGTAATCATGCTCTGCAAATGGCAGCTCATCTATGCAAATCATATTACAATATATTGTTAAGTCTTGGGTGTACACTTTTCACTTTCCGACACTTCTGAAAATGCAATGCATCTGATGATTAATGCGGTAGGAAACCATTGTGCCATTTAAGAAACAGTGCTTTTGTCTCTCTTTGTGGGACATAAAACCTCAGCACATCTTAAAATCACTGATGCTCTAGCTTTGCTGAAATGCAGTTAAGTTTGTGGTCATTGACATATACATGGTATCTGAAGCCATGGGACCAAAAGAGGTTACTTAGGGAAAGCCTGTAAAGAGAGAAGAGATCTGAGAAAAGGCAATACTTAAAGGTTAGATGAAAGAGAAGGATTCAGAAAAGCCAACTAGGAAGGAATGGCCAGTTAGGAGAAAATCAGGAGAGCATGATGTCAAGGGAGCGTGTGCAGAAGCAATGATCTAAGAGAGGAGTGTTTGTGTCAAGAGCTACTGAGACTGAGAGATCAAACAAGCCAAGACCTGTACAATGCACATGGAGCTCCGTAATATGGAAGACGTGGAGACCCTAGCAGACGTGGGCTTGGGAGTGCAGGCTTCAGAAGCCATCACACAGTGGCTGGAGCAGTGATCTCACAGGAGCGGAGAAAGGAGAGGTCCCAGTCTTTGTGGAAGTGAGGTCAGACTGGGTGGAAGCCAGAGGGGCACAGTCTGGCCTCCCAGACTCCATCCCAAAGCAGCCAACGGCCAAAGCATGCAGAGAGCTTTCCAGAAGCAACTGGCATGTCAAGACGTTTCCAAGAACGAAGCCTATTAATGATGCCAGCAAGGAGGCATCTGCAGTTGAGATGCACACAGGATAAAAAGTAGCTCCAATGAGGAGTAACTTGCGAGGGATATGTTTTAAAGGATTACATTAGAGGACTACTGAGCAAGGATTTGTCCTGCTTATACTGAGGTCTTCCTGATCCTAAGAAATTTTCTCCTCCAGCTTAAAAACTAGTCTTTTTTTAAAAAATGAGGCATATACTGATCTATGTAATGTTTTAAGATTCAGAAATATAAAAGGAAGGAGAGAAAATCATCCCTAGTCTCAAAATTCAAACACCAGTACTGTTAATCTTTTGATGCATTTTAGAAAATATCTATCATCCTCATTTTAAGCATTGTTGGATTAGGTAGTGAAGGGCCGGGGCGATAATACAAGGGTGGGGAGGAAGAGTCTAATCTCAGCTTTTTGCTTTATGAACCTTCCCTTGGCCTCAGATCTTCAGAGGATTGGGCTTTGTCCCATAATGCATTGATGAGCTAGGGAGGGCTGTGCAATGAAGTAACGGGCAGATTCTAATTCTGCATAGCAATATCATGGCACAAAGAAGCACAAATGTGGGCTGAAACACTCTCTACCCTGGACAAATCCAGTGGAATCGGAAGATCAGGCCAGGGGCAAAAACGCAAACCTCCAGGGGAGCTGGCAGAAATTCTAGGGAGAGATTTGGATCTGCCAAGGGGATACAGTAGGGATGTTCTAAATAACTTTACCAATATCTCGTGGATCGGGCTGATCCCAGTTGTCACTGGCTGATGTAAAAATTATCAATAATAATAATAAAAGCAATAACCAGTATGTATAGAGCACTGACTCTTTGCTAGGCACGGCACTGCCACTTTGCATATCTGACCTCAGTGAATCCCTTCAGTAACCCCAGGAGTTAGGATCTCACACAGTCCCCTCCTTGGTTGTGTTTAGAGACCTGACAGGTTTTCCCAGCTGGTAGGGAAGGCCTGTCTGACCCCAAAGTTCAAGCTCACCAAGGCAGTGAGCACTGCTGAATACCTATGAGGTCAATGTAGCCCTGTTATTCAAAATCAATACGCTTAGGATAATCAATAAATAATTAAGCAACTTTATACATGAAATAAGAATCTGCAAATAGAGTGCTTTAAGACAAAAGTATACTGTAAAACTACATTCACAAAGCACTATCAGAATACACTTTGAGATAAACCCAAAGACAGAAAGCTTGGGAATGGGCCACAAGAGCCCAAACGCTGGCCAAGGAGGCATTCAGGAATCTCGGGACTGAGAAAAGCTAGAACACCAAGCATCCAATTCAACAAAATGCCCATGTGCTGCACCACGTCAGGTTCTGAGAAAAAGAAAAG